>VXBO01011708.1:44393-89853 GCA_013400135.1 Rhinoptilus africanus | reverse complement strand
GCTGGACTTGCTCCAGCAGTTCCCTGTCCCTCTTGAACTGGGGAGCCCAAAACTGGACACAGTATTCCCACATGTCACACAGGTGTTTGATAAGTAAATTGTAAGGGTATGAGAGGAGCACAGACTTTTTTTATTTTTTTTCCTCCTGGATGACAGACATATACAGGAATTAAACATCTTAGGACAAACTGGGACAAGTACAATGCTGGCAACTACTTGAAAGCAAACAAGTTTTCCTGAAAGATGTCACTTACTTTTGCTGCTCTTTACAGCCATTTTCTGGTTTGTAAGCATGCACGTGCTTTTCCTCCTCAAGCTATTAAGATGCATTTGGAATTTTAACTTTAGCTGCATGACAAGTCCTGTCTTAAAAGCTTGATTAACTAACTTGTTATGATATAATGTCCTCGACAGCTCTCTTGCCAAGACCAAATTAGTTTAGTCAGCTCTTCAGAAGGTGTTTGCGTTATTTCACTGCTGTAATTCAAGGCTACGCAGTAAAGGCAAACCCGCGCTAATGTTCTTCTAGCCAGTTAGAGCGACTGTTCTGCTCCGATCATGGCGTCTTGGATGTGTGTGCTAACTAATACTAAATTAATTACCTAATTTTCTGTGTAAATCCTGCAGCCTTTGCTGAGCTTTGGAGTGCCATAACTAGATGGCTACTGATACTACAGCTGGGTAACTACCTAAAGGGAACAAAACTTATGCTCAAATTACAGAGCGAGATAAGTCCCTTCGCTAGTATCACTGTGGAAGCAGAAGTCCATGGGAAAGCAGAAGTCTGTGACAGTTTTTTTTCCCACTGTGTTGCTTTGGGATTATACTCATTGCAAAGGAATATGGCATCTCATCTGGCAAGTCTACCTGCCAGATACAGCTGTTGGGAGAAGAACTGCAGGGCTAGGGCTTTTTATGTCTCACTACTAGGAAAAAAAGGCTTCTGAAGCGCATATCTGGAGGCTGCTGACATCATCTAGTGATGTTGGTTTAAATACAGTTGAATCCCAAATCGTAGAGGGGTTTGGTTTGGTTGGTTGTTTTGTCTTTTTTTTTTTTTCCCCCCCAAACAATGAGACCTGATGCTTTCCTTTTACCACAACTTTCACCTTAAATTTATATCTTGTTTGTGTTGCAATGTGTCTTGAAAGACACTTTACTCATATCTTGTGTTAGTTTCAGTATGTTTTTGTTAAAACATACCTTCCTTATTTATAGGAAACAAAACGCCTTTATTTTGAGACTGGCAGACGAAACTGCAAACTGCATATGACTAATGGAAGGGAATGCGGACTATGATCTGTGGCTTGGGGAAAACTTAAGTCCTTAAGATTTAATTGGTCTCTTTGGGGAATATTACTTCTAGCAAAATCAGTGTTTCTCTCTTGGCTTCCAGAGAGGAAGTGGATTGTGAGAGAAACTGAAATTCTGGGACTTCTATTTGTCCAATCTATCTGTCAGGTGATCTTCTAAAAATACAGTGCTGATAATATTCTTCCCTGTGGAAGGCCCAGATATACACTACTGAAGCCCCCCCCTTTTTTTTTTTTGGTACTGGGAAGAGTCACAAAAATCCCCACCCTGTAATTCTTCCAACAGCTGTATCAGCAGTGGTGGTATTGTGTAGAAGGATGCCTGAACTAACCTAGTAACTCCTGACACATTGAAAGGGATAAAAAGGGAGGTAATGGTATAATAGAAGCTCTTTCTGAGCTGTAACTCCATCTGTAAAGCTATGCTAGTGATAAATTTCTGGTTTAAGGTTTTGCAAATACAATGCAATTTTTGGTAACGTGGACACCTGAGAAGGTAACCTTTCCTGTGTGAGCAGATGAGCATAACCTCTGGAACGTGACAGGAAAGCATTGATGCATTTTAACTGAAACGTGGCAGCAAAATATACCGGTAAGGCATTGGGATTCAGTTTGTTAGAAAGGACTCTTCTTAACAATTGAATAAAATGACTGCCATACAGATCTGTGTGGAGAAGATGTTTCTGTGAGTCTTGTTATGCTCTAAGAAGCTTCCCATTATAAACAACGTTGTCTAGCGGGTATCATTGTGGCTGTTGGCAGCTATGAGTAGGCTAAAGATAGAAGAATACCACTTCAAGAATCACAGTGTCTCTTCAGTGCCTACGTATTTAGTAATTAGCAGGCTTCCTGGTAACTTGCTACACGATGAACTGCAATGGTTATGTGGTTATGGTTAAGTGGAAACTGCCTTGCCAAGCTATTTGATTAAACTGGCAAATTTATTATCTTTCAGTCACCTTACTACATCCCTCCCCTTGCCTTCAGAGAGGGATCACCTTCGGCCCAGGATAGATATGATTGTGTTCATGATTGACATCAAGAGCAAATACAGGTAAAAGAAGGGTAAAAATATGAGAGGGGGAACTGATTTTTTTTTTCTTGGGTCGATGGCTAAATCTACATTTTTACTGTGTCAAAATTGCTGAATAGTGGACTTCAAACCCAAGACTTGCTGTGGTGGCACAGCTCAGTAATATATACAGTGGTTTTCTGGCCTCCAGCAATGGATTAGGACTGAACCACTCCATCCAACAACATGCTTGTTGTGCACTAAGTTGCCATAGCAGAAAAAGCAGAATTTATTCTTGGATCCAGACATGGCATGATTTGAACTGGGCTTCGGAAAGACGCTGTCTGTAAAATTAGATGGAAACAATGGTGGTGCTGTTAAGTTCTGTAATATGCAGTTGGCTGATGCATGTTGGGTAGTGCTACCTAATAACCAGCCAGTCGCTGCGTCAGTGTCCCCAGTTCCCTGATACTGCTGGTCAAGTGGGAACAGCACTATGGATATCTCTAGGCAGAAGAGAAGGGTCTACAGGGATTGATCCCTTTTCTGTCCTCTTGTGCTCATCCTTGTAGAAATGATATTTGTGTCCCCAGGCCATAAGTAAAGACTTGCTAAGGCACAAAAGTCAGCATTTTATTACTTTACTTAACTTGTGACTGATGATCCTGGGCTCTCATTTACCAAAATGACAGGCCCAGCTGCATACTTACAGCACAGATGGTGCTGTAGAACTGTGTGGGCTAGTTCTTCTGAAAGAGCCAAAGTAGTGCTGAAGTCTTGTTGGATGTTAACGAATTCAGATGCTTAGTGTCTGCAAATCATGGAGGACACTGTTCAAACTAAGTCTAACTGTTGAGTCTTGAGTAGAAACGATATGTTATGGATTATTAAACAGCTGTGGGTATTGCAGAGGTCTCTGCTGCCATACTTTTAGCATAGAGCATAACTCTGCTGGCTCACAGATCAGCAGATGTTAACATCATTGGTTTTCTAATTGTGCTTCTGAAAGTTATTCCCTTTGTTCTTATGCTGTACTGGTTTTACCTCCCTGTCCAACTGGATTGTCTGTGCTTTTCTGACAGCTTGAAGAATGTTGAAGCTTCCCTAGCTCATGTGGATGCCAGCTTCTTCCTGGGAAAAGTGTGCTTTCTTGTCACTGGGGGTACGTATGGCACCTGCCCTCTTCCTCCTCTCTGAGCAGCACAACTCGCTGTTATGTTCCATAAAACAGGACAGTGGCTTAGTCTGAAACAAAACAAAGGAAACCAGGAGCTTTGTTGAAAGTTTTGTTTAAGTTATATCTGAACTCATCTCTCTCTTTAAATTGTTTTCTTAGATAAAACATGGTTCCCTTCTTTCATGCTCACTTGCTCTCTTCTGTTTTTGCCAGTCAGACCTCTCTTCTCTGTCTCTAATCCCTCAATATGATTTGTGTCACTGATTTTTTTAATATTTTTTTTTCTTGTGGCACTGCAGAAGTCTGTTATCTGCTCTTGCAGATCTGTCTTAATGATAATCTTAATGAGCAGTGAGGAGCATATGATACTCTGGTAATAAAGTGAATCTAAATGGATGAGCTACTAAACGATTAAGTATAGTTCTAATACAAGACTGGTATCCCTGCTGTGTGCTGTCTGGCTCCGTTGTGCCTTTAATCTCTCTTTCTCCCTCTCCACCCCCCCTCCAAAAGCAGACAGGGTGCTTTCCCACATACACTCCTAGTGGTATGTGGGAAAGGGACTGGAGGAGCCAGCCTATACTGCTCAGTGTTGGAACAGAGGTGCTGCGTCCCTGGAACTTGGGGGTCAGGTAGCCTAATTCTGTGGTGAAAAAGGGTCTGGGGCATTGTCTTGTGCTATAGCTCTCCTGATGGGAGTGAAGTCCTTGGAGATACCACCCTGTGATACCACATGAGCCAGAAGGGTTTCTTATTAATGAGTAGAAGATTCTGCCCCTGCTGATAGTGTACTGAGCCCTTATCCAAAATGTTAATGTTACAGTATTCAGTAATGTGGCGATATTAATCCTGCTGTCAGTATTATGAATGACTTCTGTGCTAATTCCGTTGCGAATCTTGCACTGTTCTGTTTGTACTGCTCACTGTTGCCTTACCTTCTATGGTGCTCTCAAAATTAGCTCTGGATCATGTAGTGGATGTGGAATTTCCTGGTTCTCTTCTTCACTGAATGTCGATTATGGGGCTTGTAATGTAGGAAAACTTTTTCTGTAGTTGGCAGGGTGAATTACTGCAGCGTAGAAATGAATGCCATCTCGAAACTGGGAGAAGTCTACTGCAGTCCTGTGCTATTCTGTGAGCTGGAGGTAAGGAGCTTGTTTGGTGTCTGAAGGCATTTGTGAACTCCACTGCTCCCTGATCCTTAGGAACATTGTTACATTAGGAACAAATATATGTACATGCGCTACTGTCTTGCATAAGTGTCAGGGACCAGACTCTTTCTACAAGAACATTAGAGGTACAGGCGTCTGACTGTCCTTGAAATGAGTCTTCTCTATTACTTGCTCCTTCCTGTGCTACTTCAAAGCCTCAGGAGCCTAAGTCTAAATTAACAAAGACTTCTCTGATATGCAAAATCTTGATACACTTGATCCTTGAGGCTTTTTCTCTTCCTGGAGCCCCTGAGCTGTTATTTGCCATGTGACTCTCTTGCCCACGTTATGCTTCCTCTTAGCCAGGCTTTGTTGCCTCACAGACTGTTTTGCCATCTGATATACCATTCTTTCCAATTACCTGCTTGGTCTGAAAAGCTGGAGGGAGAGTTTGGCATTCAGTGGCAGCACACTGCACTTTTCCATGTACTCATCATTCTACCCTCAGAGACTGCTTCCCTACCAGCAGGTAATATTTGTGCCTTTGGCAAGCCCTTTAGGGTTTTCAGCTGACAGCACTGTACCTTCCCTAACATTAGGGGAATAAATGGGACTCTCTGGGAATTTCTGTAGCTAGCAGATCTGAACCATACTTAATGCTGGTTCCAGTTCGTTCTTTTATTGCAGCTAAGCACTGCTTTTCTTCTATTCTATTGGTTAAATATTTTTTCCCTTTTTGTTTCCAGTTGGAAGGGATACGAGTTGCCACCGCTCAGCGACTTCTCCGGATGTTACAGATCTGTGCTGGTCACATACCAGGAGTTTCTGCCTTGTCCTTTGGCACCCTGATGAGGAGCTCTGCTGATAACTAGCTTCTCGATGTGAGAATTCAGCCAGATTCATTGGGTTTTTTTACTTCAGACATTCAAGCTGCTGTAGTTGGAATCACATTGGGAAGCTTTTTTTGCCTGACTTGTTATGACCGTTCATCCAGAGCTGTTCCTAGTTGCTAGTCTCTCAAGAAAAGTTTGATTCCTGTTCAGTTGGTAAGGTATAGGTACTGGAGGGAGGGCAGTTTGAATTGGGGATTGCTATACATTATTACGTCTGTATCCCATTACATGATCGGGTTTGAGTTTCACTCACTTTGCCAGTGGCCAGAAGCCACGTGTTTTACTGAGAAAATATCAGGAGAACAGGTCACTATCCCAAACGCTGCATGTCCTGGTTGAGTTTCTTAGTTTCAGTGTCCCCAAAGTACTAGAGAAGAGGCATCAGGTTCCTGCTTCCTTTTTATTGAAATATAGCACTTTGGACTAATGTGAAACCTTGCTGCCAGGTTTTGTCTCCCCACCAAGAGAACAATGGGGAAGGAAGGCTGTCCTGCAGCTTCTAGATAGACTGCAATTGGCAGTTAATGATCCAGCTGTGTGAGCATCTGCCCAGTGAAGGGCTCAGTATTTCCATGCCTTGTACCTAACTGAGGAGGAAGAGACTAAAAAAAGATAATCTAGCACTTTATCTGTCTCTTAGATCTTTAAACAAAAAGGCTCAGTCTCTCAAGCCCAGGATAATGAATGGGCAATGCTAGTCTTTGCTTGTGGTTTGGCAGCTGTGGACTGCTCCGCTGCAAGTCAGTCTCTGCAGACCAAGAAATAATTCTCAAGAGAGGTCAAACCTTCTCTGAGTCAGGAAATGAAGAGGTAAAAGGGCTGTAACTGACAGCATAGCAGCACTTAGTGCGTTACAGCCATGGCAGGCAGACCCCAGGAGGAGAAACATGCAGCTGCTAGTGGAAATCAATCTTTGCTCTCAAAGTAAAGAGCCGCAGAACAGCTTTTCTCTCTCTTGTGCTCTCAAAGAGACAAATCTAAAATTAGGTGACGTTGCTGGCCTCCAGCAAGCCTCTGCAAATTGGGCAGTTCAGCTCCACAGAGCTGTGGAGGTGCACTTATCCCTCCAGCATCTGTAGGGCTGAGGCTCTGCACTCCGGAGCTGATCAGAGATGAAACAGCAGACTGGACTATAGCAGCACACAGAAAACACATGTTGTCTCTTGTAAGGTGGGCATATGCTGTGTATAATCCCTTAACCAACAGGTTTCTATCAGCAGTAATTCATGTCTTATTCTTACTGCAAGTCAGTTGTGTGGTTTGGAGTTCTAAGTTAATAAAATGTATAATATTTAATAGCTAGTTGTATGCTTTTTGTTTAGGTATGTGACATGGGCTCTAAAACCTACGAACACTTGCTCCAGTTTGCCCTGGCAGCGAGACTGGTGTCCTTGCTGGCAGTTTGAACTTCCAGTTAGTTGGTGAGTTGCAGTCACGGTTTCAGCCACGTGGTGGTGGCAAAAGCTTTCCAAATAGAATCCTTCCTGTAGACTGAGCTGAGGCAGAATACACTGTTTCTTGAAAGACTAGGGTGTTTCTTACCCAGAATTGCATGCCATGTAGAAATGAAGCCTAGAGAGAATGTGTTAAGCTCCCCTCTGGTTTAATTTATTTAATCCCTAATAGCCTGCTTTAATGTTCCTAGGTGCAGAGCTCTAGCTGCGTGTGCTGTTTCAGTTAGCTTGTTTCTGACATCTGTCTGTGAGCAGGAAAAAGCAGAAAGCAGCACTGCAGGCTTAATCAGCTGTGAGCGTTGGCAGTCCTTGCAAAGACAGCTCAGCAAGGCACAAAGCCTGTATCCTTGCTCAGAGGACACACAAATCCTAGCTCCAGTTGTATTGTTGCTGGTGGGGGAGGGCTAGGTTGTTTGTTGGCTGGAACAAAAGGAGCTAAACCATTCAGCTGTGTTATGGTGCCCAAAAGGGCTGGACTCTGGCTAAAACCCAAAGGAGAAAGACATGTGCAAACTCTTGTGGCGGTGTAAGAAGGATTGGGAGCTTAATGGGCCTGTCCTACTTTCAGATAGCTTTGTGATCCTGAAGGTACTAGCCAGGACTTAGGCACCAGAGAGGGGCAATCATGCTGAGAAACAAGTTTCTCTGTTGGTTATGCTGTCTCAGCCTCGCTCTCGCTTTGAGTCCCTCAAAATAAATGAGACCATGGTTTAGAATAGACTGGTTTCGATTTGTTCTTCATGTGCAGGTGCAGTTTGGGGGAGGGAAGGAAGGGCTGCGGCATGAAATGAGCCAGTCTTTCGTGTCCTCCGCAACCGCTGTAAGGTAAGGAGACTCTTCCGTCTCCTAAGTCGCTCTCCAGTTGCCTCTAATAACTATTGGACTCGGGTAAAATCCCTTCGGCCTCAAGAGTAATTTCGCTGCGCTTTCTTAACTGGTGAAAACGAAACTTTCTTTGGTTCACCCATAATGCTTTGTAGCAACCCACACGTGCTATTGTCCATTCCTGCACCTTCAACCATAGGGTTTTTTCCACTGCTGTGTTTCAGATGCGGTATTTCTTTCCTTCTACTACTTTCAAAGAAAAATGCTGTTTGTACTTCCTACAGGTGGCCGAATCCCAGCTGGTAGAAAATAAATTCTAGTTCCTTAAGAGCAGCATCTCGCTTCACCTTGGGGCAAATATTTTTCTTAGGAAAAAGTCTTTACTAGAACTGGCAGGGGAAGTGGAGCGTATCTAAGAATATGACACTGTGTCTCAGGTCCATCATGTTTTACAACCAAAAGTAGTTGGGACACATCTAAAGCTACAGCTTCAACTATGTAAATACCTCTAGGAACTGTCAGCTATTAGTTTAGACAGGCCATAACACTGCCCCTACCAGAGAAGACACGGCAGCTGAGGATATATTTCATCTGGATGGAGTAGCCAGGGCTAATGTTTGATAAAGGTCTTGTGAAAGTAGTACTTGGATTGGGATCAGAGGTGTGGAAGGCCTGAAGCTGAATTAAGGCTAGTGACTCAGGTTCTGTTGTATTCAAACATTGTGAAAGAGCTTGCCAAGCTGGCTGAAATCTAAACTAACAGAAATATTTTGGAGTTATGTACTTTCTCTTCCTCTCTCTGTTGCCTTAGTTCCCTCTCCCTGTGGAGATTTACAAAGAGAAATCCCTCTCTCTGTGGCAAAAGTACCCATGAGCATTGCTGGTTTCACTGTTTCAGTTTGTGGACATGTTTTTGTTTGTCAGCTATGCCAGCAAAATTAGTGTAAAAGCGGTTTAATTAGTCTAGAAGACCTTGCACCAGTTGCACTGATGTAAGCTTGGTCACGTTTTGGGGTTTTTTCCAGGTGAAACTGAATGAGGCTGTAAGGGGGGTCTCTTCTGCTACAGCAGGTTGACCTACAGGATTTTGCCTTCAGTCCAGTCACTTGAAGATGATTTTTGCATCCTCGGCCTGCTAGCTGAGCGGCTCACGGAGGTGGTCTGGGAGACATTTCAGCACCAATCAGCTTGGTTGGCATTACCTGTTGTGATTACAGCTCTCTGCTAGCCCAGGTTTTCCAAGGGAAGTGGGGTTTTTTTGTTGTTGTTGTTAGCTTTGCCACACCAGCTGTTAAATCAGACCAGCTTTTAAGCATAAGATGTGATCTGCTTGGTCTATAGTAACAGGAGAGAAAGTCTGTGTGCTGATACAGTGCCTATAATAAAAGATCTCTCTGTCCTCAAAGATCAGAGATTTTTCTGGGATTTTATTTGTCACTCCAAACCTTGAAACTGGTGGTAGAGGTTTAGATTCAAGGCCACTGCTAATATTTGCTTTGGGGACTGTTTAAA
This sequence comes from Rhinoptilus africanus, assembly GCA_013400135.1. Classification (NCBI taxonomy): domain Eukaryota; kingdom Metazoa; phylum Chordata; class Aves; order Charadriiformes; family Glareolidae; genus Rhinoptilus; species Rhinoptilus africanus. The sequence continues at coordinate 80,516 of VXBO01011708.1, read as the reverse complement.
ACTGGATGTCTCTGCTTGCCAAAACCTGTAGTTTGAAGGGACTTGGCTGGGTTAGGTCAGCGGTGGCGCTCAGCAGCTGTGGTCATGCTGTTAAGAACTGCTTGGTAGCTCTCATCATGACCACTGTCCACAGCAGTGGTGGAAAAGGGACTCCTTTGCTCTGCTGCCTAGAGCGGACTTGCAGATTCATGGCAGGGGTACCTTCTCTGCTGGCAAAAGCAAGGGACGCTCTTTCTTCTGTGGGGCTTTTAACTTGTCTTGATTTTGCAGGAGCGCTGGGCTTTGCTTTGTCCGGATTCCAGCTGCGCTTTCTCCATTCAACCGGCCCAGATCCCCTGGCAGTCTCTCCTCTGCGCGCTGAGTGTTCTCCACTTCCCACCCTGAGCTGGTGTACAGTGTTGCTGTGGGCTGCTGAACAACTGCCACTTTCCATTCAGTGACCAGCTGTCCTTCACTAGTGGGGAAAAGTGATTTATATGCAAGAGAAAGCAATAGCTGGCACAGCCCAGAGCTGGGAGGCAGAAACGCTGGGCTCATTTCGCCTCTGTGGCTGATTTCTTGCATGACCCTGGGCACGTGTGTTAAAATTCACTGTGCCTCACTTGCTCTGCCTCTGCAGCAGGAGCTGCCTCCGCTGGAGGGGTGTGATGAGGGCAAATTGACATTGCTTTGGGGTCACAAATCCGGAATTGGGTGGAAACATTCAGAAGAAACCATTTTTTCCTAATTAGTAGAGGTTGATTTTTACCTAAGTTCTGGAGGGGGAGGGTTTGGTGGGACCTGCCTGCCAGGCACCTCCTGAGATCAGCCGCGTTTTGTGCTCCTTACGTGCCTGAGTATGCTGCAGGCAGGGAGGCTGCTTGAAACTGGGCTGCGTTCCTTCTTGTAAGGCATTGCGGCATGGTTGGGTTTTGTTGTGAACTGGAACAAAACCACCCTTTGAAACGCTGAAATTCCCCACTCAGTACAATTATCCTTGAATTGGCCGGTGGGAGAAATCAAAGCCTCTGGATCTCTTCCTCACTGTTAAATATTAATACGGCGCGGCGATGCTAGGGAGGATGGCGTCCCCTCGGGTCAGCTCTGCGCAGAAGGGGCCGTCTTGGCTGTGAAGAACCCGCGTGCGAGAGAGGACGGGCGCAAGGGACTCGGGAGTGATGTGACTTGTTCGGACTCCTTGGCAGGTGAGTTGCATGGGCTCCTGGCCCGTGCTGGGCCACGTTTCCCTTGCTGGGGGCTCCTTCTGCCGGAGCTGACACGTGCCGTGATGCTGACAACCCTCATCCCCTTTGAGCTCGCTGTGCGCTGGGGTGTTCTGCGAGGAGCCAGGAAAGGCGGCGTGACCGTCCCCCCACCCCGCCGCCTCCTTTGCCGAGGGAAGTCAGCGGTGTGTGAAAGAGAAGCCTGTGTTTTACATAGACGCAGGCTGCCTCCCCACCGCCGGCCCAGGTGCAGCTGCGGGCTGGCTGCGAGAGCCCCGGGGGCTCTGCACGTCACGGGAAGCAGCACTGAGGTGGAGTGGGGACAAAAACAGAGAAGCCACCTCCCCTTGGGAAACCTGGCCTTGGTGCACAGAGGCTGCCTTGTCCTTTGGATCCTGCCACCCTCTCAGCGCTGCAACAAGCTGTGCCAGGGCCAGCTGAAGCACCAGTGCTCTAGAGCAGCCCGCATGCAGGGGACAGGCAGAGGCACACTGGTGGGCACTTGGAAAGACCTAAAAAGCCCAGCTAACATTAAACATACTGAGGGGGGTTCCCTCATTTTCTGGCAGCTTGGAGGATTTTCCTTTCCTATGGAAGTTCTCCAGTCCCACCGTGTGCCCACCATGCAGTGACGGGGTGATGGTGCCATGCTGCTGCCGGGCCTGCCTCGCTCCTGCCCTCCGGGCTATGCAGTCACAGTGCTCAGGCTGATGAAACACCCCGGGTATTTATTGACGGTCTACAATCCATGAGGCACCATCGCTGTCTGCACTGGTCAGCTCAAAGCTCTCCTGAGCCTCTGTGCTGGCTGCTCTCCTAGGTTTGACAGCAGTGTTGGCATTGCCCCAGTATGAACATTCTTCCCCCCTCAGTGCTACATTTCCTTTTCTTCCTCTTCCAGAGATGACAGATATGAAGCCAAGGCTGCGTTTGACTCAGCTCGGTACGTAACAACCTGTGGCTCGTGCTGCAGCAGAGCACCTCTCTTCAAAGCAACGTGCCAGCATCAACTAATTAATCCTCATTCCCCTGTGGGACTGAGGGGTGACTCAGTGCCTCGTGCTGTTGTGCCAAGCAGCAGAGGATCAAAGGCATTGGAGTTGGGGAAGCCCTAGGATAGCGGTGTCACTCTGCACACCAGGCACCTATAAAGGCTCGGTCTTGCGTGCTTTTCTCTAGGGCTCCTCTTTAGCCATGTAGAGAAGGGCTGAAAGCTCTGCTAACTTAGAGACGGAGCTGGCGCTGCCTTCACCTTGCTCTGTAGGGAGTGGTTTTACTACCTGGTGTTCCCTTTTCATCTTTTCCGTCCTGTTGCTCCTCTGTTATAACCCAACCTGGCCATTGTGAGTGATTCTCCTGTTCTCACCAACAGGTCCAACAGGACTCCCCAGCATCCCTGCTTGGCTGTGCTGAGCCGTGGGGGTGTGTGTCCGGATGAAAGGCAAGGGCAGGGAGGCTTAGGCACCGTGGAAATAGAGCTGTGGTCGTGGTGCACGTCCCCTTCGGGCTTTGTGACCCGCAGCGAGCTGCACGCCAGGCTGTGCTGGCATGGCACGGTGGCCCTGAAGAAGTTCAAACAAACCCTAACACCTGGCCTTAGGCTACCCTGGCATCCATTCTGCCGCTGCGTGTGAGCTGCTCCCGGGGAAGAGAAGGGGAGCTGCTTGTGTGCAGATGTTGCATAATACTGACCTAGTTCTAACACAAGTTTGAGGGCTGGGAAGTGTTTGCCCGGCCCACGGGGAAGAGAAAACCCCTCTGGAGTGCGAGCTGCTGCACCGCGTCCTCTAGCTCTGAGCTACAAAGGAGATGAAACGTGAAGCGTGTGCTTTCTCCGCAACCTGGCTCTTCCCTCTTGCCCAGGTTGCACGTGGAGCATCACCTGCACGGTCCTCTCTGCCTGTGTACGAGCCGTGGTTTGGCTGAGCTCAGCCACTGCATGGGACTAATACGTAGTGATGGTGTCCTATAAATTATATAGTCGGTATGTTCGCCATCTGCTCTGCGCTGAAAGCTGAGTGTGATTGAGACCTTCTCCCCCCACCCCCCTTCCCAAAGCTTGACTCTCTTGCCAAGCTTGAAGTGTGTGCGGATCTCCCGTAAGTGGTTGTGATTGAATCAGGTAAACAGGGAATTTTTTAAGCAGGCTGCAATGTTCCTTGCACCCGAAGTGAGAGCTGAAGCATAGGCCAGCATCCTATTACCATGAGACTATAAGTAAAAAGCGAGTCTGATTTCATGCTAATTAGGTTGTAAAGGGAGCGAATCTTGATTGCAGTGGTCATATCAAAGAATCAAAATAGTAATGCAAAAAGCAAAGGAAACCCCAGAGTGATTCATATGAGAAGGGGAAATAAAGACAGCCATGGAGGAAGAAGGAGTTTGAGGGGGACTGAATTGCTCTGCTGCCCAAGAGCAGAGGGGATTTGAATCAGATTATCCTCATTAGATGTCTCTTTAAAGCATCATCAAGCTAAATGAATGGTCCAGGGGAGAGCTTGCAGGCATGGTGTCTGTGATTATCACCAGGGATTTACAGTCCTAGTTATCTAGCTTAGAGACAAGATTATTAGGGGGTATAAAGCTGTATCTGCCCTCAGCCTCTAATGTGCATTTTTAGGTTGGGTGATGTGAGACGCTACATTGCTGCACGGTCCCTTGGAAGCCTGCCTGCATCCTCCAGTGGTCCAGCCCTCCACGGCGCTGTGGGTGCAGCGTGGAGGGAGGGGCAAGTGTGAGGCAGGGGGCTGTGGTGGCCAGGAGACATTCCCCGGGGGTGGATGGCCAGCCTTCCCGGTGGACTGTGGCAGAGGGCAGGACCTCCCCTGAGGGTGCTCTCACTGAGATGGGAAATGGGAACTTGAAGGGAGTCATTATGTCCACCTACCTCGGCAGTACTGCTCACCCTCCCCAGCGTCTCTTTTCCTGTGTCAGCCTGTGTTGGTGCAGCTCATCCTTCTTCCAGCCCTCAAGGCTCAGAACTCAGTGGGTCTGTTACAGGGGGAGCCCCTGCGAGCCATGGGGGGGGACCCTCCCTTTGAAAGGGAATGGATGGACTTTGCCCCCATGCCCCATGGGGGTGAGTGCGGCACAGGGCTGCTGGCAGTCCCTCTCCACCTCCCTAGCGCTGCATCTGCAGCAGCCCATCACCCTTCCTTTCCTTTCCCACCTGATGCATCGCTCCCTTGTTGCTTCTCCAGGCTTTGGCAGGAAGGTTAAGATCGCGCCCAGATGCCAGCCAGGAGATGAGGGCCATGGGCCAAATCCTGTCAGCTCTCTCCTACATCACACCCTTAATGAGGCCATTGAAAATTGTCATGTTAATCTGCGTTTAAGCCAGCCTTTTTCCACCAGACCAGTACTGAAAGGTCTGTGGGAGCCGGAGAATGGTATGGAGGTACTGAAAAGCGTGGCAATGCCACTGCGGACTAAGGAAATGCTGTTGGCACGGAGGTGCTTTGGCTGAAGAGGGAAGAGAGGGGAAGCTGTCAGCCAGAGCCTCGCAGCCGACAGCACGGCGGTGACAAGCTTGCTGCCGGAGGCGGCCGTCCGGCTGCGGGGCCCTCTTTGGCTCAGTGGAAATGTGCTTCCTTGCTTCTCATCCCGGTTCGGGGCTGCACTCATGTCCAAACACGTGCCACTTGTTCCTCCTGCAGCACTGCGGTCCTCTCAGTGCTCTGGGGCTGAAACCAGCTTGAGTTTGGCATCTGACTGGCCAAGCAGCCTACAGTCAAAATCCCTGTATTCCCTCAGCTCAGCCACTTGCGGAGCATTATCCAGCAGTGACAAACAGAAAAGTCGGAGCTCCCCAGCAGTGGGGGTGAGGGAGGGTGGCCTTGCACCTACCACTACTGCCTGGGGTGGTGGGATGTGGGAGTCACAAAAGCCAGCTCAGAGACCTGTTTCTGGAGCAGTGGTTTGTTCTGGAAACCATACAGCCGCCTGTACCCTTACTCCTGTTTAGGCAGTGTCAATCTGCAGGTGTCACAGGATTTCTGTGGGCATGTTTTGGTGTGTTCTGTTCCCCATTTGAGCTGTACTTTGAGTTATCCAGGCACGCTGCTGGTTTTGAGCATTTCTGTTGGGATGGCTCCCATGGCCAGCGCTGAGGAGCGTGACAGCGGAGCAGCCACGCTGGGGCTGGACTGAAGTCGTGGGGGTCGGTGGGGTGTTATTTGTGTATGGGGAAGAAGTGTGGTTGGATGGCAGGCAGCAGGGTAAATTGCAACAAACGAGTGCAGTCAGGACAAGCATCCTTTCTTCTGTGTTGGAATAACTCGCAGGCACCTTCCTATTTTCTCAGGCTGCCTTCTTATTCAAATGTATTCACCAAACCATTCCTCTGCGTGAGCTGGAGCCACAGGTCTCCTGCGAGCAGTGCATTGTAACGCAGCGTTACGTAAAATGTAGTCAGGGCTGCTTAGTTTAGTTTTGACTTCCAGGCTGCCCCCACCGGTTTCCTGTCCCTTGCTGCTGGAGCAAGCAGCAGAGGGTGGGGGCTCAAAGGGAGGCAGCTCCTCGTCTTCAGCAGGCTTTGATTTTTTGTCTCTGGAGTCGTCTGCTGGAGAACTCTCTGCCCCAAGAGCGCAGCAGTGTGGCTCTTTGCCAGGGCAAGTGCCGAGGAGGTTTCTGCCCTGGCATAAGCACGCTTGAACCAGCTGAACCCACCTGCCTGGAGGTCTGTAGCGCGGCGGTGCGTCGCCCTCAGCCTTTTGTTTCTGTTTTGGTGCTGGAGGTGCCGCCTGGCCCTGCCAAGGCACATGACCAGTCCCTAACCCGCCGCAGGTGAAGCTCGGGGGGCACTTGGCCTCCACTCACCCACCCAAGGGGATCAGCGTGAGCTCCCACCCCTCCTTAGGGTGGGGATGGGGGCAGCATCCCCCCTGCAGGCAGAGCGGGCAGCAGGATTTGCTCGTAGGGATGGCCGGGCAGAAGAGCCAGACTCAACTAATGGTGTGTCGCTCGTGACATGGAGGGGCTTTTGAGAGCCCAGGCAGCGTCTGGGGATGCAAGCCTTGCTGAGGGAGTCCCACCACGCTCTGCAGAGCGGCAAGAGCAGCCGGCACACCAGCTGGAAACACCCCTCGCTCTCCCCCCTGCCCCCAGCCTGCTCTGGGCAGGGGACGTCAAAGGCTCAGGTCCCCCAGGACGAGATTGAGGAGGGGGGGTTCCCCCATGTCCTCAGTGGTGCTGTGTCCCTCTTGGGATCTCTGGAGCAGGGACAGGGAATGAGCAGAGGGAGCCTGAGCCCAGGCAGTCTTGACCCACTCTCTCTGCAACCCTGGAGCTGTCTTCCAGGGGCAGACCACTATAGAAGCCTAATTTGGGTGCTCAGTATCACCCCTGCAGGGGTCCAAGTTCCCTTGCAGGGAGAGCCAAGGACACTTGCTTGGTTTTCCTTAACTTCATGGGCAAGCACAGCTCAGGAGCTTTTAAACAAGAAGGGAAGGAGGCAAACGATGTTCAGCAGAGACCGAGCCACTGGGGCGCTGACTGCCCCACGCCAAACTCCCCATGCAGGTGCCTGAGCAGTGCCACAAAAATCCTTGGTGAGTAGCAGAGTGCCTATGGAGAGGTTTGGATTTAGGGTGTTGGTGGATTTCTTTGTTTTCCCTTTGGTGAAGGCTTTGTTTTCCCACCTTATTCCTAAAATCTTCCCAGGTTTTGTTCCTAAGCCTGTCTGGCTTTTAGAAGGCAGAGCAAAGTTGGGGCTGGGCCGTGCTGGGGCATCCTGGTGGATCCCAAGGAGAAGGTTTGTGTTGGAGCCCTGAGAAACCTGCTTCCAAGAGCCATAGTGGGACCTTTCAGGAGGGAGTGCTTCCCAGCCGCTGGGGCAGAGGCACTGAGAAGGGACACAGCCATCAGGCGCCAAACGTGCTTTGGGGGTTGACTCCAGCCAAAGCCTTCCAGTGGTACTATCTAGATGCAGGGCAGACATCGGGCTGTGCCGAGGTGTTCCTGGGGCATTGGGTGCATCCTGTCAGACATTTGTCCCAAGGTGACTGGGGCTGCTTGATAAACACCTCGCAGCTTCTCTGATCGACAAGCTTTTGGGTTTCCGGTGCACACGAGCACAAGGTGAACTTTCGGTGGATATTTTCTGCTACGGGTGGTTCTGCAAGCGCGTGCATGAGTCACTTCACCCACCCCTGACACCAGAGGAACCACTCACACGAGTCCAGTCGCTCATGTGTGCACAACCACTCGCAGGACGATGATGTCCCTCCCCACCTCTGGGACCACCGGCTGTGCCCTGTCCCTTGCTGGGCTCTCCGCAGGGATCCCAGCAGCCAACCTCGGCCAAAGCCGGTCTTCCCAGTGCACGGTTGGAGCAAACAGCACTGGAAATGGAGCTCTCTGACTCCAGGATTAAGATATGATTTTTAAATAGTTCGTTTGATATCTTTGCTGGTTTATTTGTTTAATAAAAGCACTTAGTTAGCCGGAGTCCCAGGCTCCTGGGGCTTTCGTTTCTCTGCAGAGGAGATAAGAAAAGCTCATTTCCTTATCCAGTGAGTCATTTTTTCTGCTCTTTAATTATGCATTTGTGCTATTATCAAGCGTATTCAACTCGTAGATGCAAACAGTTCAAACTACCCACCGAGCTTTAACTTCTGCTGCTCCAAAAACGGTGAACAACCGTTACGAAGGGCAGGGGAGATGAAGAGGGGGACAGCTGACGCCCGGAGCCGACTGGGCAGCCTGGGCCATGCTGGTGAGCAGGCACACGTGCGAGTGCCGCTGGGGAAGTCAGCGGGGATTTTCTCCATGAGTAAGTGTTATCGTGTGTGAATTCAAACATTGTTTTCTTGGACCAGGGGGAAGCAGACGGGCCGGGAAGGGAGTTCCCATGAAAGAGCTGAAGAAGGGAATAAAAAAGGGACTTAGAAAACGGGAGGGAATAAGGTAAGATCAGTCGTGACGATGAGGCTGCAACATCCTTCCACGCAACAGGACCTGGGAGCACGTTACTTGCAAGGGACTTAGAAAACAGGAGGGAATAGGGTAAGATCAGTCGCGATGATGAGGCTGCAACATCCTTCCATGCAACAGGACGCGGGAGCACGTTACTTGCAGGAGGATATCATGGCTGCTGTCCCTGGGCTCGCCACCAAGCATTCACGGCTTCGGGTTTTCACTTCAGGTACCGAAACAGGAGCCATCAGCTCCTGAGCTCTATTGTAAACCTCACCCTCTCTGTCAAAAGCAACATGTACCTCATTTCGGGCTTTCCCTGGTGCACGTATTTGACTGGAGGGGTCACAGAGTTAACCTGTAAGCGTGGTACAGCAGATGCTAGGACCTATTTCCCCCTGGCTCCCCCCTGCACTAAGCCAAGCAGGCGGGGGGGAGAGAGAGGGGCAGGGTGACAGTGCTACGGTGGGACCCATGGGAATAGGGGCTGGGGGTCGTCGAGAGACGGCTGACCCGAGGGAAGCCTGGGGTGGGGTGGATTTCAGGGGAGAGGACAAGAGGGGGATGATGGAGCAGTGTCCCCCTTTGGGAAAAGGGGATCAGCAGGTAGAAACACCCCAGGGCAGGAGGAACAACACAGCCTTTGGAGCTGTGAAGTGTTTCAGGGGCAGGTGTCCTGACAGAACACTGGCTCTTTTATGGGGGTCCTCTGCTTCCGTGCACGGCACCAGCCCACAAGGCAAGACATTGTCTGCTCCCTAGTCCCTACACTTATGCTTCTGCGAGCTGCCTGCCAGGAACAGTGAGCAGTCTAGGTGCCCTCTCCTCCGTGGGGCTTTCCACCGTGGAGCTCAGATGTGGCCTGAACTGAGCCTGAGCTTTTCTCCTGACCCCTCAGCCCTCCGTGCTGCGGCTTTCTGGCCCCCTGGAGATGCTCCCAGTGCACCTCACCGCTGTACGCACATCCCTGCTGCTCCCGGGATTGCACCACAGCCCTGCTCCTTGCCTGGGGTGCCCAAGCTGGGTGAGGTGGGATACAGAGAGATGTCCTCCCCCGGCAGCTACCTGTCGGCACAGCCTGTTCAGCGCAAGCATGGAGGCGGAGGGTGCCGAGCTGGCCATGCCGCTCGGGGCTTCAGAGCTCGGGGCCGCACCAAGAGAGGAGAGTGTTTGGCATGTCCCCGCTCACTCGGGGATTTTTACTTTGACTAAGAACAGAGGGGGAATAACTGAGTCATAGATGCGGGAATGACGGCCGGGCTCTCGCAGCTCCTCAGAGGAGCCCGCAGCACCCTGGGCGGCTTGGCACGGCCATCCCTGCCACACAGTGAGGGTGCTCTCTGGCAGCCAGGCACCAGGGCGAGGGGCGAGGGAGCGAGTGGCTGGGCTGGAAAGGGAAGTGAAATCGCGGCAGGCGTGGAACCGGCAGGCAGTGACCAGTTTTGGTCAGGACTTTCACTCACCTGGAGCCCAGCGGCGCCTGGCGGGGAGGACTGAGATGGTGCTGGGGCTGCTTTGGCGCTGCCCTCATGCAAGCCACCCTCCGAGGATGCTCCCAGCAGGGAGGGAGACATGGTTGAGGGGCTGGAAGGGCCCTACCTTAGGACATCTGCTGCCCTGTGGGGCACAGGGTGCAGGAGAGCTATGCTTGGGGTGCGACCAGTGCCTGCGTCCCATCCGGGGCTTCAGGGGATGGGGTGCAGAAGCCGTGGGCTCAGCTTGCCCAAAAGCCATTGGAGAGGGGCAGGCATGTCCAGGGACCGAATCTTCTCAGAGGAGCTTGGTTGCCCAGCGAGGACATCTAGTACTCTTGTGCCAAAGAGTCCTTTGGCTTTTCTTCTCCTCCCCTCCCAGCCTCAGTCCAGAGCAGCAAATGGCAGAGACCTCGCTAGAGAGAGCCTGGAGGCCGTAGCTGCTGCAGGCAGGAGACTCCCGCAGTAAAGCCCCAATAGGTCTCCAGGGCAGGTCTCCTGTGCTGCTTCCTTCAGTAGAGAGCAAGCCAGCAACTGTGGCTGGTCCCTTTCTTTCCTATGGGGTGAAGGAAAAGGGGATGTGACTTTCTTTTGGTGTGGACAGAGAAGAGCCACCTGTAGCACTGAAATCCATCACTTACCCACTTCAGATCTCAAGCATCGAGCTTTGACCTATGGGTGCTGGTGGCAGAAGATTTCTCCTACTCGTGATCAGGAACAACTAAAACCATTAAGAGTTTATTTAGTCCCTTCCAAGTGTATGGGGACTGGACTTCCTTGGTGTGACCTGCTTTGCCCATGGGCAGTTACTGAGCAGAACCAGATCTGAACCCTGGAGAATGAGACATGGTGCCAGCGGGCTGGGACGGTCCTTGCCACAGGTCTAGGTCTGGGATGGAGAGGATGGAGAGCACCATCATTAGTAGGGACGAAGGACACACACCAGTTGGCCTGCTCGCACAGCAATCACTAACAGGCTGTGTCCTGGGGGCAGTGGCAGCTTTTAAAAGGGGAAACCTCAGTACCCTTGCATGCTTCTCTCCCATTTTCTCCCATGGCTGGGACACAGCAGGGTCTGTGAGGATTTTGGAAGCATATTTTGGAGGAGAAGGGTAGTTTGAGGGCGCGTTGCGCAGGCAGGCAGGGGTAGGGCTTGGGTGCTCACTCTCCTCCTCCCTGTTGAAGATCCGCCCCAGGGCAAGTGCAGCGATCGCGAGCCCCAAGGGAGACGACGCAGCTTGACAGACTGTATCTCCCTCTGCCACGGGCCCCGAGGCGCTGCGATTTCACACTCGGGCGGCCCCTTCGCCGCTGCGCCATGCGGGAGCCAAGCTCTCACTCCCACTCTGCCATGTCCGCATCAGGAAAAGCTGCTGCTCCCTCCCCCTGCCTCTCCTCCCAGTGCTTCGATCTCCTGACCAGGTCCTGTGTCCAGTGCTCCGACTTGTTCAAGGAGAACGCAAGTAAGGAGACAAGGGTGGCTGTGGACTGAGCTTCTCAGGGCTGGGCGGTGGTGGACCAAGGGGGCTGGGGGTACACCAGGGGTGGGCAGGTGGAGGGGACCATTTTCTCCAGGTGGTGATGGAGAATGGACCGCTGCCTTCACCTGGAAGAGGAGGAGGAGAGAGGAAGAGGGCAGCCAGTTCCAGTGAGGGGAACGCCGTACAGGGAGAAGAGGGATGATCCAGCCTGGCATGGGGGTCACGGGTGACCATGAGAAGACCATGACTCCAGGGGTACCACGAGAAGAGCAGGATGCCCTCATCTTCCCCCAGCAAGGAACAGCGGTGGGGGGGATAAGGGTCCAGGCATGGGAATGGTTCGTTGCGGGTGGTGGGTGGGTAGTGACGAAGAGCCTCTCTCCTTCCCCACCATCACAGCCCTGAGGCCGGACGGCTGGATGGGAAATGCTGCTGCCCTCCTTCCCTTCCCGCAGCTCTCCTCCTCCTGACTCTGACGGTGTTTCATCTCACAGCAGAGCCTGCCCGCATGGTGCCCACCTCCCCCCTGGCACCCACTGTTCCATCAGTGGACCTGCCCAGCACTCTCCTGATCTTCGGTGTTCCAGTGGTGCTGGGGCTCATCCTAGCTCTGGCTGCCCTCTGGGGCTTCCTGACCTGCAAGGTGGGCAAGCAGAGGAGGAAGAGGAAGGCGGCGGACGAGGAGGCCGAAGGTAGGGGACCTCTTGCTTTTCCTGTCTCAGCATCCCAAGGCTCAGGGCAGATGGGATTGCATGCCGCTGGCTCCCCCAAGGCGCGTCCTTCTTGAGACTGGCTCCTCCACTTCTACATGGGCTCCATGGGCACCCCGGGATATTTTGGGGCAGCTGATCTGCCCACTGCGTGACAGTGTCCTGTGGCCCCTGGGAAGCCACACCTGCACCTGGCTCCCAGCAGGACCCCACTGAACTGTCCCTCCCTTTGCCAGGTGTCCCTGTGCCTTCGCTTGCTTAAAGCACCCACTGGCACCATCCCCTCTCCGTGGGGGACAGGAACAGACCACCAGCAAGTTGCCTGTCCCTCTGCTGTCATAACTGGAGAGACGTGGATGGAGCAGGGGCTGCAGGGATGGTGGTGGACAAATGGTGGTCCCATGTTGACTGCCCAGCCCGGCATTGCCGTTTGGGATGCCCGGTGCCCTCCAGTGTGTGGCCCAAAGACCCCAGTGCTGCCAAGACCAGCCGTGTTAGCAGGATGCTGGAGCATCACATGGGGTCATCCCCAAAGGCACCAAAAATAGGGCTGGGGGGGCAAGGGAGAGGGATGAGCCTTTCCTGGCAGGGTGTTTCCAGCGGGGGTGAGGCCATAGTGCCCTATGATGGCCCATCTTGTTGGGGCAGTCGCCAGGGACCAAGCGGCCACTTCCTGCCTGGGGGACCCCCACCCCGCTGCTGACTCAACATTGGTGACTCTTCTCAGAAATGGTCTCGCCTGGCTTCACCCTCCCCCCCCACCCCCAGCAGGGGGTATGGCTCCCGGGGGGATGCTGGCACCCGTCATCGCCCCACCACCCGAGTGGGTGCCCTTTGGGGGGTGGTGGGGACAGGGGCAACCAGTCCTCACACCCCGGCTTGCCCACATGCCACTGGTGATGCCGACCAGGTGACTCAGTCCGGGGGGGACATTAGCTGGGGCCTTTCTGCTAAAATGAGTGCGGCTGATGACAGCCTGTGACGCACCTGCCTGGGAAAAATACCAAGAATGAAAGAGGAGGGAGAAATCCAGTGGCAAGAGAGGTCTGGCCATGATGGAGAGCATTGGAGGCACCTCCCTGCTGCATGCCCCGGTCCCTGTCCCCCGGGCTGCATCCTGGCAGGCCCACTGCTGAGCCACTGGATGTGTGGAAAGTCGCGGGAGGCTTTGGCCAGCGGCGCGTGCCTGCATTCGAAGTGTGTAAACAAGTCTATTTTTAAGTGGGAGGTGGTTGGGGAGGGCAAAGCCGCCGAGGGCTGGGCTCCTCTGCCTTTGGCAGGGTTTAGCGAGAGGGCTCGAAGTGCAAGTGCAAGTTTCTGCCCTTCCCTGTTGTTTTTTAGTGGGGTGGGGGGGAGAAACCCCCTTGGTTGTAAGCAGGAGGGGCTCTGCAGCAGGAGAGGTGCGGTGGGGAACTTGCAGGCTCCTCCTGCTCCAGCTCCATGTTCCCCCCATCCCATGTGTCCCCAGGGATGGGATCCTCTCCCTGGGACCCACGTGGCCCCACTTTGTAAGCCCCATAACGCCCTTTTCTTGCCCCCTCCCAGCAAACACAGATGCTGCCAGTCCCCTGCCTGACCCAGGCTGCCAGGACCCTGCCATGCTGGAGGGAGATGCCACCCTGGCCACAGCCCCATGCCCCCATCATAATGGAGCCCTGAAGATGGCGGGGCCACCTGGGAAAGCCGGGGCAAAGCGGAGGCCGTGCTGCCAGGGCGATGCCGACGGCGACATCATCCTGCTCTCTGCCGTGTACTCCCAGCACGAGGAGTGCAATCACAGCTTCCCACTGCCCGCCACCGAGCTGGGGGCCACAGCCCTGGTCACCACCAAAACCACCCAGAATTGCTCCAGCGAGGAGAGGGCCTAAAAGTGTGGGGGGAACGGGGCTGGTGCACTCCGGCTGCTCCATATGGACACCCAGAGCCCATTCCCGGAGTCACACAAAGCCTTGCATGGACATGAGCTGACTGAGGACTGTGTTTTGCTTCAAGCAAGCTCAACCTTCCTAGGATCACTGCCCTTTTCCATTTTCCCCACTTGCGCTGAGTCTTGAGTTGCGCCCGGACACATTGGAGGAAGCCGAAGTGGATCACGCAGAGTTACACCGAACTGCCGACAGCTGCCGCAGCCGTGCCAGCGGGAGGAGGCAGAGGAGATGCGGCTGGTGAGGATGGAGAGTGGCGGGAGCTGCTGTGCCATTTGCCAGGCTGCAGTTGTGCCAGGATGAGTCTGCTGCCGAATGGGCAATTCCTGGGGACACAGGGCTGGAATAGCAGAAAGAGGGGAAGAAAAGGAAGATGGAGAGGGAAGCAGGAAGTTACATTAGGATCAAGTCCCACACTGCTGCTATTAGCTCAATTTTTGCTACTGACCTCAATAAAAGGAGGCTTGAGGCCATATGGAGCAAGGCACATCCAGCATCTGCTCCATTCACAGTCCTGCCCCCTCCTCTTCTGCATGCCACAATATCCAGGTCTCTCCTCCCTTTGGGCGCTCTCATGTGGTGGCAGGCATCCACCGGCAGTCGTGGGAACCCCCTCTGTAGTCCCATCTTCCCGAGCAGGGAGAAACGGAGGAAAAAAATCTGCCTTTACGCTGACCTACAATCACTGAAGTCAGGGAGGACCAGGGGCAGGCAACAGAGACTGCTGGTCTAGAGATGCTCCATGAGCTTGTCATTGCAGCCCCAGACAACCGTCACTTCAGCTCACAGTGGCTGCAGAAATACTGCATGTCACTTGGGATGACAGGGCTTCCGGTGATGGATGTTTCCATGCCATGCAAAACCAGGCAGGGAGTGATGCGAGCGTAGGCGGGATGACTTAATTTATGTGAGTGTCTTCAAGGCTTTGCCTGCCTACCAGAGCTGGCCGGCGGTGCTGGTCCAAGGCATTTCTCTCTGGATGGTCTTGCTCACCCACCCGCAAGTGGCTTTACTGTGCAGGAAGGGCTCTGTTTCAGAAACGAACTCGTTAGTGTGAAATTGCTGTTCACGAGTAATTACAGCAGCCGCTCCCCCTGGTTGCACAGAGCCCTGTCGATGGCTTGGGTGAGAAAGGCTGCTGGCCCCAGACGGGGTGGTTAGGCAATTAGATGTGCCTTGGGGGGGTTATTTGCATGAAGTGCCATCTTAGTGGCAGCCAGGGTGAGCTCTTCCTTCGGCGAGGTGGCCTCCTCACCCGTCAGGCTTTGGGATTGAGCAGAGGGGACCAAGCAAAATGTGGGAGCACTGCTGCCAAGCGCCAATGGACCACCGAGGGCCACAGCTCATGGTAGGGTCACCCAGTGGCACTGTGTGGAGGGGATGTCCCTCTGATGAGGGGAAGATGACCCTCCACCCAAGCCTGAGCTGCCTTCTGGGTCTGCAGAACCAGACGCTGCTAAGTGTCACCTTCCCTCCTCAACCCTGCTGTGGCACTGGAGCTGGACTCACGGCATCTGTCCCATAAGAGGAACCACAGGAGCTGCCACAGGTGCCAAGGCCCAAATTCCCCACTGCAACTCCTCTCCCAGACCTAGACACGCTGGTGGAGGTGAGCCTTCACCCAGCTGAGGCTCCGCATGACCCAGGATGGGATGAGTCCCCATCTCAGCCTCGGGCTTGGGGATGGCAGAGGGGCTGGTCCGTCTGTCCAGTGACTGTCCCCTGGGGCTCCAGGCACCAGGGGCTCGCCAGCAAGAGCTGTGGAGGCTTCAGCACTGTGCTCCCAGTTATCCACAGCAGCCGTGCTGCCCATTGCAGGAGAAGCATCCCTGCAGCATGAATTGAGCATCTCCTCATCCCCATGCTCCTCACCCTGTGAAGTGACTTTGAGCAAGCTTTGTGCACCTGGAGCAGGGAAATGAGTGAAGCCAGGCCGGAGACGGTTTGGCAGTGGAAGAAGGACTGCTCATGGGAGGCAGAGCAACCTGCTTCGTGGGAGACAGGGGTGAGAGGGAAAGAGAGCAGGACTGTCAGGCTCCTCTCTTGATTCGTGCCTGGTGAGTGCCGTGGCTCAGCCCTGCAGATGCACTGTCCACCCTGACAAGTGTGGGGATTTGAAAAAGAAACTCCTGTACAAATCCTGTCGGTAAAAATCCTCTTTCTGCTCAGGTAAGGGCTTCTGCTTTCATTTCTGCTAGAGCTTCAGCCCACTCTCCAGGATGCCGCCGGCATCTGCAGTTCGCAGAAGTGGCATTTCAATCCACATTGGATTCCTCTGCTGTCGAGTGCCCCTCGGATTCCCTCTCTGTTATGGCATACGGGACATCTTCCACACATCCTGCCTGCATGGCTGCCAGGGTGGTGGGGCAGTGCTCCCCCCCGCCCAGCCTGGCTGGGCCTGGGGAAGATTTGCAACCCCCTCTGTGTGCTCTTCTCCGTCCTTATGTACAGGGCAGGGGGCTGCCCATCCTGTCTGCATGGAGAGCAGAGGGAACGGAGACGAAAAATATGGTTGTAAAAATTAAAGAATAAAGCGAGCCCATTGCCAATGCATGCTCAGAGGTCTGTGTGGGGAGATGCCCTCTCAATCCCCTTTCCCCTGCCTTCAGGGGTCTCCTCCACAGTGGTCCCAGGGGGTACAGCAGGACCTTGAGCTGGTGTGGCTCCTTCTGCTATGGCTTCACCGGCACGTCCCCTGCACACGGCCACCTGCTTGGCTGGGGACCACCTGAGCCTGGCCACCTCCATCCCCACCACAGCCACCCCGGGAGCTGGGCTGACGGGACGGGGAGCAGGGCAAGTGGTTTTGGTGTGTGTGTGGGGGGGGTGTTGCCCATCTTTGAATTTCCACAGCAGTTTCTCACTTCCCCCTGCGAGGCAGGAGCTGTGCTTCCTCCCCGGCCCGGTGCCTGGCCCCTTACCCACACGACTGCCTAGAAAGGCCGGTGAGGATGGGCTTCACCTGGACACAGGGGTGTGGGGTTTCAGAGGGAGCCGGGGGAAAGTCTGAGGAAACCCCGTGGCAAGAGGACGGAGTCAGGGCTAAAACCCTCCTCGCTGCAAAACCACTTCAGGTGGCTCCCTAGTCATTGTAACCCCACCAACCCTGCTATGATGGAGGCCACAGGGGTCCTTGAGTTCCTGGAAGTCGCACTGACGATGCTGGTGGTAGCCTTGGTGTCCCTAGGAATGGGGGTGGTTTTCATCCCTGGTCCTACACGCAGGAGCCAGCTGGCCAACAGAGCGTGGTGGCACAGGCAGGGGAGGCACCAGGGGTACCCTGGCCAAGGGTCTTCTTCTGCAGCCACTGGTCATGTCTGCCAAACCCTCAATCCCACAGGCTCCCAATGTGCTTGGCTTTCCTCCACCAGCCTCTCTACCCGACTCCTTCTTCACTTTCTCCTCTCTCCTCCCATTCCTCGTTGACTCACCAGTCTAGTGACTTAGACCCACTAAGTCTCCTGGATAGTTCACCCACAGCCCCAGCTACTCCAGCCCAAAGCACCCTCCATGGACATCCACAGACCCAGCTTGCCCCTCCATGGGCTTTCTGCGGGTGCTGGACCTTGACAGCAGGCAGGGTAATGTGGGCACGAAGCAATACTCCAACGGCCAGCGTCCAACAGGGACCACCTGTCTCTGGGTACAGCCTCCGATGCCCCCACTTGCTGCAAGAAGACCAGGGCTGCGTGACCACCCCCCGACCCACAGCAGCCTTCCCCACCACCCGCGTCCCAGTGCCAGCCATGGCAGAGGGAGGCGTGGGTGCCCCTGCAGTCCCCGGGGGGACACTGTGGGAGGCCACGGGTGACAGTGAGAGGGCAGCAGTCCCGGGGCATCTGCCACGAGGTGGCACTGACACCGCACACCGCCCTGCGTGGCTGCAGCGCCGCAGGGGCGCTGCACGGGAGGGTGAGTGCCCAAATGCAGCAAGGGGAGCTGAGGAGGCCCAAGCAGGCTGGTGGCTAGTCCCAGTTTGGCCAGACAGAAGGGTGACAGCTGTGTCTGACTCCATCTGGCCATGCAGCCCATCACCACGCCTTCTGGGCTGCTGGTGAATCTGGCTGCGGGGCCCATCACCACAGCCTCTGGGCTGCTCAGGAGAAATGTTCATTGGAGGCTGGACACCTATGGGCAGAGCAGTGGTGGGACAACCGGAGTCAGAATGGGATGCAGGGAGCTGATGTGCCTTCCCCCAGCAGCACTGAGCGCCTCTACCATTGCCCAGCTCCCCAGAGCAGCCCATCCCCAGTGGTGTCAGGCTTCCCTGGGGGACTCCCCAGGACTCAGACCTGCCAGCCAGCACTTCCCATCCCCATTCCCATCCCCATCCCCATCCCCTCTCCATCAGCCTCTACCAAAAAAAGCCCTACCATGATACCCGCCAAGCTCTCCAGCTGGAAAACACCCCAGCCTGGGGAGTAGAGGCCGCCCAGTCCCCTGCGCCAGGCTGCCGGGGGACCACAGCCTTCCTGATGCCACTCATCAGCATCCCTCCCTAATCGCTACCCACTGCCTAATGACAGTAATTAGGAAGAGCAAAGCTGCCTGGGGACTGGAAGTGCTGACAGAGTTGAGGGAGCCAGATGGTGTTCGCACTTAAGGAAAGATTTTATATAAAAAAAAACCCCAACCCTAACCACTCGGCTTCGATCAGCCTGCCTTTCCTTCACTTAGTGTCAGGATCGCTGCGGTCCATGGGCACGCCAGGGAGATGCTGAGAGGTGGCACTGGCCGCCTTCCTCTCCCCGCACCCCCAACGCACCCCCAAGTGTTTTAGGGTGCCGGGGGAGCAGTGGGAGGGGGCATGGTGCCCGCCTGGGTGCTGGGTGTGGAGGGGGTTTCCTCACTGCCTTCCTGGGCCGATGCTCTCCCCCGGGGCCAGCCCTGCTGCTCCCCACTTTGCTGGCCGTGCTCGGCGAGCCTTTACCCAGGGGGATAAGGGGGGGGACAGCCAAAAACCGCCTGAGGGGCTGTGGTGAGGAGGCAGCATCTCCGCTGGCAGAAAGGGCTGCCCCTCTTTTCAGGAGGCGAAGGGATGGACCCACAATTTCCCCAGCACTGAGGAGCAATGCCACCACACCGGGGTTTGCAGGGGAGCACCCAAAACCCAACCTCAGGGACCAAAGCCATGGGGCAAGGACTGCGATGTTCTCAGCTTCTTCTCCCTGGAGAAAACCCACTTGCAGGCTAACCCCTTCAAACCCTTCATCCGGCTCCTTCCTGGAGCCCCGGGGTGATGCCATCTGCCTCCAGAGCCACCTGCCAGGCTGCGGATGCAGCCGGGGCCAGCTGGGGGGGTACATGGGAGTTTGCGGGGAACCCCCCTCCTGCCCCTGGCAGCTGCCCCAAATGCTCTTAGGGTGCCCGGGCCTTTGCCCCCTGCTGCACACCAGGGATGCAGAAACAGGGACGTGCCGGGCAGGGAGGATGCTCAGCCTCGTGGAGGAGGATGCTCAGCCTCATGGAGGAGGATGCTCAGCTCTGTTCCATGGTGTCAGCCTGTCCCCACCCTGCTGATGCTCCAAGAGGAGGCCCCAAGGCAAACCTCCACATCCCCTGGGCTTTGGGGGGTGACTTCCCCCCCTCCCATAGCAAGTGGGGTCATTTTAAACTGGCTCTTCATCCTGGTCCCAGTTAGCAAGGGGGGGGAGAGCCCCGCGAGTGACACAAACCCTGTCTGACACCTGAAGTGATGAGTGGCGACAGGCAGATTGCACGGGGAGAGCCTCTGTGCTCCTGTTGAAGCGCCATCGTGACAGGGACTGACCCCCCCTCCACCACTGCAGGCACGTGCGAGGGATGCAGGGCTCTCCTCCTGCCGGGAACTTGGCTGCCCCACTGTGTCATTCACGGAGGGCTGTGGAAGTGGACACAGGATGTGGAAGACCCCCAAAAGTGAGGGTCTACTTTTGGACCCCCCTCCAAAGAGATCAATCAGCCAGGTGCTGGAGCTGGAGCACGTGGCGCATCCCACCCTGCTACAAGCTCATGTTGCATCCTCCTCTCTTCCACCTGCTTTATGCTATTTCCCCTTTTATCCCCCTTTTTCTGAGGATTGTGTTGTGTTGGGATCCCGGGGTGCAGCCAGAGGGGTGCAGGGGGAAGGGGGTCACCGGCAGCAGGGTGCCATGAGGGGGTGAGGCCCATGTCCTTCATCCGTCGGCTCCGGTGTCGGCCGGCTGCAGCTCACCGGCTGCTGGCAGGAGCTATTCTGAGCCCGGATCGATGGGCAAGCGCGGGGTTTGGGTGACAGCCACCGGAGGCATTCTGGGAGGAGGGCTGCGGGCAGAGAAGAGCAGGTGGGATTTTTCAGGAGATTCCCCCATCCTTTCTCCCCCCACACACCCACTGTCCTGAAAGGTTTCAACGATACAGATGTCTTTCTCGTTTCCTTCCCCACGGGGGTTGCAGTCTGACTGGGTCCCGCTACCCTGATGCCGCTTCCTCATTTGAGAAGCGCTGGCATTTGGCAGAGCAGCGAAACTCCAGGATGAAGGCACCTGCAGCCAGAAGCTGTGACCGAGACCAAGCTCAGGATGGCAATTTAAATAGGAGTTTACAGTGGGGGTGACATGCAAAAAAAGCATCTTCTTATTCCTCAAAAAACCCCTACGATTCTTATTCTTTGGTAATAATAATATTATTGGTAAGAATTTACAAAGCTGTTAATTCCTTCATGAAGTTATGGTAATTTTAAAGCAGGTGCTTTCAATGCAGCACTGGTAAATTTGGCTATCGGGTAAATTCAAGTATTTGAATACTTTTTTCTGGTTTTTAATGCTGTTTTCCCTAGCTGAGAGGTTTGCCTTCTCCATGGTGAAGCATCCCCAGGGGTGAGATGTGGTGAACACCCTCAGGGCTGTCCAC
The DNA here is from genome assembly GCA_013400135.1 of Rhinoptilus africanus. NCBI lineage: Eukaryota > Metazoa > Chordata > Aves > Charadriiformes > Glareolidae > Rhinoptilus > Rhinoptilus africanus. The sequence continues at coordinate 59,941 of VXBO01011708.1, read as the reverse complement.
CAAAGACCACAGCCCTCACAGAGGAGGCCCAGTCCGCTTTCCCGGAGCAGAGCAGGGGCAAAGGATGAGCACAGGAGGGATGGCCATGGCCAGTCACCCTCGATGGCCCCTTGTGGCCATCATTGCCCTCCCCTGAGGGTGGCCCTGGTTTATTTGCAGTGGGAGATGATGAAAGCACTTCCCATTCCAAACAAGAGGGAGCATTGTTTTGATGCTGGGCAATCCTATTGCAGAGAGGACAGAAAGTGTTGGAGCAGTGGATTGGGATGAGGAGGAAGGAGAAAGCCGTCACCTCCTCCCAAGCAACCCCCAGACGCCCCCCCAGCCCCCTGAGACTGTCCCCCTCAATCCCCTCCTGCCAAATTCCCTCTTGTCTCTGCTCCCCCTCCTCCCCGCTAGCATCAAAATGAAATCTATAAATGCTGCTGGGGTGACACATTTCCCAGTGTATTCCCGGTAACAGTCTCTCTGGGTTTCTGGTTTGCTATTCAGCTCCTCAATTATTTATTTCCACAAGGAAACGGGGAAATAAACTCAGCGAAGCAAACTTTGTGCCCTGTAGTGACACCGTGAGTTATTAAAAAAAAAATAATTCCCCAATGCGTCATTTAAGATGTACTTAATCAGCTCTAACCACAGAGATGATAGTCATGACTAGGTGCTTACTGCCAGCATTGGCCGGGGAGGGCCAGTGGCAGGGCTGGATCCAGATCCCCCCGCAGCATTTCCCAACAGGGATATTTGGGAGGAGTCTTGCCAGGGGGCGGCAAACACTGAATGCCCTCACTTCAGTTTAGTGTGTTAATTGTAAGCTTCCCATAACCCACATATGTGTCCGGGTTGGGGGAATGCGGGGATACATGGGATGCAGGGCATGTGGGAGGTTACAGAGACTGTGATGGGATGCAGGGGATTTGAGGGGATATAGGGGGATGCAGAGATACGGTGTTGGGTGCAGGGGGATACAGTGGATGGAGGGGTGCAGGAGATGGAGGGGATTGGGGGGATGCAGGAGGTGTGGGGGGATGCCCACCTGCATGGGCACATTATGCCAGGGGGCTGTTGGGAGCCCTTTGCAGGGACTTGGGGAGCAGTGGGGTGTGCACCAGCCCAGTTCCTCTGCTGACCTGTCCCCAGCACCTGTCCCCTGCCCACCTGATGCCCCATCCCACCTCCGATGCCGGATGGCCGTGGGGGCTGCAGTGAAAGGCCCCCAGACACCACCTCTCCATTATGGTGTGTGCTCACCACAACCAGCGGGGCACTGGCCCCATGCTCAGGGCAGACCCCCTTGCCCCTGGGGGTCACCTGCTGTGGGACCCCACCTCTACCTGCCACCTCTTGCACCATGGCCAGGCCTCTCTGCTCCCTCAGCCACAGGGACCCACTGGGGCAGGTCCCATGTCCCACTCCTGGCCTGGAGAGGGGTGGTGGCAATACAGGACACGGCTAAAAGCTGTGCAGGGAGTGTGTACAGCCCAGTATGGGTGGGCTCCAGTAGAGAGAAACTGGGGAGGGAACTGCTGGCCTGGGAGGTGTTAAGAGAAGTCTATCTTTAGCTCATCCCTTGCTTTCAGCCCAAATCCAGAGCCATCCACAGCCAAAACGTTCATGCCTAAATGGTGTTGTATTTTGAACTCAAACTTATGTGTGCCATGAAAGGGGAAGTGTTGAAACCTGTCTTGCTTCAAGGGATGCTCTGATCCGCCCTCCTCTCCCCACGGAGGGCACCCATAAGGCCCAGCACAGACCCCATAGCTCCCCGGCTCTGCACTTCCCAGCCCTCCCTCCCACCTCTCAGGTCCTCAGTCCTCTGCCTCAGGAGCCACAGGCCAGCAATGCTCACTTGGGCAGCGCTTAACCCCTCGCTCCGCCGCCCCCGCAGCCGCACGCAGCGGGCCAGCTACTCTCCTCGCATGCCGCCGGCGTGCTGGGCTCCGCTTCAGCTTGAACGCTGGGAAAAGCAAAGGGCATAATTTTAGGAGAAGCGTGTGAAATGTGTTCTGGCAGATCAGCCGAAGAGCTCTCCAGCGAAAGGAAAGCATTAACATTTGCTAAAGGTCCTTGCAACAAAGCAAAATATTCCCAGCAGGCAAATCCAGCAGTGTCCAAGCCACCCAGATGTAGGGATGTACAAGCTCTGGGATACAGATGGGGATGGGATGGGTCCACTGGTTTGAGAATGGTCCAGGAGTGTTCCAGGAAGGAAACGTCCCTGGGCAGGAGCATTACGCTGGTGGGATGAAATGGTGGAGGCAATTGGCTTCTGGCCGGGATCGACCCCACACAGAGGTGTAAGGGGATGGGTTTGGGCTTGCTTGGGACAGGATCTCCCCCGGGTCTGAGCTCGTTTTCTCCGCCAGCCCCTCTTCCCCACATGACGGATTTGCAGAGAAAGGAGGGGGGGAAAAAAACCCTGAAGCCTGCTGCCTGTGATTCATCCTTACTATATTTGCACTTATTATTAGAAAGACGAAAATATAGCCAGAGCTGGAATTACAGATTTAGTAAGCAGGACTGCCTATTTCAGCATATACTGTTTCTCCCAATAACTGTGAAGCTCCAGGAGACTGACTTACACCCTCACTAGCATTAAGGCATTGCCCCACACAGTCTGGTGATACATCTGGGTGGATATATTAAGCAAGCAAGTCCTTCAGGAACGGCAACGTTTGGGTTCCTGGTGGTGCCTGCTCAGCACACCGCGCCACCGGCCGGCACTCGCAGACCACTGCCTCGAAATTCAGCCTCCTGCTGAAGCTCGCCCAGATTTTGGAGGTATATTGGCCCATGAAAGCCATAGGCAGGAGAGACTTGGGTGCTCTCTGCTTTACAAACCTTCTCCATTCCTGGCAGGGAGCTTGTCCCAGGGGGAGGACCCTGAGCTTGCCGGCTCTTTGCGGTAACTCACCCCTTTGCCCCAAGCCCCCACCGTTTTATGAACAAATTATTAACAATCCCTGCAAAGGCTGAGTGCTCCTTCTTGAAGCCAGGGGTCTTGGCGACCATGCCTGACCCCACACCAGCCCTCGTCCCTGTGCCCAGCTGGTGGGCTCTGCACCCACCAGGAGGGAAAGCGTCTGATGTCTCCCCGTGGTACCTCTGCGCTACCCCGTGAGAGGAGACCTGCTGCTCTCCCTGGGCCTAGGCAGCCTGCCCAAAAGCCACAGCATCCCTCCTGCATGGGTTTTTCCTCCCCGCCCCGATCCCCACTAGTTGCGCTCAAGCCGCCAGGGTGTCTGCTGCAGTCTGCTTGCTTGGGTTAAGACCTTTTATTTCACTAAGAAACCAGGTTCGCTCAATATTGTGCCTGCCTGCGAAAGATGTTTTCCAAGGTTTGATAAAGCAGCAGCCAGCTGTGGGAAGCAAATAAATTACCAGGTACCATGTGCGGTTGCTGGTCTCTGGCATCTTGCTTGCAAAGCATCCGTGTGCTGAGCCCGCTCCAAGAGCACAAGCTCTCAGGTACGCCAAGGGAGGGGGGCACCAAATCACCGCCACCAGCCTGGAAATTCGGGTGTGTTTTCCTGTGAGATGGCAATGTGCTTCCTGGAGCAGCTCAAGCTAAGGAGGTGAGCAGGATCTCGAGATCCATTCCTCTGGCCACCACAGCCCATGCAGGGATGTGACCCCAATGGGGCGAGCAGTGAAGCAACATGGACATTTTGGCAGCAGCGCAGCGACCCGCATGGCCGAGGTTTGCAGGGAAGAATCCTTGCGGGATGCTTTCCTCCTTTTATTGGCAGTGAGGGAGAGACATTGCTTGGGGAGATGGGAGGGGTGGTGGTGGTGGATTTTCCGATTGCTCCAGCCCAAAGGAGGAAAGTGAGGGTACAAGGGAGCCATCTCTTGGGACCACGTGAGGCAGGCGGTTCTCAGCAGAGGAGCCCCAATGTGGTCGTGTTTGCTGTGAGGGGCACCGGGGGACTACACCTTTGGGATTGCAAAATACTGGGTGACCCCAACCGCTCACCAGAGAGGTGATGGCACCCCTATTTCTGTCCCTGGCCTCCTAGGAAACATGTGGGAGGTATTTTTATCCTCCTGCCGGCTCCCTTAGTCACCGGCGCTTGCTTTAAATGGGTCAAGAGGGAATAAAGATGCCGCAGCCCTTGCTCCTTCACTGCCTGTCTTGGAGCACCGGCTCTCCCTCCTCTCATGCTCCATCCCGGCCAAGTGCTGCCATGGATCCAGAGACCCAGGAGAGATCTCCGCCACCCAGGCAGTGTCAGCTGCAATTAACTGCTCATTAAAAGCCTGGTGGCAAGGCAGCCCTGCTGCAGAGGTGCTGCATGTCAGGACAGCACGGGCTCTCTCCTGGGATGGTGGGGAGGAAGCTGGCTGCCCTGACGGTGGCAGAGGCAGCGTGCTGGGGCAGATGGATGCATGGGGGAAAGGGGCAGCAGGAAAAACACGTTTGGAGTGCACAGACACATGGGTAGAGCGTGGCAGGACTGGCCCTGGGGTATTGGGGGGCAAGTATGGCCCCACTGAGTCATTTCAGGAAGGGGATGAGGTGCACTGGGAGAGCCCAAAAGATTTGTATCTGTTGCCAGCAAGGCCATAACAGCATTTGCCATCAATGACCCCAAAATGACAGTGATCTTCCCAGGGCATGGAGCCACTCACTGATGCAGGTCCCAACGCACTCTGCCACGTGCTCTTGCACGCCTGATGACCATCGTGCTGGCATGGCTCAGCCGAGCCTTCCGGGGCACCGTGTTTCATGGGTTTTCACCTGGCTGCACCTCCTGTTTCCACCCGGGAACCACAGGAAATCTTGGAGAGTTTCGAGCTGGGACTCTGCCTGAGCATCTCCTCCTGCCCTGGCTGCATCCCCCCAGCCCTGGCGCCAGCCGGGCCGGCTCTGCACGCAGTGCATCCCTCTTCCAGTGGTGATGCTGACTGGTCACCAGGCCAGGATGTTTTAAGGAGTTGGCTCATGAAGGGTGACAAGAGAACTCTACGTTTGCCCGCTCCCGGCGTTTTGAGGGTGCCATTTCCACAGCTGTGACACCCGTTTTGGAGGGGACAGTGCTAGCCTCCAAGGTGACCTCAACAGATGAGCAGGGGGTGAGCTGCAGCACCCAGGGGAGATTTGGGCCTAATCCTTGTGACATCTTATACCCAGAGAGAGAGAAAAACAGCAGGAGACAAGCCGGGTGCCGGGGAGGAGGGGCAAAGGCTGACAGAACCAGGCAGTCGCCTCCATCACATTTAAGGGAGTTCATTTTCCTCCTGTCTCCTCGGATCTGTCCTCCCACTGCGCTTGCACGGAGCCACGCGGCACAGCCGCCCCAGGGAAGAGGCAAGGGGAGGGGGACCAGCTCGTTGGGAGACATCCCCGAGAGGAGCCACAGCTCCGGGCATGTTGTGGGGAGGGGGGTGCATCCCCCTGGTGTGAGGTGGATGGAGAATGGGGGGACGGCGGCCTGCCGGGGACCCCCTCCATGTGCAGGGAGGGTGGGATGGGTGGTGGCAGGCCGGCTCATCCACTCCCGTGGGAAAGCATCTTCACTGTAAGAGGAGATGGCAAAGTCCTCCCAGGGAACCAGCAGCCGTCCCAGGGGAGCCCCGGCAGAGTGCTACCCTCGGGCACCTCGAGGCAGGAGCCAGGCCTGCGGAAAGCCAAAAAGCTGGCATAAAGATAGTGAGTTTAAAACAAAAAAAAAGATAAAAAGGAAAGTTTTAGGACTTTCATTTCACCTCCAGCTTCTGAGCCTCTAGGCTACACTCGTTTTACCTTTGCAAGGCTTTTCTCTGTGAGCTGGAGGGCTAGAAACCCGCTTCTCGCTAACGAAGGCAGAGCCTCGCAGGCACTTGTGTGGGTGGGGAATCTGGTAGGACTTTCAGGGCTCCAGCCCCTTCAATTTTTAAAGCCACTGAGCCCCCCTCCTGTGTCTGGGAAGGGGGAAGAGGCACAGGAGCAGCAGCGAAGGCCGTGTGGCTTGCGAAGACATCCGTCCCCCAAGGCAAAGCCGGTGCAAGAGGAAAATGTCTCTGGCGATGATGTGGAAGAAGGCAGAAGGGCCGCTCAGGTGTTGCTAATTTTTAAGACCGAGCTTTTTTTGTCTTTGCAATACAGCTGCTTGGCAAGGCATGACATTTCCCAGCCGCTGCCATCCCAGCTGCCCCTTCTCCCACTGGTCCTGCCACCCACTGACGGCAGGCTCATGGTGGCCATGCAGCCAGCAAGCTCTTGTTCGGGGCTGAAGGACAACCTTTGTGTTGTGAGTAGATGTGAGTAAACACCTTTAGGTGTGAGTAAAAACCTAAACGTGAGCTCCATGCTAAAACACCCCCTGCCCCTCCAGAGAGCCATTTGGTACGAGGCATCTCTGATGCACGTACCACTTCCCCGCTGCAAGATGGGTTTCCGCTTCACCTAAAGCATTGGAAATATTTTAGGTAGAGCAGCCTCGAGCTGTCAGCCCTCCCCATGAACCAGGGGCTGCAGTCTTCACTCAAGGGGGTCAAACTGGGGTGAGAGAGCTCCTGCATTTCCAAATGCTTAGTGCTCTGCGTGCTCGACACCTCCCAAACTCTAGAACCCAAAGCCTCGTCTCAGACTCCTAAACACCAAGGGAATAGAAATCAGGAGATGCCTCCGTCTGTGCTGTGCTCAGTGACATGCCTGGGATAATGCAGCAGCTCTGGGGCATGGCAGGGAGCTGCTTTGCGAGCCAGCTTTGCTCTGCCCGGGGTCCGGCTCCCCCTTCCCACCTCCCTGTGAAGGGATCCTCCGGCTGAGCTCCTCTCCGGGTGCCCAGATTGACACACAGCAGCTTCTCCTTCCCCAGCGATGCCGGGACCAGCTGCTCCATCTGTGCCAGCTGCTCCATCCTTAAAAAGGATGGTGGCCGGGAGTTTTTACACCTCTTTCAGACCTGGCCCAAGACTGATGGACTTTCCATGCCGCCAGTGGTACTGGGGAAACTCGCTGCTGGTGGATGCCAAGTGCTTATTTTTCTCCTCGCATTCGCAATTACCTCTGCTGGTTGTGACAAATATTGGCAAACTTTAAAAATTAGCAGGGTGGCTGCAACCCTGCATTTACGCCCCTTGCTCCAGCAGCCCCAAACCTTGCATTTAAGCCTGTCGCCAGCCAGGGCATGAGCGTCATCACCCTCTGCCTGCGAAGGGCCGACAGCACGTCCCGAAACACAGCACAGGGGGCAGAAAGCAAAGGGCGAGACCAACTCCAAGAGTCCATGGGCTCTTGTCACAAGACAACTGTCTGTCAGTGAGAGCCCTGTTTGGGGGGGACATCAGGGACATTGGGGACATCTCTCTCTGCAGCAACAATGAACTGTGAACTCGTCCTCCAAGAGTGATGGGCAAGGATCAACACCTGCCCTGCACAAGGCTTGGGGAGTTTGAACACATCTCTCCCCGCTGGGTCGCCCGCCTTCCCTGCCTGCGGTACGTGAGCCGGCACACGGGTGGCTTCACCGTCCCCTCGCCCCCGTCCTGCTGGCAGGATCCCACGTGCGTGGGCATGTGCCCCGGCTGCCCCGGCCACCGCGCTCGGGCGGTTGCAGAAGTGAGAGCAGACCTGTCACATCCCCCGCCCTGAGCCCGCTCTGCTGCCTTGGCACGTTTTTAATGATGCTTGGCTTGCTCCAGCCTGAGACGCTCCTGTAGACACATACGCCTCGCTGCCTGGATTTTCAGGTTTTCTCTTGTTCTTCTTAATTTAGTCCTATGCCTCCCATCTCACATTTTCCCTCTTACCCTGTCTTGGAGCCGCAGGTAGTTACTGAGCCCCTTGTCTGGTTGCGGCACTTTGCAAACCTCATGTAAATTTATTCAGAAATAATGTGTGGGGCATCAGTCTCTCGCCTTCTTTTCCTTCCCTCCTTTTCTCCAAGATTTTATATTGATCCTCCTGCATCCCTGGTGATGGGAGTTTCCACTGCCACTCATCCCCCTGTCCCTTGCCTCAATGGGGTGAGGATGATGCCCTTCATGATGCGGTTCATCTCAAAGCCACCTGCTAATTTGCTCTCTTCTCACCTTTAGACCACACTGAGCAGTGCCAGCCTTCCCCCTTTCCTCATATTATATGGGATTTGTTAATCCCCAGAAATATTTGCTTAAGATGACTCTCACCCCACCAGCATGACCTTATTCTCTGTATAGTGGCTCACACGTTTCAAGGGATGGTCCCTCGCCGCCTGATGAGACGGGGAGGCAGGAGGGGTGTAGGGTCTCCAAGGCACAGGGATGACCCAGCCCCAATGCCAAGGCTCTTCTGCTGTCGTTAGAAATGGTAGCAACACTGGCAGCAAGCAAATTGCATTTTAAAATTAATTTTGGGAAGGTATAGTGAATATTTTGTATTTAGCCTGTGCACAGCAACAAGGAGTGAGATGGAGCGGATGGCTGAGGCTCAGCAGTGGGGAGTTTATGCCCTGGCTACTGCAGATTATGACCACTTATATGGGTTCAAAGGAAGCCCAGACAAGCTCAGGAAGGAGAAACCCTTTGAGATGTTCTAAACCCAAGAGACAAGCCCTGGGTCAGGAGTCCTCCAGCCCCAGGCCTGGGAAAGTTCCATTAAATGTTTGTCCTCCGACTATCTCCTTGGCATCTCCCTCTGATTGCTGTCAGAGGTGCTTCCTGGGGCTGGACAACCCCTTGGTCTGACCCTACATACTCTTACCCTTCCTTCCAAGGGGCTCAAACAAAAGATGGCTTCGGCTGGCATCCCTGGGTGACGAACACAGGACTTGTTTCTCACAGAGCCCTGCTGCTGGTGGCATCTGTCCTTGTCCCCGTCCCAGGATTTGGGAGGCAGAAGGAAAGTGCTGTATTCAGTGGGAACACCAAGGTGACTCCCGGTTGCTGCAGCAAGGCTCATTGCCGGCATGGCACAGGGATAGCTCCTGTGGGGCGGGAAAGCGACACGCTTGATTTTTAGCCTCCCAAAAGGCAGGGGCTTATTGTACAGCGAAATGTCATCGGGTTAATGACAGGAGACCTGAAGCAAATCCCTGACGCTAATAGGATTGGGCCGTCTTCAGCAGGTCTCACTCGCAAAGGCGGATCAGGTCAAAACAAAGCTGGCTTGAGAGCCCCAAGGCTCCCGGTGGGCAAGGGAGCTCTGCCCACTGCCAGCCCTTGGATAACAAAGCCCTCTCCCTCCTCGCTAATCTGGGAAAAAGAGACATCAAAGGACGAGCACCTCCTCCCCGGGACTGCTCTCAGGAAGCCAAGGGCAAATGGAGCCCACAGTCTGCCGATGGAGAGGGGAAGAGGCAGCTCAGCAGGACGGAGGAAGGTGATGGTCCCAAAGGTGTCACGCTGCTCCGTGCGGAGGCGACGTGAGGGGAGCAGCACATTCGCACTTCCATGTTTTCTTTAGCTTCTCACTCACACTCGTCCTCTGCCATGTGAAAAGCAAACCTGATCTGCTGCCCCCCCACCCCTGCCTTCCCTTCCCTGGTGTTAGTTAAGGACCTTTCCTGCCCAGTTCTGCTCACGAGCCTTCACCAACGCCTCCCCGAAGCCCCTCTTTCTCAGGACGCATCCCTGATTGCTTTTTCACCCCTTTACACCTCAATGAAGGGCAGGAGCAGGAAGCCTGGGGCCAGCCTTTGCTGGGAAAGGGTTATCTTGAGAGGAGGAGGGTGCTGAGCCTCTCCACATCCCCGCTGGAGGTGGAGGCCTCTCCACATCCCCCAACACAGGGCAGAGCAGGCGGGGAAGGAGGTGGATGTGCTCCTGCTGCAGCTAGCCGTCCTCTCTTTCCATGTTGGAACGTTGTCCTTGTAGAAGAAATGGAGATTTCATCTGCGTGTTGGGAGGTTTGCAGGCACTGTGCATCCGTGTTCGGATGCCAGCCGGCTGCCCTGGCAAGCCTCCCTGATGCACAGGGCAGATCCACTGCTCCGATTGCTCCAGCCACCGCACTCCCTGGGCTCCCCCAGCCATGGCCATCACCCCCACCTCACCCTGAGGTGGCCACTAGCACAGGGCCGTGCAGGACATCCCTGCACCCCTCTGCCACGCACTGGCGCACACTCCGTCAGGCACTTACACGCACGTGGATGCCCACACACATGCATTTACACACATGGACACACATGCACGTACTCCCCACACACATGCACCCACATCCTCCACCACACACTCAGACATGCCCACACCCCCACACACACACATTTACATGGCTGCGTCCCATTCCACGGCTTGTATTCCCCATGCACACCCCGCTTTGTTGGTACGTACACCCTGCTACAGCCGCACACAGGCTTACACCTGCCTGGCCCAGACCCGTGCTGGGCAGGGGGGGACGAACCCCCTTACATCCCCTGGTGCCCAGGGATGAAGAGGGGCAGCTGGTTTGCATGGAAGCATCCCACTGTGCCGGCCGTGCCGTGCTGTGTTGCCCTGTGGGCTCCGAGCCTCCTGCGGCACCTGAGCGTACCTGGCAGCCGGACGGCGCCTGTGCCAGAGCCCGCACTTGGCACGGTCACCCTTCCCGAGGAGAGGCCCTGCCTGCTGCTGCCGGTCTGCCACCGGGACGGCACGCCGCACGCTGCTCCCAGCCATATGGCCTCCTCCCACCAACCCTGCCTTGGTTGCCAGAACAGGCATCCTAAATCCACCCCCCCAGCCCAGCAAACACCAACAGCTCACTCTGCCTCCACTGCCATCTCGGGTCCTGAAGCGTGGGGGAAAGCGCTGGGTCCCTTTTGCTGCCATAGCCTGGTTTTTATTGCTCCACAGTTGTCAAAAGATTCATAGAATCATAAAGGCATCTAGGTTGGAAGGGACCTTTAAGATCATCAAGTCAAACCATTAACCTGACACTGCCAAAACCACCACTAAACCAAGCCCCTAAGCACCACCTTCACCCGTCTTCTAAATACCTCCAGGGATGGTGATTCCACAACCGGGAGCTGGTCCCGCTGACTCCTGTTTGCTCTGTGGCAGACCCCCTTTTACACACAGCAGTGTGCCCCAGCCCGGGGATGCTCTGTGTGGGGATGGCTGCTCTCATCCCTTCTCCGTTTGGGAGTGCTTTGTCTGAAATTATTGCAGTTCAAATTACATGAGAGGTGGCCAAGGGCAAGAGGAGGCAGGGATGGTGGCAGAAGGAGGGATACCACAGCACCACTGGGTCAGCTGGGCTGGGCACCACTACCTCCAGGTGTGCTTATATTGTCTTTTAACGCTTGAAACAGCTGGTGGAAATTTGCTTTAATCAGGAAAGCAGAGGATGCTCGGGCTCTGCCCAGAACAGCAGGAGGGACCAACTCGGGAGTAGGGTTTGGGTCTGAGCTGGTCCTGCTCTGCTCACAGGCACAGGTGAGGGGACAGTTTGGGGTCCAATGTCCCACCAGTCACCCTGAAGCTCAGATGAGTGTAAAGAGGGCTGCAAAGACCCCACACCCATCTGCAACACGATCTCCAGACTGTGCTGGCAGAGCCCCTGGGGCCCACAAACTGCTGGGTACCGAGTGCCTGCGCAGGGGGAGCATTTACCAGCACGGCCCCAGCCACCAGTATGGTCTCCAGAATTAATCCTAATAGCAAAATCCATATGCAGCCTGCCCCGCTGGGACCCTGGGGGTCACGGCCGATGCTTGGGGGCCTCTGTGGCTGCGTGTGGGGGCACGGCTGCCCTCTAACAGCGGCAGCTGGGGGAGCTGGGGCTGCCAGCCGGAGCCTGCTCGCCCATACCGCAGTGTAAATCAAAAATAAGCCCTTGCTTTGAGCTGATTTTCTCCTGATTCCTCTGGATGTCATTTGGGTTCGAATCCAGCTGCCTTTGGGAAGCTGGGAGCTTGCAAATCTCGACTTTTGAATGTTTGCAATTATGAACGTAATGGTAAAGGCACATATGCTTCTGTGTTTTCTATAAGCCATTACGAGGCACAATTGCTCTTTTACAGCCATTTTACAGCCAGAGCATCAAGCTCAGGCAGGGGAATAAAACCCTTGTGCATGTTGGGCTGGAGATAGGGTGGCTGGGGGCAGCTCTGGGCTCTGACACTGCATTCCTCTGCCGCCCTGCCCAGTGCATTTAACTTTCCCCTGCTTTAGCTCTCTGTCACCAACACAAGAAGCCCAAGCTCTCCTTTGGGTTCCTCATTCATTGAGCCCATAAGGATGTATGGAGGGGAGCAGCGTCTTACTGCACATTAGCCCAGCAGCTGACCCTGGGGATCCCTTATCCCAGTCCCAGACAGTGTGAAAACTCAAGGCCTCCCAGCAGGATGCTGACGTCCAAAAAAATTTCCCCCACAGTGAAGGCAAATCCAAGGAGATCCTCCTCCCTGGTTGGAATGGCACCAGCTTCAGTAGCCGAAGTTTTGGAGGTGAGCAAGTTTCTCTGGGGTGTTCTGGGGGGTGGTGGGAGGCATGGGGGGACACCAGCACCCCATGTACCCCCAGGGACAGTGGTAGGAGCTCTGCTTCTTTGCCTCCAGGCAGGGGATGGTGTTGCAGAGTGTGCTGGAAGCTCTTCCTGACAGTCTTCCTTCGGCTTCAGCTCTTCCCAGCTGATGATGACAGGAGTTAGCTGCTCATTTGCAAGCAGCGAAACCCACCCCAGCAGCATTCCTCAGCACACAGGCAGGAGGTGCTGGCTGGCAGGATCCCTCCTGGACCAGCACAGCCCCTGCCACAGCACTACCCACCCCATACCTGCATCCTTTCCTCCATTCACCCCTCAGCCTGCGGCCAGCTCCGTCCTGCATGGCAAAAATCACTTTTTGGGGCAAATGTGTCTGATTCCCCAGCTCTAGGTGAGGCTTCTTGGGTAGCTTTAGGGCTCCAAACACCCACTGATGGCTTTTCCTGGGAGCTGATTTCACCCCAAAGCCTCCTGCGCTCAGGGAGGCTCCTATGGTCTTGCTTTCTTTTGGTGATGCCTCTCTCCTCCTCCTCCTCCTCCTCCTCCTCCTCCTCCTCTGCCTCCTCCTTGGGCAGCTCTGCCTGACTTGTACCCCCTTGAGCAGCAGGGATCTGGATCTGTTGGTCTCTCTGGTCTGATCTCCTCCCAGTCACCGTGCCCTGCCAGAAACAATCTGTTTACAGTGTCAGTGCTCAGTGTATCCCTCCCCACTCAGTGTTGAACCACCCGTATCCTATTTTTGCAGGCGCAGAGGCACCCTTCTGTAGTCCGGGTGGTGGTGTCACCGCAGGGGATATTTCCATGGCATCTTCCAAGGCTCGTGGCCAAAGCCTACCAGAGCTCCTCTCCCAAATCCCCATCCCCAGAAGTGCCCGCGGACATCTCAAGCACCTCCTTTGCTTTTTCTCTGGAGGTCCCTGCCAACCTGAATTTTCCTGTGGGTCCTGCTGCTGAGTCCTGGGGATGTGAGAGGTGTGGGTCCTGGGCTGTAGGATTTCCTTCGCACGGCCCCCTCCCTTTTGGGATGCAGCTAGTGGCCGGGGCGCTTATTTGACGAAGATGAGCTGACGGCTCAGCAGGGCTGAGGGCTGCAGCCCCCGGTGCCAGCGCCGCACGGAGCCAGCCCCTGCAGGGTCTTCCCCCGCGCGCCAGGGATGTGCCGGAGGGGTGCTCCTCCATGCCGTGCCCTTGGGTTTGCTTTCCTTCTGGGTTGATGCACGCAGCTAACGCCTGCGAGCGGCTCTCCCTCCCTCCCTCTGCCTCCCAGAGCCCCTTCAAATCGGCTGCTTCACACTCAGTGAACATCCTCTCCCCCTTAAAACCCTTCCTTTTCTCCCAGGTCATGCCAGGCAGCCGTCTTCCAGCAAACTCCCCAATTTTGACCATTTTTTCGCTCAGCCTGCTAACAGCCTGCTAAAGCCTCCAGGGTGGCTCTGCTCACCCACACGTCGGGAGCGATCGCCCAGTGCCTGGGAAATGATTGCTGGCATTACCTGGAGAGCCAGCAAACTTTGCTTGCGCAGCTTCTCTCAAGGCCGACGCTGCTGTCGGCTATTAGCGCTAACGACCCCCATGTCTGCAACTTCCAGCCGACGGGGCCTTTCATCAGAAAGCCCCTCTGAGATTCAGGGAAAGCATAGCTTTTGGAGACGCATGGTTTTCTTCTGCCTCACTGGCTTTTTATCTCTTTCGGGAAGCTCTGGAGGCTGCGAGCTACCTTACCTAATGGATCTCTATTAGGTTGTGGCACTGGGGGCCGATCGGACGTATCCTGTGCTCCAGCTGCTCTCCTTATCCACATTTTCAATGTCTTCGGCTTTTGCTAGCCTCCAGATGGGAAGCGGTCGGGGGCCTGCAGGGCTCGGGCTTGGTGACCAGGGAGAGGATATTTTATCCCCGGAATTTCTCCCACAGCAAAACTCAGCAGCGTTTCACCCTCGCTGGGGGAAAAAGCTGTTTGTGCAAAGCTCTGTCCTGAAACACCGTGTCACCATGATGTGCAGGGAGGATGATGACAGCACGTTTCATCCCCCTGTGCGGCGCGTGGCACAGCACTCTCCCAGTCCAGCAGCCCCCGACGGCCACCGTGTGCCCGCGGGAGGCTGCCCAAGCCCTCACCTGTGACGGTTGTCTCTGCAGGAGCTCCACGTCGGTGTGAGACCCTCAGCCTGCCACCCGTGGTGGGGCAGGTAAGGGGTGGGTCCTGGGGACAGGCTGGTTCATGGGGCTTCAGTGCTGGGCTGAAGGAGGCACCTGTCAGAGGGAGCTGAGCCTCCCCGACGCATTTAATCTGGCCGTCACTGTGACAATGTCTATTTGTGTCACTGCTTGCCTGGGGGCTGGGGTCTCCCGTGCTGGCACTGTGCAGCCCAGAGGCAGCCTCATCCCCCAGGGTCGGGTACGGACAGGGCACGTGCCGGTTGCAGGGGCAGGATGAGGCTCGCTTGGCTGGAACATGGAAGGAGGAGTCATTTGGAGGGAGACAGTGGTGATGCCGGATTTGGTGCCCTTCTCTGAGGCGGGATGCGAGACTGTCCGGAGATGATGAGGCTGCACCCACAGCCAGATGATGTGGCTCACCTGAGCCACCCATGTCCTGGGCTGCAAAACGTGCCAGTGCTGGGCGAGGGGCTCGGTGGTGCCGCAGCTTCCCCCGCCTTGCTCTTGGCTAAACAGCCCCAGAGCAGGGAAAGCAAATCCTGCCCTTCCGGGGAGAGGACCTGGCAGTGAGGATTAACACCATTTTAATGGGTGGCACCAGCCAGAGCGCAGAGCAGTGGGTGCACATCATCCAGAGAGGTCCGGACTTTGAAGCCCAGACAAGGGGCTGGCCAAAAATCATCGTGGCTCTGGGGAGGATGTGTTGCTGGGGAGGCTGGTCTAGTAGCCCGCCCCACTTCACCCATCCAGCAGCCCCCCTGTGCACAGCTCCCCTTGGGGGATGCTCTGATGCTCTCCCCCGGCTGGGGCTGCTGCTGTCCCCCCTCCCCGGCGTGACCCCCGGCTGCGGGGCTGCAGGAGGGCACCCCACCGCCGCCGGGGGCTGTCTATCCCCCAGCACACACCCGTCCTGCACCCCAAAGTGTCGCCCGGGAGGGTGAGGGTCTCGCAGCGGGGACGGGGGGGGTGGTTCTTATGGGGCAGGCGGGCAGCGTGGGGCGGGTGCCACGCGTGCCCGGCC
>VXBO01011708.1:8260-44156 GCA_013400135.1 Rhinoptilus africanus | reverse complement strand
GAGCCGAGCTACGTCGTGGGTATCTGCTGCCTGGTGCTGCTGGAGCCGGGCCGGGTGTGGAGCGGCGAGGCCAGCACCGGGGCGCCCGGGGAGAGCGGGAACGGCAGCCAGGCGCCGCCGGCGGAGAGCACGGCCCCCGCGCCCACCGGGGCGGCACCGGCGGGGGGGGGCCGCTGCCGCGGTTACTACGACGTGATGGGGCAGTGGGACCCGCCGTTCAACTGCAACGCCGGCATCTACCAGTACTGCTGCGGGACCTGCGGGTACCGCTTCTGCTGCCAGTTCAAGCCCGGGCGGCTGGACCAGAGCGGCTGCTCCAACTACGACACCCCCAACTGGGTGAACACGGGCCAGCCGCCCGCCCGGGTGGACGAGACCCCCGAGGACCCCACTCGCGACAAGACCAACATGATCGTCTACATCATCTGCGGCGTGGTGGCCATCATGGTGCTGGTGGGCATCTTCACCAAGCTGGGCCTGGAGAAGGCACAGGGTCCCCAGACAGAGATGACCGTCTCCAGGTAAAGGGGTCCGCTCGCCCCACTTGCCCCGCTCGGTCCCCCTGTGGTTGGCAGCCCACATCCCCAGCCCCTTGCATAGGGTGAGCCTTGACTTGACCCTGGGGCTGCCAAGAGGGTGAGGTGATCCCCAAAACCCTCATCCCGGCAATGCTGAGACGCTGCGGGGGGAGTGTGTGTGTTTGCTGCAGCCCCCCAGCATCTCCCAGCAGGGAAGGCTGCCAGCCAGGACAGCCTCTGCGAGAAGGGGTGATCGTACACCCATCCCCTCTCAAAATGACCTGCTGTGTCCATGGAGGAGGCCCGTCTCAGGCTCAGGAGAGCCGTCCCCACCGCAAGTAGGGTGGGTGATGTGTCAGCTATAGGATGTCGCTCCCCTCACCCCAAAAAAGCTGTGGTTCCCGATGTGTGGGGGGAGGCGAGATGGGGTCTGCTTGTGCATGGAGTGACTGGGGACCGCAGTCCCCTTGGGCTCAGCCTGGTGGGCAGCGAGGGGGGAGAGGAGACGGCAAAGACAGCTCTGCCATGACTGCTGCGCCTCCTCGGCGTGCGTGTGCTCGTGTGTGCACACGCCTGTGTGCATGTACGTGGGTGTGCACGGGCGCCTGCCTCTCTGCACCGGGGTGGGACATCGCCCTTGCAGGGCAGGGAACAAGCTGCCCATCCCCCGGGGCTCCCTGCACCCTGTGGCTCCAACCCTGGCTTTTTGGCCCCCTCCCAGGGCTGAGTGTGGGGCTGGCGGAGGGAAGGTCGGGATGTTAGGCACCCCTCGGCATCTGGGACCCCCCATGCCTTCCCCAGCTCCCACCCAGCTCCCGTGCCCATCGGTGCATGTTCCCCTCTCCCTCCCACACCAGTCCTGGCTCCAGGTACACGCTTCTCCCCCTATTTCTTCCCACCCCCTACACCCCCCTGCCCCTCACTGCACGGCCTTCCCCCCTGGCTTCCATCACTGAGGTGTCACGAGTGGTCCGGCCTCAGCCCTGCAGGCTGCACCGGTGGCTTCCCCAGGGGCAGTGGAGTCGTGTGCCCGAGGCTGGGGCACTGTCCCCTCGGTGTCATGTTGTATAGCTCCTCCACTTAGGTACATTTTTTTTCCTCTCCTTCCTTTTTTTCTTTTCTTTCTTTTTTTTTTAACCGATCACATTCGATGAGTTTAACACTTTGGAGCGGCTGCCGGCAGCTACAGCCTCCCCGGCGCAGCTCTGCCCCTGCGGCTCTGACTCAGAGCCGTCCCTCCTCAGCCTCCCCTCGGTGCACACGCAAGGCACACGCATGTTCACGCACACACACGCAGGAGCCAGGGCAGGTTCAACAAGGTGGTCGTGGCGTGGTCGTGCCATGGCTGTCCCAAATCGAAGGGGGAGGGATGGAGAGGAGGCCCAGCGAGGGCTGCAGAGGCAGAGAGAGGGGCTGGGGGCTGAGCCGAACCCAGCACCTCACCGGGCAGCGGTGTGCACGCTCTACTTCCCGTCTTCCCAGTGAGGACATTGAGCCTGGCAATAAACCCATTTTTATGCCATTTTCTTCGGGGATTTTAGCTTTAAAAAAAAAAAANCGCGGGGCTGGAGGAAATTATTTCAGCGGGACGATCAGAGAGCTGCCCTGATTGCAGCCCCCCAGCACAGACACCCTCTCTCCTTCCCCTGGGGTGCCCACCTCCCCCCGCCCACCTGGGCCCTGGGTGGCCACTGGGTGCTGCACCTCAACTCCAAACCTGCTGCATCCCATTCCCAGACCCACCCCGCTCTTTGCACCCACCCGGGGGGAGCAGAGGCTGGCTCCCCTGCTTGGAGAAGGGTCATATTTGGGCGTGGATGGGGGTCACAGGGCCCTCCTGAGCTGCACAAGGCAGTTTTGGGGGGATCCATGCTGCAGCCCCCACCTTGTCTGGGTGCTGCTGTGTGCCCGCGCCTCCCCCTGTGTCGCCTGAGGAAGTGCTGGCACCTTGACAGGATCAATACGGCCTCCGCCAGCCTCCCTGCCTCCCGACTCCCCTTCACTCACTGCCGATGCGTCTTTTTTTGGTGTGTGTTCCCACCTCCTGGGAAGGAGATACCGCGCTTAGGGAGGGGTCGATACCTGGGAAGCTCGGATTTAGGTCCTCATCCCCTGCCAGTGGGTCCTGCCTTCTCCCATCACCAGCTGCCGGGAGGTGTTTTCTGCGTGTAGCCTCAATCCTGTGCCATGTGTTACCCCATGTCCCCCCTCCCTCTGGCTCATGCCAGTCTGAACTTTCCCCATGAATTTGGGGAGATCGGTGCCTTTTCTCCCCAGAGCCACAGATCTTTCGGGCACTGGCATAGAGACGGGGAGAAGGTGAATTTACCTCGTCCGCTTTTGTGGGACAAAATCAGAAAGGCACCTCCATCACTGCAGAAGCCAGGAGAGGTCTCACCGTCCCCGGTGCCCCATGTCCTTCTGTGCAAGCCGTGAGCAGCTCCGGTTCCACCGGGATGGTGACTGGCAGGGAGCAGCTCGGCTGCCCAATGAGCCAGGGCAGGGCAGGAGCAGTGCATCGGCTACGGAGCCGTGGGCACCGGGCAAAGCACCAGCCTGGCACGGCCTCCTGGGTGCTGGGCTGATGGAGCTGGTGCCCAGGGCTGGGTATGTGGCATGGGCATCCGAAAAGGGATGCTGTCACCTCCATCCCACTGTGCGCCTGGTTGGCCCGGGCAATGCATCTCATCTTGGCGCTGCCGAGAGAGCAGGGTTATTTCTAGCTGTCTCGCCCCTGTACCCACGCGCGGCACAAGGCATGGGCAGTGCCACCTCGCCTCCCTCCCGGCACCTCAGGTAGGAGCTTCTCATTTGCTCCTCGGGCACCGCATCGTGGCCTCGGGCCAGCTCCCTGTTGCACGGCCGGCTTGGTTTCCATTCCTATCCCTCCCTCCCGCTCAGGTTTTTCCACTCCTTGGAGTGCTGCCTGCTGCCCGCTGCCCCAGGATGGCTCCCATCACCGCTGCTTGCAGGCTTCCCACTTAGGGGGGAAGATCAACCATTTCTGTACCTCTAGACATCATTTGTCATGGTCCTGGTCCTGGTTCAAGCCCAGGAAGAGCGACCAGGCATAGAAATGCCACCAGCTCCTCCCAGATGGAGACACCTGAGCCCTTGTCCAGCTTGTCCTGAGACTCTAATGCCTCGGCCGCCTCCAACACAGCTTTTCCTCACAGCTTTTGCTGCTGGTTTACCCAGAGGAGCAGGCACCTGAGTGGCTGCAGCTACCTGGTATGTCCCCCTCTTCCCCATCCGCCTTCTTCCCGCAAGGCCTTATGCGGCTCCTGCAAACCCCTCTCCTTCCTGCTCGGCTCAGGCTTGGCACCCATCCCCAGCACTCGCTCAGCCTGGCCAAACCCCGTGTTGAGTCAGAAACACCTGCCCGTGTTTTTCTTCAGGCCCCGGATCTCCGGGGACGTCGGGTCCCTGCGGGATGCTGGAATCTGGCTGTGCCCATCACATGAGAGCAGACACCTCTCCCCAAAACCCCTCCACAGGGGAGAATAGCAGGTTATGGCTGGGGTGAACATCCCCATGGGAAGAGCTGGACGAGGAGCAGCCTCCTGGGGGGCAGCAGGATGCTGGGGAGGGGCAAACACCAGCGGGAGCAGGTGCCCTGGCAGCCACAGCAGCCAAACCCCCAGTGCTGGCTTTTCGCTCTCTGGGTGTTTGGCTCCCTGTGCTGTTTGGGGGTCTCAAAACCTGGCCCTGATGCGTGTCTGACTGCGTCGGGTGTTTCTCTGGCATCAGACCGTGCCTGTGGTTGATGCCCACATTAGCATGCAGCAGCAAAGACCTGGAAAAGGTGTTAGCAGGTAGCATGGTGAGTCGTCATGTGCCGCCCTGGCTCTCCAGGGAATGAGAGAGGGGACTCAGCTCTGGCAGGGACGGAGACCCAGACCCCTGTCCCAGACTGGACACAATGTCCAGCCAGGCAGGCTGACTCCCACCGCCCAATGCTTTGCCCAAGCTCCATCTCCCCCCACTGCAAGTCATTTTGCAAAGGCACCTCACTAACCCCAAGCCTTCCTGACCATCCCTGAGCATCACAGCCCCTCCGGCTGGGCGTCCCATGGTGCCCACACTGCTCAGTTGCACAGATGGACACCCCCTGCCCTGAGGAGATGCTCTGTAGGCCATGGGAAATGTCCCCCCAAGGAGGTGACAGCAACACTTTCCCTGGGTGCAGAGGCGGCATGGCCAGCCAGGGTGCCAGCCCACCCGCAGCCATGGCATGCCACGTGTTTCCTCCACCACTGCGCCTCTGCTCCACACCTCACCAGCCCACTTGGCCGGTGGCTGCCACCTTCTGCTTCCCCTCCAAGGGTTCACTCCGGCTCGGGGCAATGTCACTTCGCCCGTCACTCCATCATCTCTCCTCTCCTCTGGCGGCTGTGCTCCTGTCTCCTCCCATTGTTTCCCGTCCCCTTGCCCAGGGCTTGCAGCCACTCTCCCATTGGGCATGCTGGGCGTGGGGCTTGAGCTTCCCAAAACTGGGTCATCCCCAGGGGTGGGGTGCTCTGCCAGGCCCTGGGTCACGCTCCCACATGGACACCTCCATTTCATGCACTGACAGTTCCCCCAGGGATGGCTTGGGAGCACCGAGAGCTGTATGCCGGCTCCTGCCGTGGAGCTGTCAGCCTTCGTCATCACTGCTCCCGGATCTGCCTCTTCCCTTGGTCTCGGGGCTCATTGCAGGCTGGTGCAGGGGACCTTGGGGGACATTGGCACAAGCAGGCTTGCCGCGGAGGTGGCTGCTTGCCCAGGCAGGCGAGGCCGTGCTCGGGCGGTGGCTGGGAGCAGGATCCTGCTCGAGCGGTGGCTGGGAGCAGGATCCTGCCCCAGCGCCCTTCACGCGTGGCCTCGTGCTCAGCATCCATGGCCACGGTGGTGGATGGAAACCTCACTGGTGCCGCTCGTTAGTGTTTTGTTGCAGATGATCGGTGAAGGTTTAAAGCCACATCTGCCCTGTGTTCCCTTGCCTCCATCTGTACCCTGGAGCCCTCTCGGTCCTACAGACCGCCGGGGGGCCTAGGGAGAGGTAGCCTGACCTTCCTCAAGCCCCCCAGCCATGGGACCAGGCTGGGGCTCATAAAGCCCCCAGAAATGTGTATAGTGAGACAGCAGCTCCTCAGCACAGTGTCACCTTCCAGGTCCACCTCCCTTGCACCGCACCTCCTGGGGACAGGGAAGGGGGTGCAGCCCTGGGGGCCATGCTAGCAGCCCTGGCCAGTGGCATGGCTCGCGGCGTAAGGAGGGGTGAGTCCGGGTGTTGCTGGCCCTGAGGGCTTGTGCACACCCCCGACCTCAGCAAAATCGCTCGTTAAGAGCTGCTCACCCCGTTATTGTTAATTGTTCTCATCCGCACCCCAGGCGGTCGGCGCGGAGGGCAGGCTTATGAGAAAGAGCGCTGATGGATTTATCTGGAGAGGAAAAGTCACAGATAAAGGATTGCTCAAGCTTCATAAATAGACCCGAGGGTGAAAAAAAAAATATATATTTAAAAAAAAACAGGTCAAATCACATTGAACTTCTTGGTGAAACAAGCCTGTTTGAGTGCTGGGCCCCGGGGACAGGGGAGAGCGGGCAGCGGCCCCTGGGGAGGGGGCCGGGGAGCAATGCACCCCGGGGAAGGTGGCTGCTGATGGGGCGGCAGCTCCCTGGCTTGACAGACCCTGCCCAAGGCCTTGGGGGACCTGCTCCCACCCCAGCCCTGCTCGGGCACAGCCCGCTGCCTGCCTGGGCTTGCAGACAGGGCTTCTCTGGGGGCAGCACTGGTGGCCAAAGGAGCCTGGATGGGCCCCAAGCTGGGGTCAGTCGGCGGCAGGAGGTCTCCTGAGGGGTCTGTGGGATTTGAATAGCTCCAGGCTGGAGGTGCCAGAGCCTCCCCTGGCAGCCTGGCCCAGCGTTTGACCACCCTCGCAGGAAAAAAGGGTGTTTCTTCTGTGTGAACAGGATTTCATGTGTTTCGATTTGTACCCATCGCCTCTTGTCAGCCTGGTGCCGTCCTTATTGCACTCTCCCTTCAGACATTGATAAGATCCCGCTGAGCCTTCTCTTCTCCAGGCTGAACAGTCCCAGCTCTCGCAGCTTCTCCTCATAGGAGAGATGCTCCAGTCTCCTCATCATCTTTGTGGCCCTTTGCTAGACTCTCTCCAGTATGTCCATGTTTCTCCCATACTGGGGAGCCCAGAGCTGGACCCAGCACTCAGGTGTGGCCTCACCAGTGCCGAGCAGAGGGGAAGGATCACCTCCCTTGGGTCTTCTGTCAATGCTGTGCCTAGCGCAGGCCAGGAGATCATTTGCCACCTTTACCCCAAGTACACATTGCTGGCGCGGGGTCAGCTTGGTGTCCACCAGGACTCCCAGGCCCCTTTCTGCCAAGCTGCCTTCCAGCTGGTCAGCCCCCAGTACATACTGGTGCTGGGAGTTGTTCCTCCCTCATTTCCCTTTGTTCAGCTTTATGAGGCTCCTGTTGGCCTGTTGGAGATAAAGTGATCCCAGGGGGGTTGTTACCCAAAGTTCCCCAAGAATTATGTGAAATTAATCCACAGGGCAAGTGCCTCTCCCTTGTAGCTTTCCTCTTGCCATTGCCCTGTGATGTAGACTGGATACAAACTGGAAGGGAAAATGTCCCAGGAACAGTCCTTGGGGCCCCCCGAGCATCTGTACCCCTGGGCATAACGCATTGCTTTCCCTGTTGTTCTTGCTGCCTTCCCTGACAATTCCCTGCACCGGATTCACTGGGCTTTTTAGCGCTCCAGAGCCATGAGCTGACACATCCACCAAGTCAGGATTTTTCCCCCGCTTTCTCTCCAATTTGCATTTATGCATGTTGAGTTTAATCTGCTGTTTTACCGTCCATCCACTTGCTAACTATGAGCTCCTGACACAGCTCCCGCTGTCCTTCTATGAGCCAGACAGAGCCTTTGAGGTGCGAGGCATGCTGACCGTGAGTCGGGGATTAGGGTGCCAAAAAAAGGCCCAGGTGGACATCTCAGTCATGCAGGGCTGGTTTCTGCAGGGGAACGGCGGATCTCCTCCCCACAAAGTCCTGCGCCAGTAGGAGCATCACATCCCGCCCCAGGACTTGCTGCCGAAGGCTGCAATGCCGCAGGGGTATGTCCTGCTCCAGCACCACTGGTGTGCCCAGCTCCAGCATCGCTGGTGTGCCCCACTCTGGCACCGCCAGCGTGTCCCGCTCCGGCACTGCTGGCATGCCCTGCTCCAGCACTGCCAGTGCGCCGTAGTGGGACTGCAGCATCTCCGTCCATGAATGTTAAACGAAACAGAGCTTTATCTTATGTAATGGTGTTTAATGTTTAATGCTGTTACTTAGAAGAGGGCGTTACGCGGGGACAGCGCGTGCGCCAGAGGCTGCTGCTAGTTCATCTTCCTCCCTGATGGGGTGTAAGCAACCGCTCCCTTCCTTGGGGTCTTCTCTGCTTTGAATGGAGTCGAGTGGGGGTGTCACCTCCTCTCCCCCCCTCCACCAGGCTCTCACTCTGGGGAAGCATCCCCAAGGTGTTGCTCCAGCCACCATCAGTTTGGCTTCCTCCGCCTTGGTCCATCGTACCCTTGCAGCCTGCTCCGAGCCATGTGTCTCCCTTGCCGCCCTCACCCACTGACCTGGCCCTGGGAGGGCTCAGCCCCAAACAGACCCAAATTCACTGTTGGGTGGGGGCTCGCCAGCCCCCCTGCAAAAGCGGGGTTGGGAGCCTGGGTATGCTTCTTGCTCCCAGCGGCCGTTTCCTAGCCCCAGGCTGCCTCCAAAGGCGGGGTGTTCAGAGCTGGGATGCGTTGATGGGGCCAGAGGAGTGAGGTATCACCCTAACAGCCCTTTGCCCCCTCCCCAGGACACTGACGGACCTGCTGAAGCAGCCGGGCCATGGCCCCTCCGAGCACGTGGATGGCCTCATGGGGTGTGTGCAGGTCCCGCTGGGTGAGGGGCTGCCCCGGGGCCCTCCCAGGAACGGCACAGGTAAGGTGCCAGGGGGGTGGGGAAACATCCATCTCCCTTGGGCGAATAAAGGCAGCGGGGGGATAAATGGCTGCCTTTGGCTGAGCCTCTGCCCCCTCCAGACAAGCCGCCCTTGAACAACGCGGTGGCCATAGCCCCTTCGCTGGGGCGGCCCCACAGCCACGGCAAGCGCTTGCCACCGGCCAGCAGCCTGGCCCTGCCGGCCCCCGCCTACGCCGCCTACGCCACCCTCAAGGCCGGAGGTGAGTGCCACCGCTGCCGTGGCGGGGAGGATGCGCCCCGTGGGCCCTGCCGGTGGGTGGGGAGGGATGGGGGCAGGATGGGCACCCCTGTCTCCCCAAGGTTCTCTGCCAGAGGCTCTGCAACCCCCCAGCTGCCCACCAATCAGTGCCCAGGATCCCGCTGCACTCCTAAGCCAATCAGCACCCAGGATCCCACATGGACCCGATGCATTACCCAGCCAATCAGAGCCCAGGGTCCCCCATGAAGACACTGCACTACCCAGCCAATCAGAGCTCAGGGTCCCCCACAGACCCACTGCATTACCCAGCCAATCAGCACCCAGGATCCCTCCTGCAGGCCCCACAGCCTCCCCAGCCCGTCCCTCCCCGCGAGTCCCCCCGTGCGGGCATAGGGGGTGTCCCTGCGGGGGTGACGCCGCACCCCTGTCCCCACAGAGAGCGCCCCCGAGGACTTCTACAGGCGGTTCGGGGGGCCGGAGGTGGCCCCCGGCGGCACCCTGCCCTTCCCGCCCGCCGAGGCCCCGGCGCTGCCCGAGGGCTGCCCCCTGCCCAAGGCCAAGGGACCCAAGCTGCCGGGGGGCCCGGCCTTCCCGGGGGGCTGGGAAGGGGGCCCCCCTCGTGGCCCCCGCCGGCCGGGACTGCCCGCCCTGCGCCCTGAGGGGCTGCCGGAGGCCTTCGTCCCCGCCACCCCGCTGTATGGCCAGCCCCCCCGGCACCTCGCCACCAACAGCAAGACCGAGGTCACCGTCTGACATGGGCAGCATCGGGGGCTGTCCCCTCCCCTGAGGATGGCTGGTGGCCTCCCCCGGCGGGGGGGGCAGCCCTCTGGAGCAAAGCACTGTAGGTCCCAGGAAAAGCATGGTGGCTGGCCGTGGCGGGAGACACACCGTCCGTCCTCTGCGGGGACGGGGGCTGCCGGCTGCGCTTCACCATCGAGGAGGCAGCGTGGGCCAGGCCGTCCCTCTCATCCAGGCAACAAGCTTTGCCCCTTCTCAGCCCATCCCGGGAAGAGGCTGAGCTGGGGGGGCACATTGGCGGAGCAGTGTGCTGCTCAGGGGATGGAGGGGGGCAATGCTGGATACACCACAGCCCCCAGGGATGGAGGGACACATCCTGCTGGGGCCAGGCACCCTCACCTAGCCCCTGCGCCCAGCTGGGGGAAGAGCAATGGACTCCAAGCACCGTCCCAGCACTGCCGGCAGAGCCCGAGCAGCCTCCTTCCCTCCCCAGCCTCCCCTTCCCCACTGCCCCGGCCTCCACCTTGTCAATAAATACTACATTAAACTGAACGGCCTCGGTATGGATTGGCTGGGGGACCCCACGCTGCTCCCAAAAGCCCAGACCCTTCCCCACAGGCAGCAGCCTGAAAAGCCCACTCCCACAGAGCTTGGGGAACCCCCCCCCCAGTGGGGGAAGTGGTGGGAACAGAGCTTCCAGGGCCAACTGCAAAACCCTTCCAGCAGCTACACGAAAAACCAAACGGACCTCCTCTGCCTGACGTTTAATGGTTCTGACAGAGTTTTACCAGGGGGAGCAGAGAAACAAAGAGATGGAGCGAAAGGACATTGTTCCAAGCAAGGTCAGGTAAAAGCTTTCCTCCCATCTAGATGCTCCTAAAACTGCAGGCTTCTGGCCCAGCCCTACCTTGCTCAAGCCACCAGCCTCCTGGGGTGCATCCAAAGGAGGAGGGAGACACCACATTTGCTCCACCCAAGGGACCACCTTTCATTGCCAGCTGTACAGCTCCATTTTCCAGGTTATCTGGACAAAGGACTGACAGCTTCCCAAAGCGCTTGTGTGGTTGGATATCTCTGAAGGATGTCTCGGGCTCACCTGGGCTTAAGAGCAGCTGCCGGGTGGGACGAAGAGGGCAGAGAGAAAGAGGACAGGCGGGAGGTGGTGGTAACGTTCGCCTTTATTAGGTAACAGATGCTCACGAGCCCTAGAACAGGGTTTCCAGACAGCAGATATGTTCCCTGGGGAACCTCCCCACCACCAGCTGCACCTCGTTTCACAAAGCATCCCTACTCCGAACTCCATGTGGATAAATAGACTTTCTTCACATAATCCATAAAACATTTTCCTCCCACCCGTGAACAAAACAAAACAAGTTACAGTATATACACACACACATAAAAAAAGTTGTAGGGACAGATGGGCAGCAAATTTATGAACAGTGTAGAAAAAAAAAAAACAGGGTAAAGATCCCTTGCCCTGGAGGGGAGAGGAGTACCAGCAGCGCTGGGACCCTCCATGGATCACACCGATAGCCACCAGGCTTTCAGCCCAGCAGCCCCCACCACCAGCCCAGCCGGTCCTCCCGGCAGCCCACTGACTCCGTCACCGTTAGTGAAGCCTCAGCACCTCCGTTTCCCAAAAGTCTCGCTTCCTCTATTTACTAAAGCACAAAACTTCCCATGCGTTGGACTCCGATCTGGGGAAATGAGAAATAACTGGGAGGTTGCCACAGGTAAGGAGGTTTTGTATTTTAGGAAAAAACCCACAACCAGGAAGTCTGTTCAAGAGCTGCTGGAGATAAAATAGAGGGCTGTGATCTAACCCCAAAAATCAGACAACTGTTAAGCTAGGAAACTCGGGACGGGCAATCAAAACCCACCCAAGCCCAAGAGCCGTTCTGCACACAGGATACCTGGCTCAAAGCGGAAGTGGCTGCTGCCACCTGAACCAGAGAATCCTCTACGCTGATGGAAAACAGGCAAACGCAACCTCTCCCCCTCAAAGGATGAGCTCCCCTCCAATTGCACAGGCTGCTGGCCATCGGGGCTGGGGATCCACCAGCTCTTCCCCAAATACAGTGAGGGAAGGAGGGACGCATCTTCTGGTCCCTGCGCTTTTCTTTGCGGCTATGGCAAAGGGTGACTGTGAACAGGATTTACTGGGGCACAGGTTTCTCCTGGTCCCAGTTTCCAGCTTTTTGAAGCCAGGCAACTCTAGGGCTAGCATTACTTGCATTCAATTCCTGCAGGACATGAAATCCCCCTCCCAGCTACCAAAAGACCTTGTGCAAAGTGAGACAACAAGCCTCCATCTTTCCCACCCACCGCCCCTCCTTATTTTGGAAGGAGCTCAAGCTCTCAAACCCCTCTGCAAAAGCTGGGCGCATGTAAAAGCTTCTTGCAAAACAGCCCAAGTTCTGATTTTGCAGGAGGCGCCAGGCTGTACGGGCCTGACTGGGACAGGACAGCACTGGGCTGCTGCCCCTATCGAAGTGCTGCTAGCTGCTGACATGGAGCACACGCTGGCTGGACACAGGGAGAAAGACCGATGCCTGCCAAAGGCTTGTTTCCACGTTTGCACCTGTGAAAGGGCAACCGCTTTGCACTTCTTTGGAGAGATGCAACAGGAAAGGTAGAGAGAAGGAGGGCAAACCACTCCCTCCCTGTCCCCGATCCGCCTCCCCCCTCTCTTGGAAAGGCACAGGCGATTCAACACCTGCAAATCAAACTGCTCCGAATAGCCATGGTAACAGAGCTGGGAGACTCACACCCTGAGCCAGCGCCTCCCAGTCCCCGCAGGAGCTCAGGAGCTGTTGAGCAGTTGGAGAAGGGAAGGTGAAACACCTGAAGACAAGTTCTGGGACTGGGACTTGAGTAAAATAAAAAACTCGTTTCTAAAAATTGTTTCTGCATCAACAAAAAGGCACCAGGGAAGCATCGCCCTCCGTGCAGAACGCAGGGTGCTGCAGGTCCACCTCTGCTGCCACCTGGCCCCAGATGACCAGGGACTCCCCAGCCTTCTGCAAGGCTCTGTGTGTTGTTGACTGCCCTGGCCTCAGCCCCCTGCCAAAAACCGGAGGCAGCTCTGATCACAGCAAGGAGATGCACAAAGTGGGGAGGGAAGGGAAATCTGCTGCATCGTTCCCTACGTATTTGTAAAGCCACAAACACTCCTATAAAAAAAACCTGTATAAAAACCGTAGAGAAATTTGCTGGGCAGTACTGGCCCCAAGTGATACTCCCAGAGCACCTCTGTAAATTGGGTCTAGGGGGCTTCAGTTTCCTGACACACAGCTCCAGGAAAGCTGGTGCCTTCCCCCCCATCTCTCGCAGGAATGGCCCCACACCCCAGCAGCCCCACAGGGCAAGGCTTGAGCAGATCCTCTGCCCTCCCCAGAGGTTTCTTTCTGCAGAGGTATTTGGGAAGGGAACAAGATACCCCTGAGGACAGGCACGGGATGTGCCATTTCTCTGTGCCTTGGGCTTGCGGGCTTCTGCCCCCAGCAGGGACAGGGGCTCTGGTCCGGGCAGCGCTTCCCAACAGCCCCAGGCACAGTCGCAAAAACCACAACTGGAGAGATTTCTGCTGCAGCGCCCGAAAACAAGCAAGGGGGCTAATAAAGCTAAGCCTGGGGAAGGTAAAAAACCCCAAAAACAAAATCAAAACCCTCCCTCCCTTTCCCACCCCATCATAATCCCACTGGCACAACCCTAACCTAGCACGTTTTGTGGTTTTTTTAAGCTCAAGAAGGTAAATCGAGGCTGACTGTCGACCAGGCTGTCTTTACACGAGGCAGCCTCACGCCAGCGTTAGGAGGCGGCGATGGCCGTGCCCCCGCTCAGCTTGACGATCATCTGCTGGCAGTCGTTGCAGGAGCGCTTGTCCCCCACCTTCTCCAGGGTGCGGGCAGCCTCAGCCAGCAGGACGGCTCGCTGGCCCGGGGAGGAGAGGAAGGAGAGGGGGAGATGGCGGCAGGCCAACAGGATGGCTGTGGCTCGCTCCCTCTGGCCCGGCAGGGTGTCCAGTTCACCTAGGCGCAAAGAGGAGAGAAAGCTCACGATGAAGCCACTGCCTGCATGATGAAACCCCACCATGCCCTCCACTGGCACCAGTTAGCGCAGGTATCCCTGGGTGGTGTCCCCCCGGCTGTGCCAGGAGCGAGGGGCACCCTGTGGAGCCCCAGGTGGCTGCGTTAGGCTGGCAGGGCAGGAGGCAGGCAGGGACTGGCAATCCTTCTTCTATGGAGACCATCCCTTTCACTTCACTTCCTAGGGCTCATCCCAGCGCCAGCACACACATCTGCCCGTTGCCTTCAACCCCTCTAGGGATTTTATAGCCAGCACCAGCGGGCTCTCTTAACTCCCAGCGGGTCTCTTTACTCCCCACCCCATAAGGATTCCTGGCTTCTGCCTTTCCATTGACCGCCCCAAACTCCAGCCTGCCAAGCCCTGTGCACGCATGGCTGCACGAAGGCAAATGTTTTCCAACCTGTTTGCCGAGACCTCCAGCCCAGGGCTGGCAGCTCGCTTTACCCAGCTTGTCCAGAGCATCACAGCCTGATGGGAGCGCGTTATCCTGAGCCTCAGACATGGAGGAAAACGCTGCAAGGCTGCAGCTATGCCCCCCCCAGCCCCAAACCTTGCCCCCTCCCAGCCCCATGGGCAGTGGGTCAGTGCCCAGGCCAGACCTTGTTTGCTGCTGTGGGGCGTGCGTCGCCTCAAGCTGTGCTCCAGCAGCTGGTGGGTGCGGGTAGGGCTGGCACCCGCCATCAGGCGCACGGTGGCCTCGTGGAGGAAGACCTGGGAGGGAAGGAAGGCAGGACAGAGGAGGTGAGAGGCAAGCTAGCTCGGGGGTGATGCTGTGGCTGAACTCGCGTCATCCCTCGAGTGCTGATGTCTTGACAACAATGGAGACCCACTTCCTCACTCCTCCCTCATCTTCCCACCTGTCTCTATGGAATTTGCAGGTCAGGGCAACCATGAAGAGGGAAAAAAACCAGCTTTTGACACATAACTCTGAGTGGCCTGGAAAGGGGGAGGAACAAGAGCAGGGAACAAGGTGGAAAATGGGAAAGCAAACCCTGGCACAGTGGCCTAGGTGGTCATCTCGCCCCAGGCTGCTAGTGCAGCTCTCCGATAACCGCGTCAAACTTTGAAACACATAGTTCATACAAAACCAGGACAACCCTCTTATACACGCATTAGGCTACACTTCCTCTGTAGAGGCTTAAAACTAGACAGACTGAACAGAAGAGAAGGGTGGGGGGAAACCCCCAGAGAAGGACCTCATGTCCTACGGGTGCAGAAGGCATCTGACCCTGCAGCCACCCACAGTGCCCACACGGCTGAGGAAGTCTCCTTCCATACTCCCTGGGGGGACTGACCTAGTCTGAAGCCATGTTAAGGGACAGGATGTCACGGTATTTGCTTGGCAATACAGACATGCTGATGATTTTCTAGGTAGAAACTAAGGCTGACACCTCCCCTCACACACCTGACTCCCATGGGAACCTCCCTCATCACCCACCAAGAGGAGGTACGGAGGCTGCTACTGGCAGACCATCCCACCCCAAGCATCCAAACCGCTCCAGCCCATGCACACCCTACATTTCTCCCAGGGCCACAGCTTCCCCATCACCCCCGCCAGGAAGGACTGCAGCTAAGCTGCAGGTGGAGGGGACAGGGAAGGCAAGCCGTCACCTTGCGATAGGCGGGTCTGAAGCCGTGGGCCAGCTTGCGCAGGCTGCCCAGGTCGCGCTGGAAGCCCGTCAGCTCGGGGGCCGAGGCGTGGTAGGTCTCACCCAGGGCCTGGCTGGCATTCGCCTGCTTCTGCCACAGGCTGGTGCGGAGAGAGAGCAGCAAGTCACAGGCCAGCAGCTGGATCATCTGCAAGAGCCGGGGGGCCCGGGCACACACGCTTATTAACACAACCCATCAGGCGAGCAACAGGCCATTTGCTACACAGCTGCCGACACAGCCCGCAGGAGGGTGGCCATGGCACCTCCTGCCCACCCAGAGGGGCTCCTCAGCCCTCCCAGCCAAGCTACCCCCACCACGATGCACCAAAGGGAGCAGGACTTCGCCTTTTGTCCAAGCGGCACCTCTGGGGCCCAGCATCGAGAGGTCCAGTCTAAGGAACAAGG
Source organism: Rhinoptilus africanus (assembly GCA_013400135.1). Lineage (NCBI taxonomy): Eukaryota > Metazoa > Chordata > Aves > Charadriiformes > Glareolidae > Rhinoptilus > Rhinoptilus africanus. Next base: position 28,535 of record VXBO01011708.1, on the reverse strand, counting down.
GCCAGGCTGTCCCCAAGGAGCGGTTGTCACCTCCAGGAGAGCCAACCCCTCCTCAAGGCCGATCCCACCCCAGCAAGATGTGCCAAGGGGATATTGCACTGGCAACACCCCAGCATTCCGCAAAGGCTTCCCAGCCCAATACTAACTAGTGGGAAACAGCAAAGACAGCCTTGCTACCTGCAGAAGAAAAAAAAAACAACCAAACAACCAGGCAGTCTCGACAGAGCCCACAGTGGCTGCCCAAATCCCTTTTCCCCATCTGCTGCTGCCCTCTAGCACCGCTCGCCATGTGAGCTGCTCTTCGGGGGATTCCACCGGCGCTGCCGAAGCGGAGAGTGCCTCTGTGCTGCACTGCAGAAACATTGCACAGTCACTGCCACAACATGCAATGCAACTACAATGCACTACAGCTGCCACCCAGGAGCCACAGAAGGGACTGGAATCGTGTCCCATATGCTATGAAGGGAAGCTCCAGCTGTAGTTAATCCTGGAAAGAAGACAAACAAGCCCCGCACAAACTCAGGAATAGCAAGGCACAGTCCCACTTTCGCAGTAGAGGGTTCAAACACTCGTGAGTGCTGCCCGATAGGGAGCAGACGCAATTTAACGAGGTCCTGCTTTACAGATGTCAGCAACTTCACTTGGAAGATGGAGATGGATGCTTCCCATGGCCAAATTCGAAGTGGTTAAAGCACCAGAAAGGGGTGACAGTACTGGCAGAAGCAGCACGAGAGCTCAGCTACCTGAGATCATGCCCAGGGAAATTATATTGTACTTGCAGCTCCACTCCTCCATACAGGAGAGGCAGAAAGATGTCCATGCCCTTTGCAAGGAAAGGGAAGAAGTTTCCCCTCTGCTCCCAGACACAGGATGGACGGAGAATGCAGATACAATGGGGAAGTGATATATCTGCAGCAAGATCAACTTTACAACTAAGACAGAGCACGTGTTCTCCTGGGGCCTATAGCTCTTACACTGTTGAGGACAGCACTGGAGACGCCGCTGCTCATGTTGAGGCTGTTCCATAAGTGACTGCTGGCTCTCTCGCAGTGACCCAGGGAGCTCTGCTGTCCATCTGCCTTCCCAGACAGCGAGGCCTGCATGGCTTTACACACATAGAAGATGGCTTTCACCAGGGCATTCCTGAAAGAGAAAGGAAGCACTGCTTTCAAGCAGTACCATGTCATGATGCTGCAGGGCAGCCCCAGGAGATGAGCTCAAAGCATCAACCAGCATCAGCTTCCACCCTCCCATTTTCAAGAGACGAGATACAATTTCTTAGAGAGAATATGGAAATTGTTCCTTGTCTACACAGACTGCACAGAGCAATGGAAGGAAACTGGCTAAGAAGCTTTAATGCAAAAGAACCAAGATGGTGACACTAGCGTTTCCACCAGTGCGTGAGTTCTGTTGTTTGATTTTGGAAAGCGGGAGGCTGTGTGCTTAGAACAAAGCCAGAAAACATCCCTAAAGAAGCAATTCTGACATTTCCTGTCCACAGTGCTAGTACCAGCCTGCAAGACCCCATCTACACATCGATTTCTGAGCACAGAGCATTACTGCATCCTAGAACACGAGAGGCGTGCAAATCCAGAGCACAGGTAGGGGTAGCCCACAGGACAGGGGCTGGGGGAAGAGCTCCTCCTGTTTAGAAGGAGCAGGAGTTTCCAAGTTGTACGAGGCTTACGCACTCTGACATCTCCAGGGGTTTCGGCATGCGCTCCACTTCTGCGAAATGCGACCTCACAGCTGCGTCGTCCCCTCTGAGCCAACCGATTGCCATAGCCACCGCTGCCGACCACCACCGGCACACCACATCGGGGCCTGCGAAAACGAACCACAAGCTGCAACCCAGGAGAGGACACCCGGCTCCTTCCTGCTCAGGAAAGCAGGCAGGTGTCACGTGCCCTTGACCAGTGCCTTCTGCCAAAGCCGACGCTAGCGAGCCCCAACTGATCCCATGGGAATGCAGCTGTCTGGGTAAATGCTGAAACATGCTGCAGGAACACAAAGGAACTTGAAAACACCCTACATCTGACTGCAGAGTTTTGGGTGCCGAGTTTGTATCTTGTCAACAAGAACTTACCACGTCTACTTGTCTAGAAATCTCTTGATTTCCTTCCTAACAAGGATCTCCACTCACCATCCCAAAGAAACAACTCTATTTGTTCATACTGTGCCTTGGCACCAGTCACCATCAATCTAGTAAATAAAACATCAGGTTCCCTGGAGCACTTCCTCCATTATTTAACATCCCTTCAAAAACCTCCCAAGGCCTATCTTGGGCCAAAGGACACAGGCTGTGCTACTCTGAGCTGCTTTTAAAATTCATGACAATATCGACTCAAATACAGACTTCCCTTTGTGAAAAAAGAAAGAAGTACCTAGTTTCCCTTGTATGCTTGCTCTACGTATTTTAGGTATCGCATAGTCAGCCTGTGTCTACAGCCCCAGCAGCATCCCAGTGAGCTGCCAGGTGCTGTCTGTACCAACACCAAGCAAGAAAAATACTGCAGCAGCCTGCTACCAGCCGACCCCAGATGAGCGCATTGTGCAGAGGGAGTCTACAGCTCTTGTTATCCCACTAAATATATACCAAGGGACCAAACAAAGCACCTCCCAGTAGATGCTCAGAGCTCGTCTACAACAAGGGTTGCAGGTCTCTGGAGACTGAGGAATATGCATGACAGCTGCTGTGAAAGTCAGGTCAACCTGTATTTGGTCCAATAGGTAATTAAGTGGAAAAAAACCTTCCTGTACCTCAGCTGCAACATTACTACACTGGTTTATACGTTACACCCTTCCTCTCACTTTGCACGGCCAGGAGCAAGCTCTCAGGCGAGGGCACGGAGTTCAGTTTGGAACGTGTCCAAATAACAGGGGTCCCACCTGGGCACCCAGCATTACGACACACAGCCGAATTGACGAGCCTTCCCAACCACCCTCTTCCAGTCTGAGGCCACCACACCACATTGTGGCGTGCTGCTGCTCGGCAATCAAATCTCACCCCAAGGACTGCATTTCCCCTTGCCTGGGGTTTGAGAGGTGGTGGGGAGAGAGGGAACACGTATCAGCAGCAGTTCCTGCAGCTGGGGGAGTTTTGGTTCTGGCAGACTTACCCAGGGCGGACTTGAGCACAGAACTGCTGGCAAAGGGTGGGGCTCCACTTCCCATTGAGTCCAAGAAAGAGTTGAGCAATTTCAGGTACTCCATGGCACTGGAGAACTCGCTGAAACAAGAAGCAAGCTAGACAGACCTTCGCTATGCTGTCAAACAGGAGATACAAAAGCCTAAAGGCATTTCTCATCAGTCACAAGGCATTTTTAAACAATGTCAACCCAATTAAGCCAGGAGAAAGTTCAAGCTCTACAAGTAGCACAACACTGCCAGACCAAAGAGACCTCCCTGAGAGCAGAAGTGCGCAGACAGAGGCTCAGGGAGGAGCAGCCTCACATCTCCCCACGCCAGACCAGCACGGAACCGGAGTCAACCCTGGGAGTCTCACCGCAGCTACAGAGACACTGGACATGACATATTTTACAAGTTGACTACAAGCTCCTCTTCAATCGCTGCCTCCAAAAGAGGCAGAACTACATTTCTGTGAGTGACTATTTGCATATATACAGATATATATGAATGCAAGTGACAATCCGTTAAGAGCATTGGTCAGAGAAAGCAGGATAGGTGGCAATGATCTAATATCCTGGGGCATGCTACAGAGGAAGATCTGTGAGCCCTGGGTGCAGGGGAAGGCTTGCTGTATTACTGACTCTAGTCCATGAGGAGAAGGGACTCCCACCTCACTTATACAAATCCTGCTGCCTTCTCTCATCATCAACAGCATCCTCTGATCACAAGCATTTGTATTGTGCCAGCAATTAGACCGAACTGCTGCTCATCCCCTGCAATGATGCTAGAAAACAGACATGAGACTAAAAATAAAGCTAAACAGGTACTATTTTCCCTATAGAGGTAGGTAAACTGGATTATCTCCCCATTCGAGGCTTTTACCCACCCTTTTTTAGGACAGGATCTCCACAGAACTTCCCTTGTATTTAAATAGCATTTGCCTGGCACCAGCTTATCTGGATATCAGCTAGAAACAGCACAGAATTACTGGGAAAGGCTGGGGCTCCACTTCCTGTGGAGTCCAGGAAAGAGCTGGATGCAGTTCAGTAGAAAAAGCTGCTCCGACTCCCACCTACCGGCCCCTTTCATTCGATCACAGAGCTTAGAAGCCAATGACAATTTCGGCCAACATCATCTCTCCCCCTCTTGCCACAGGTCAGTTTGATTTTTCACTGCCGGTAAATCACCGCTTTCTCTTTAATTAGGAGAGCGCTCTCATGCATAAGGTAGCAAGCCAGTGAGGCCACTGTCCGACATGCCAGACCTTCATGCTCTTAGAGCCATAGATGTAGGTTCTGGTCCACAGAAGTGGCAGGTGCACACTAATTGTACTGTTCCTGAACATTAAACTTTGTCAGCAGAGAAAACGCCATCCATCCAGTTCAAGAATCAACCAGAAACCCTTACTCACACCCGTCGACAGTCAGGGTTTCACCGTTGACTTCAAAGCTTTTAATATGAAGAGGAAGAGTTCACCCATCTAATGAGCTGCTGCGGTCAGACTTACGTTGTCAGTTCAAGTCCTTAATAAGGACTAACCACTCAGTTTGCCTCAGCCAACAGTTTTGAGCTCTGCCCCGGAGCCTGCAGCTGGGGCCAGCAGTCCCCAATGCAGCATGTCCACTTACCACGGCTCCTCCTCCTCTTGTCCCGCTATCTCTTTCCTAGTCTGAGGCTTGACGAGTGAATCCACCGCTCGCTCTAGCAGGTTCTCACAAAATGCCTGATGAACTTGTGCGATAGGATCCGCTAGGCAGAAAGAAAAAAACCCAAACCATTTCACTTGCATATGGCGATAGCCACCTCCCAGTACAACCAAAAATAAGAATCAAAATGTAGGAGCAAGAGGAAGAGCAGTAGAGGAAAATTCTTGAGGAATTAATGCAAAGACTTCTGAAGACTAAGTTTTCAGGGCCTTTTTAACCCTTTAATCCATTTAAAAAGCTGCAGCCCTTAGCCAAACATCCCTCTGGCACTCCAGCCACTCAGCAAAACAGTGATGACACACATCTGCAGAGGATAAACCTCAATCACCCCCCAGGTCACTCCCCAGACATTCAGGGCCACATCCGGGTTGTGCTCCAGCATATAGACACAAGTGGGATGGCAGCACAGTATCCAAAGGGAAGAGAGCCAACTCCTGCAGGCTGAGGAGACATCTCTCAGCTCCACAGCCCCTCTCACCCATCAAGACCACAAGCAGGGCAGCTCTCAAACGAGACACCCGCTTTTGTCCCAGAGGTGGAGAGACTGCCAGGTGCTTCAAGCGGGGCGCAAGCGGCTCTCACCAGGGTTCCTTTGGGTGCAGTACAGGCTCTCCTTTGCAGCAGACTTCACCGTCCAGCTTCGCTCCACAAAAAACTTCTGTCCCAGGGGGTGGCAGAGCCAACGCAGCGAGTCAGGGATGGCACTCCGCTCCGAGCTGCACAGGCTTTGAGCCTGGCTCAGAAAGTAGCTCTGGGGAAAGGAGAGGCTGAGATTGAGAGCAGCATCCAGGGAGAGAGACACACCAGCGAAGACAAAGGTCACACCATAATTACAGCTCCTATTGTAATTGCAAGGCATACTGTAATTGCAGTGCTAGCAGATGCCCCGAGCTACGGCAATGCCAGCTTGCAGACCTTCCTAGAGTTCTGCTCGGAGGTGTGATGGGAGAGGAGACAACTCACCGCTAGGAAGCCAAGCTTGCCTCCACAGCGAGTTTTCAAGCCAACCGCAGCCGTCAGGTGGATTTCTGCCATCGTGCTGGGTGGGATCTTTTCTTCTGCGCACTCAGCCAGATTCACAGCACACAGGGCCATGTGCAAGCCCGAGTACGCTGAGCTGGAGGGAAGTTTACCTGCACCAGGAGGAAAAGGGTTAACTTTTAACTGTTAGCAGTTACCAGCTACTAAATACTACCGTGATTTACAGGGCTGTTATCCTAAAGAGACAACAAGAACCTGTTGACATGAGAAGTTTACAACATTGTATGCATACTTTGTATTCAGGCAACAGAGCAGCCATTACTGGGTCTTCCCTCCACAGATACCAAGGCTGGCATCCACAGCTTCACCTCAGGGAGAAAGCCCTGTTTGGCCAGACCAGTTAGGATAAAATCATCAGCAAGTTTTGTCTCACTATATTCATCACTATCTTAAAACTGAACTCTCTTGCAACCCACACTTGTACCTACACAGATAATATTAAGGACAAGTACTTATCCCTGGTGGCATGGCTGCAATTCACACAGCATGGTTAGGCAGAAGGAAGTTTAGCTTGGATTTCTGATGTGCTCAGAGCCTATTAACATTGCAAATTGGTTTGCCAAGGAAGTGGCAAAAACAACCATTCACAAGGAACATTCAAGCACTTCCTCAGTACATGTGCACACACCCAGGTTTTCAAAGCATATCAACACCAACTGGCAATCTGCGCTCTACACAGCTTCGGAAATTAAAATTCTTCTAGCAATTAACCCTAGCCCCTGCTTCCACATCACATTCCCAAGTGAAAGGGATGAAACAAGCCCTTAACAGCAGCAAAAAGTGACTGGACTCAATCAACTGCTGCTCGGGAACTGCTCAGCCACCTCTGCAGACTCAGGAACGCGCAACTCGAGACACTGCTGTTGCTTCAGCTGTTCTTACAGAGCTCTTTCACTGCGTGAACCTGTCGTGTTTTAGTAAGTGGCTCCTGAAATTTGCCAGCAGCAGCCCTCCCAGAAGAGGGAGGCTGTAATGCTCTCCCTGTATCCCCCAGGATCAGCTCTGAGCCTCCTCGTTTGGCAAAACGAGGACAGCAGATCTGCCACCTCTGCTTCTACCTGTTATGTGGAGCTGATGGAGCTTGTGATATGCTAGAGCTGCATCCCGAGCACTGGTCTTGGCCTCGTCCTCAAAGCCCGCGGTGGCCTCCCTTGCCCGCCACTGATGAGAAGTCCTCTTCAGCAGCCACCGCACCAGTGCCAGCTTCTGCAGGCTATAGCGGATCACGTTCCAGGACAGGCTGCAGGCCAAATCCAGGCGGGAAGCCGGCAACGCTCGGCCAAGTACTGACAGGCAAGTCTGCAGGTTTGACGCAGCTGCGGCAAAATCCCCCTGCAAATAACACAGCAAAAGGTTCAACAACAAAAAGCACCATCACAGAGATGCTTTGGGATCTCCTTGGCACTGGGAGCAAGACAAACTCATGGGCAACCTGGGGCAAGCCCTTTAGCTGAGTGAAGTCAACACAGTCCCAGTAAACACAAAGGCGATTTATACCAGCTTCAAATCTGTCCCTACACATCTTCTTCCACCCATGGCTCTGATCCAGCACTGCCCGTGACACACATCGGCACTAGGCGAAGGGGGCTTCCTGCCTTCTCAACCCACATGGAAGTTTTAGGGTCCCCATATCAAAAGCCAAACGTTGCCTCAACCACGGAGAAGGCTTCCAAGAGGCTAGAGGACAGCAGACAAACAGGCACAGTAGAGGCCAGATTCTGGACAAAACCCAAGACCTTGCTGCCAGATTGCTACAAGATGCAGCAGCAAGGAACAAGGACATAAGTTAGGAGCCTCTTCCAATGCTGACGTCCACGCCTGGCTAATTTAGGCAGAGGGAGGACGGCAATCTGCTCAAGACAACCTAGCACTCGCTGCTCTGAAATCAGACAGGATAATCCACTCAAGGAATACCAGCTCTTGCAAGTGCCGAGCCACTGCCACACTAGGCCACATTTACCCAGAATGAGTAAGAAGAGAAGTGTTTGATGCAAAACAAGTCAGCTTTACCCGTGCCAAATCCAGGTCCGCTTGCTTGCGATGCCTCCAGAAGGTGACTGATGACCTGGAGTGCAGCCGGGTCACCGGCTCTCCGTGCACAAGGAGCTTTATGAACACGCTCAGCACAATCACTCCGTTCACGAGCCACAGGATCAGCGTGGGCATCATCCAGCCGAACCAACCACCTGCATCTGCAGAAGAAAAGTTAAAAGTTAATCTGGACTCTGAAAGCCCAGCAACAGGATGAGCGCAGACACAGAAAACGATGTCTTGCTAGAGTTGCCACATGTGGTCACAACTTTTGCAAAGACTGCATTTTAATCAGGAAACACCTGTATCAACATTTCTTCATCTGGACTCCAAGCCACAACATTCCCAATCAAATAAAAATAGTTATTTTTGCAAGACTGGCTCATAAAAAGTCAGCTCTTAGAAAAATTAGAATACAAAGCACTCTAGGAAAACGACCTGATATACCCATGGGTATTCAATACCTTAGTGTCATTTTTCCTGTCTTAATTAAGTTTACAAAGCAACACCGAGGAAGCACATTTACCGGTCAGGGAAATGACAGCATGCCTACAGAATCCCCTGCCCTGCCCTGAGCTACTGTACTCTAAGCTATGAATATAATGGAATAAGCATATTGAACAAGCTGGTTGCAAGACCATATAGCAACTGTCTATCTGAAGTAATTCTTCACCTAGTACTTTATTAATAAAGTTTAAAAAAAACCTGCCAGTTACCTTAAAAACAACAATGAAGTGAACATGCCTCAAAGACCACTGAGGACAGGAGGACCCTTTACTCTGAACTACCTTTCAAGGGTCCACTCCGAGAGCCCAGGCTGCTGGGCTACAAGCAGGTGCCCCCTCTTGCCTCACCAGGCTGAGCAAAGGCTGGTTTTGCTCAAGAGGAATGCTGCATGTGGATGTAAACTGGAGCTGTGTCAACACCCAGGGCTGGCTCTCCTCCCACACCCAGCCCTGCAGTCACCACCCCTCCCCGGCCATTAAACAAAGGTTGTACAACTCCCTGAACTAGATCACACCGACAGTCCAACTCGTGACCTACAGCCATCATAGATGGAGATGGTCTTTAGGGAGACCACGTAAGCCTGTCCCCTTTCTGTGGTCCAAACTATTCTAGTCCATTACCTGACTCAATGGTCAGCACGCTCCTGCCAGAGCCATGGTGCACCCGGCTGTCAGACTCTGAGGTTCCTCGGGCATTCAGGAGGGATGTCAGAGGATTGAAGGAAAGGCAAAGGAATGTGAGAGCACAGAGGAGTATTCGAGAGCGATCCACCATGCCAAGGGCCACAGGAGGAGAGTCAGGCTCATCTTTAACCTTCAAAGGAACACAAGTAAAGAGAAAAGTAAGAGGAGAAAGAAACCTGATTACCATTCTTTAGAACCAAAAATGCTTATTCCAAGGGAGAGGTAGGGAAGAAGGAGAAACAGAACACGTTTTAAAATTTGCTTTTAAGATCAAGATCAGCAAGAACTCCCATAAAGCTTTCCCTAACTTAGTAAGCTATGGCCGAAGTATTTGAGTGCCTTCACCTTCCTTCTGCTCCCAGTCATTTCAGTTAGCAATAACTGGATCCCTGGTTTAGGCTAGGATTAACCTTTGCTGCCCTCACTCTTTTGAGGATCTCCTGGAAGACTCACTACTACTGTGATATCCACAAAACAAACACATCAGCTGAAGATAGCTAACAGCTTTCTTTTACTGTGGTTACTTATGGTCTCATTAACCACAGCTGATGTCATGATCCATTTCCAAGTTCTCCTGCTTCATTCACTGGAGATATATATCCCTGGAAAGCCATGGGCTCTTTGGGTCATGAACATGCACTGTAAGTCCACAGAGACTCTACAGGGGCTGAAGGCTAAGTACAGTTCTTTTAGCAGCTGAGGTATGGCTCAGATAATACAGCTCAGGAAGTCATCTCAATCATTTAAGAAAAGATAAACCACACCCATGCATCTTCCTCATCCTCACAAAGGATCTCCGACCCCTACAGATCTGCTTTCCAGATGTCCGCTGGATCCACTCTTGAGAATGAGGAGAATTCAAATTCTGGCCCTGATGTATCCCTGAAGTAGATGCCTTGAATTTCACAACTGAAGTCACAAATACCTTTGCATCATCAAGGAGTGGGCTTCCTGGCTCTGAATCAATGGAATAAGGAGAGAAGCCAGCCTGGGACCCCGAGTCAGAGGCTGGAGGAGACATCAGCAGCACATTCTGGTTGAAGTCATCTATCTTCAGATCCACATCGTTGTCAACCAGACTGCTCAGGTCAATGCCCTTCAACAGCTCTGCAAAAATCAGAGTGCGTTATGTACATGTTTCTTAATCCTGCATATCCTGGCAGTGTCACTCCGACCGGCTCTGTCACCTGGAGTAACACTAGCCACTATTGATGCAACACGCACATCATCTACATCTGTCAAGTGTAAGAAACTGAAAGAGGCATCCTACATTCATGCTGACTGCCTCCTCCCTGCTGCACAGCCTCCCCAACTTACTATTTTTTTGGTTAGCCAGCTTCAGAACCATGTTCTCCTGCCTCAGCTTGTGGTTGGCCTGCTGGAGGTATTTAATGTAATCAATGGCTTTTCTCAGGACTCCAGACTTGTGCATCTGCAAGGAATTAAGACATACAGAAAACAGTTTATACGAAGCATCAAAGAGTCACTCCTGCTTCCAGGAATACCACAACCCTTTGTATCATGTGGTGATATAAAGAAAATGATGTAAAGGACCACTCAGCAGCTGCAAAGAAACTAACAGTATCAGACTTTAAAAGACACACAAGGACTGAGGTCTCTCAATGACCTCGTAAAAATAGTACAATGGAAACAGATTAACATCCAAATGACAACAGAGTCCTCATCTAGGTTTCAGCCAGAAGTAGCTCTTTGCCATAGTTTTGAAATGAGGTGGCTCTCTTCCAGGATGGAACAAGCTGCTGTTTGTTAACCATCAATCACTGTTTAATTCTGAGATAAGTGGTTCCCTCTGTGCCTCAGTCCCTTGGCCATCCCCATGAAAATATTTGCTTCCAGCAGAGCTTACGAACACAATCCCGCAGTACTATGAAGCATATTACCAACACTTATTTTAAAATGTAAGCTTCCAGTTCTACCCAGCAATAGGAGGTGACTTCGCTAGTGCAGGTATTTGTACGGAGACCATTCAAGGTATGAAGAACACTACTCCCTGCTCTGCCAGCATGAGGCAAAGTGAGTAGGACAACCCTGAAGACATGGTACACCCGACGGTGCGAGAAATCTTCTCATGTCTGAGCGAGCAGGAGTTTTTACAACTCCTGTCTGAAGGAAACAAACTGGAAAGCTCTGTAAATCCTCATCCGTACTGCAGTCACACAGAAAAGGAAACATGAATTAAGCAAGCTCTGGTTTGTCGGAGTTATCAAAGCATCCACTTGGATATTCTACCTAAAGGGCCTATTTAAGTTAGGCCTAACATAAGAACAAATGCATAAGGTATAGCTTATTTTCAAAAAACAGTACCACTAGTGCAGTACAATAATAATTTCACAGTTATTAATACAGTTATCTAGCCTTCCAGCGCTCAGGTGTTTCTCCATGGTCTTATCCCAATACACGTGTGCATACTATTACCAGTCCCATGTACCCAACTACTTCCTTCGGTACAGCAATAAGCACCTGAAGACAAAGTATTTATGACGCTAGATTTGCTCTTATTCCACATCTTTACCTTGGCATCTGTCCCCATGACAAGGTCCTTCAGCTCAATGATCTTGTCATTTATGGATGACCGGTAACGCTTTTCAATGATGTTGTGAGTTGTTCTCCTCTCTCCTTCTTTAGGTGGGTCTGGTTGCTTGACACCCCCAGGAACTTGTTTGATGGGCACCTTTTCTTGCCCCACCATCACCGGCATTGTGGTCAAAATGGTCCCATTGCTCCCAACGAGGGTCTGCAATGACCACGCACAACAAGTGTTATGAGCAATCAGCCAATGTAGAGAAGGTTTATGATGGTCAAAGAAAAAGAATTAAACAAAAGAGTAATCAGGAAAAGCTGGTACAGTTCAGAAAGTAAGAGATGTGCCCATTCCTTCCTGTTTTCCTTAGCGGGCATGAGCACTGGTACAGCAGCACGGGAAAAATTTACCACTCTGCCTCCCACACTGGTCACTGCAGAGTATGAAGATCTCTTGTTCTCCAAGAGCATCAACACTCTTCCACCAACACTGTGCTCTGTTTGTCCACTAAGCAGAGAAACAGATCAAGGCTTTTTCTTGCTCCTACAATACTTACGCCCTAAGTGTCCAAATCTACCTTTTCCATGGACAAAAAAAAAGTCATCAAATTAGCAACAAGCAATGATATTTCCAAGCCACTAACATCAATGTTAGAAAGGACTCAACTATGGAAAAACCAACCTTGGCTTGAGCGATGCAGTTGATTTGAATTTGATTAAATGGGGGAAAAAAAATAATCCATAAATGATAAAAATGCCTTAAGATGAGGAACTAAGGCAATGAGCGATAAACACTGGCATGAAAAGCTCAAACTTGGGCATCTGGATGTAGGACAGACCATCTACACCAAACTAAAGCACTATGTCCTCTGCGATGAAAGACGATGAATCCCACCAGAACAGTTGCACAGAGGGGCTTCTAGGCCGGCTGGAGTAAAGGAAGTTTAGACTGCTTAACCCAGCAAAACCACACTGAGAACGGTACACGTGTTCTCGAAAATACACCAAGGATCAGGGAAGTGGTTATGGAGAGGAGTTATTTCTGTCAAAAGACAGACTAACATAAGTGGGAATAAACCAGCCGTGAGCGACTTCAAGAACAATTTCAACTCTGAAACAACTTCAAGAACAATTTCAACTCTGAAATAGTCTTCTAATGGGGATATTAGAAATTAATTTAGTTTCATTTCAAGCTGGAACTTGACAAATAAGGGCACTTAAGTCCTACATTTTCCTTGTCTAAATTCCACCAAATTTCAATGTGTTCAAAATGCTACACAGATTGTGTCTCAGACAGAGCCTTTGTGTGAAAATGTCACCTAAAAGCAAGCAGGTTAATTGAAGATTTTAGTCTGGCTGCTAACAAGTACATAAGAAGCCTATCACTCTAAGTCAAAACTTAAGTCCAGACTTGTAAGTTTATCTCTTCCCCAGTAAATACTTGAAGAGAGATATCTGCTCAGTATGTATAAGATAATAATAAATGCGTCTTTGGGGGCAGAAGTTTCGTCAAGTTGATAAGAAGCGGAGGCCATGGAGCACAGCTGCCATCTCCAATGATTCTACTGAATCTTCATTGCAAATGCCCTCTGAAAAGTAGCTTAATTAGTTTTCACATTCAACATACTGCTATTAGACACTACTGAGGGGGAAAACAAAGTTCCACAGGTATCCTGTGCTAGCTTTCAGTTTCAAGTATCTTCCTGCAGTCAAAAACTGGATAGAATTTTTAGGTCATATTCCTCTCCTTGTAATACCAGAAAAAGTTAAACAGAAACGCGCCCTTGGTCTTTGCTTACTGGCCATGGGAGGCTGCCAAAAAAGTACAATCTGTGTGTTTAGCCTTGGCAGAAACAGGGCATTACTCACTCTGGACATGTCTAGAGCAGCCCTCAAAACCCCTCCTGTTTGCACCACTGCAGGCTACTAAAGCACAAATCTCTGCCTGGCGTTAAGAGGAAAGGACGTCAGCGAGGAGAGGGACGGAAGAACACCCATTCGGTTACCTGCAGAGCCGTGGTCTGAATGGGAGCCGTGAGTGCTGTCAGCGCTGGGTTCTGCACCGCGGCCATAACGGGATTACCGTCCGCTTTCAGGGTGGTCAAAACAAGGGAGTCCGTTTTTATGATCTGAGGCTGGACCAGAACCTAGGTTGAAAAGGGTTACAGGTGAAGGGGAGAGTGGGCACGTCTTGCTCTGCTGATCTCAGCAGCCAGAGGTAAGCGATGAGGGAGTTGTAACTTTACATCTCAGTGCATGGGAAAAGAGAAGGGCAAGTATTTCTTTCACCCTGCGCCCTCCATCACCTGGACAGCTTTGTCGGCCCCGATGCAATCCCTGACCACGAGGCAGTCTGAACAGCGCTGGAGGGAGGGAGGGGAGCAGAGGAACCACCAGGACGCGAGTTTTCAAATCAGTCACCAGAAGTAAACAAGTATGTAAAAATACAAAAGAGCTGATGGAAAAGCTCCCTTCCCCTCTCCAGTTACACCTATAATTAGCTCTCAGCATTAACTGGTTGAGTACTCAGAGTCTAACATGGCTAGGACAGCCTGCTTTGGCAAATACCTGTAGGATCTTTCCCCTCCTCCAGTTTCACTGAAAGGATCTGTACCATGGATATCAAGCAGATCAAAACCAACTATAAGGTATTTTGCCACAACACAGCTTGCTCCTGTTTTTTTTTTCTAAACACCGCGTTGACTCTCAGAGAACACTATAAATGTCACAGTACAACTGAACCAGAGCATCTTTGCTATATTGAGGGAGTCCCCTAAACATAAATGTTTTTATCTAATACAAAGACAAGACTTTTTCACTCTTGTGTATGCTTTAAAACAAGTATCACATAACACTGAAGGAGGAAAAAGATCAAAGAAACTGCAGCAGAAAAATTGGAAGAAAACATTACAGTATCAGCTGGCCCTTATAAGACACGGTGGAGGTGGTGAACTTCCAAAGAAGTAGGCAAAAGTCAAAGAAAGCTTGTTCAAATAAAGTTTCCAATTCAGGGGGTTTTTTTTTCCATTTCAGTCTGAAAAATATTTCAGACCAAATTTAGGTATGCAGGTGTTTTAGGGAAAACAGTTTTCGAACCTTGCCTGCTACTTGAAGTTACATCATGGCTCACAAGAAGGGCTCTCACGCATGCCTTGAATGAAGGAAAATGCTTCTGGGACACAGGCTGGCTAGAAACACCTCTCGCGCGTTAAAACGTCTATGCAAAAGGAATCCCAGCCAGGACCACCAGCCCTACAACCTTTGCCACCTTCCCCCTGGCAAACCAGCAGACCAGATCCACAAAAAGCTATTTCTTCTTCTGCTGGATCCCTGCGTCACTCCGCCTTTTTACTTACTGGAACTTGCTGGACCTGCGGTGCAGCGACCGTCTGGACCGTGGCTGGCGTTAAGGTCTGGATGGTGCCGTTGGCAGCCTGTGTCAGCACTCGCTGGGCCTGCACCGTCTGCACTTGCTGCTGGATGGTCACTGGCTGAACCTGGGAGGACGTCACCAGGCTCTGGACTTGAGGCTGGAGAACTAGAAAGCAGAAGAGATGTCAGGAATAGCACGGAGACACAGGTTCTCCATTCTGGAGCCTGCCAATGCTCCTAGCTTCCCACCCCTTCTTCCCAGAGCTTCTCGGTAGGCAGCGTTCATCTAACACATCCCACACACTGGGAAGCTTCCAGCTCCTTTGGTGCCTCCTGCAAGAAGACGCCGCACCTAGAATAGCAGCTTCCCAGGAGGCACAGAGGATCAGCTAAGAGAAGATAAAGTCAAAAACCTTTGGCGTGATAGCACAGGACTCATTACTGCAGTGACGTTATGCAGTACATCCGACCAGCACTTGCCCACCTGTGCTGATCTTGATGGATCCTAGGATCCTAGTTATCATGTAAAGAATCAACACCTACTGAAGAGGATCAAGACAACTGGCATTCATAAAGGAAGATCCGGTCACCATTAAATATCTCTATAAGCATCTCTGCTCAAGGCAAGTACCGCACTCGAGAGCTGGGCAGTTAAAATGTGCCTTCATCCCAATCTCCCACATGGGACAGACTGGATCTGCCCAGGGCACCCATAAGTGGGAGGACAGTTGCTGACAACCATTTTTTAAGATGTATTTTTCTCAAGCCTCCAAAGAGCCACAGGGGAGAAGGCCGTAACAGAGCACAGCAGCAGGGCGACAACTATCACAAGAGGTCATGTGAAGATTTAAGATCTCATTTATGAAAGTTTCTCACACTCTCCCAACTCCAAAGCCACGTAGGCAGGAGAAGGGATGCCCCACAGGCCAGCACCGCAAGAAAAGGATCATCAGGCTTGCGGTGGCTGATGTTTTTGGAGTTTGAACACCGACGCTGTTTATTACGAGATCAGCAGGCCCACTCGACCTCACCTTGGAAACTTGTGGCCGCGTTCTGGTAGATCACTGGCTGCTGGATAATCCTGGTCTGGGGAGCAGAGCTGAACGTTGGGGTGATCATCACGGCCTGTTGCTGGAGCTGAGGCTGGAGCGGGGGCCGGGGCTGAAGGAGAGGAGCCGACCGTGGAGGAGCCGGAGGTGTTGCCTGCGCCGCTTTGACCGGCAGGGTCTGGAGCTGGGGGGAGGCGGCGGGCGGTGGGAAGGGCTGGAGCTGCACCTGGCTGTACGACCGCTGCAACTGGGGCTCCAGGGTCCCACCGCTGCTGCCACCGCTGCTGTTGCCCTGGAAGGTGCCACACAAGTGATCCGAAAAGAGATCTGGGAAGTCCCCTGCCTGGTTACTGACAAACTGCAGCATCTCTGTAAAACAGAAGAGAAGGCGTTCAGTGCTGTTTTATTGCCCGTGCACTTTGTCACCCACCGCTTCACCAAAACCATTTGACTCTTGGTCAAGAGTCAAATGAAGGTGTGCGAGCTCCGAGTCCTTCAAAACTTCCAGAGACCATACCATGCCAACCTACTATCTCCAGAGAAACACCAAGAGATGGCCAGCAGCCGGGCACTGCCGCTGCTGTTCAAGGGGAAAGCCAGAACTCTTCTACGACACCTTCCCAGACCTCAAGATCCAAGACTAGAACTTAAAAACATCCCCAACACATTAAGAGTCTCATTCCATCACTGCTCCGATCTAATTCTTGCAGAAGGAAGAAACCAAGCACCTCCACAATTACAGCACTAACCCACCCAACTTTTATGGTGCTTTTATGCCCTCTATCCTTCCTGCCCCACCGAGTATCTGGAAAATAAAGAAACCGGGTAAGAATTCATCTTAACTATGTTTTACTTTCAAGCATACTGGAAATTGGGGGAAAAAACACTAAAGGAAGCAACACCTTATAGAACTGTAGCAGGAGAAATCCGCGTATGTGTTTAAACCACCAGAATAACTTTTTTTTTTCCCTATTTATCCTCTGCCTGCAATCACTGCACAGCAGTTATCTCTCCATCCCACCTTCTCCAAGATTTTATCAGCCCACATCAAGAGGCTCCTACCGCAGCGCTATAGCTCTCCCCCACAGAGGAAAAAAATTTCACGACCAAGAGATCATTGTTCACCAGCAAAGCTTCCTCTTCCCTCCATCTAATCCAGTTTAATCCAATTATGCACCTTAAACTACCTGAACGCTTCCCCTGATCTGTGGGTGGGCGGTGGCAGGAGGAGTCAGACATCCTTTCTCAGCCCAGGACTCTGCCCACGCTTTGCTGGCTTTTCCATGGTTTTCTGAAAGTTTTTGCGGTTTGGTTTGGGGTTGGGTTTTTTTTTTCTTGGAAGCAGGGAAAAAAATGGAGCAGACCCACAAACAGAGGCTTTAGAATTAATACATTGGGGGTTGGAAAGTAGAAAATAGATTTCTGATTTTTGGAAAAACATAGCAAAGGGCTCCTCACACCAGGAGCTCTCTCAACCACGAACCCGAAGGACGCTGCTGCTGTGGTTTGTGAAGGGGGCTCAAAGAAGCAAACTTTTCACGAAATGTTTCTGTGGAAATTGCCACAGCAATGAAAGGGCTATTAATCTGCTGCTCCAAAATGCCACCTACACACCATCCAATTAACTTGTCTGACACTCCTGAGCAAAGGGATCATCCTCCAAACTTACTGCTCCCTTCACAACTGTTTCACCACATTTCTGTGATATTTCTGCGATACTACTCCTCCTCCTCCGATAGGAATCTTTCCACACCCTTCACACGCATTTAAGCGCTGACCATGACCACTGCTCTTAAAAAACTTGACTCTGTTGGATGGAGGAGGCTGGGAGGAGATGTGGGTCCTCCTGACCTATGTATAACCCAAAACTAAGTGGGGACATGAGGTTCCCCCGGCACCGAGCCACGGCTTCGGGGAGCAGCCGGACCAGACCTTTGTCTCGGCTTCTAATTAGATGAATGAAGGAATTATTTATTTATTTATTAATGTAACGCCTCAGTAAACTTTCACAAAACACTACTGGAGCAAGGAGGGCTGTTTAAAGATTAACAGTTCTGCATGACATCTGGCTGGATATTAAGCAGCTTTTCACCCTCCGACCGACAGCAGCTAAAACCATCCCAAACAACCCCCAACACCATAAACTTGATAATCCCAACTACGTACTTCTCAGGCCCTTCGTTTGCCAGCACTGCTGTTTCACTACCACAAGTGGGGAATAAACGTAAATCGGATGAGACTCACTCTGGAAGAGCAAATTCCAGCGTAAGAGCCAAATTTCAAATACTGTGTTTTAAAGAACACTGCGTTCGACACAGAAAATTTAATATCTTATCAAAAAAACTACTCTTGTAGATAAATCACATTTTTAGCATAAAGCTAATTTTGACTAAATGCAAAAAGTCCAAAGAATTAGATCAAACCCACCTCTTTTAAAGAGCCCAAGAGCTGTCCTAGTAGCAAGGCAAGAAAAATAAAAAGCAGGAGAAATGGCAATATCCAAAAATCCAAATCTCTTGCCTTTTAAAACACTTTCGCCCAGAGAGAGAACGGAGCGAGCGCCTACACTGACTGGCAGAAAGCTCGGGGGCTTTCAGAAGACAGTTCTAAGTGACAAACTCATCGTGGCCGGACCACCCGCACCCTGGGTGCCGAAAGGGCCCCAGCCCCTAACGCCGGGCGAGATGTCACTGCTGGAAACCATCCCGGCCCAGCCCAAGGATAAAAAATGCCAACAAGGCGTTATGAAACCGAGCCCACCGAGGACTTCTGCTGCTCCTGTGAGCGCGGCACCCGAACACCGGGCAGAAAGGCAGGGGCCGGGCTTCAGCCACCTCTCCCAGGCGGCGGCCCGGAGCCGGCACACCGGCCGCTTCGACAAACAGAGCGGCGGAGATCCCAAACCTTGACACAAACACCACTGCTACCAGGCACCCAGACGCTCTTCACACCCATGACCAACTCGGGCCTCGCTCTCCGACACCGTCCTGCCAGCAGGGAGGTGCTGGTGGCCAGCCGAGGAGCTCATGCCGGGACAGGAGGCAGAGCCAGATGCCTTTGGCTCAGCATCAGGATCCCTGGACTAGCCTCACACCCCGTTCGACATCCCAGAGCAGCCGGCGCACCCTCCGGCATAGGAAACCAAAAGCCATGAGGGAGGTGGTGAGGGTTCCTCAGGCAGAGCAGGAGAGGAACGCCAAGGCCCGCCGCCAAGGGGACCAAACCAAAACCTGCGCAGAACTTCAAACCCTGGGATGAATCCACGTCAGAGCACAAAAAAAAGCAGGATTGTCACATACCTCCCCCGCCCCAGGAAAATCCACCCAGGAGCCAGGGAGGAAGGAGAAGCTCTTTCTCCGAAGTTACTCATCGCTCTGAATCACACCTCCCTGGGCACGGGTCGGTACAGAGCTGGCTCCGGCTCCCTTGGAATTCACCTCTGTTTCCGTGTGGATCCCGAGAAGTCATTACTTGGTGCTTAAACACGAGCAAACACCACCTTCGATTCGCACCAGCAACTTTGTAAGTGATAAACAGGGCCTTTTCGTTCTCATACGGTATATTGCTCTTTGACATATGATAAAGAAACAAACCAAAAAAAAGAGGGATAAAGTTTTCCCCCCACTACGCTGCAAATCAATCGCAACCAGAAACTTAAAAGTAGTTTAATTTGATCCCCTGACTGCTAAACAAGGATGCTTTAGGCACCACCCTCCCCTCCCGAAGCCGAGCCGTGTTCGGGATGACGGCGTGGGGAGGCCGAGCCCCGCCGCCGTCCCCCGCCTGCGGCAGAGCTCATGGAGAAATCACGTTTTTGACGGGTTTTCAGCAGCCGTTCGGGAAAGAAACGCTCGAGAAGGCGTCGCGCGCGGGCGCTTCCGTTTGCCGCTGAGCTCTGGCGTCGATGGGTTCAAGTTTTAGGACGTGGGGGGGTTAACAAAAAAGGGGGAATGTAAGCAGTGACACCTGTTTCGGTGGAAGAGGGCGAGGAGGCAGGGGCTCCGCCCACAGACACGAGTGGCAGCACAGCTCCGGCAATTCTTTATCGCCGACTTTAAAGCAGCCACGAGAAAACACGAGGGGAACCCCGAGCAGAGAAGGGCAAGCTCCCTCCGACCCTCCCCCGTGCCGGCAGCGGCCACGCGTGGGAGGAAGGTCTCGGCGGCGGCGGGGGCTCGGACCCCCCCCCCACCTGGCTTCTTGCGGTAACTGCCTC
>VXBO01011707.1:1086-16096 GCA_013400135.1 Rhinoptilus africanus | reverse complement strand
GTGATGCCGCGCAGAGGTGGGGCGCGGGGCGGCGGGCGGGGAGGCGCGCGGGGCACGCCGGGAGTCGTAGTCCGGCGACGATGAGGCGCGGGGAAGGAAGGGGGGGTACGCTGCCGGCAGCCATTATCCGGGAGCGCGGCGCACCGCACCGGGCGCGGAGCTGGGTGCTGNGCCCCCTCCTTTCCTTATGGGACCCCCGCCTGGCATGAGGGGCTTCAGCACCCCTCCGCCCGGCATGAGCCCGGCCCAGGCCTCGGCCATCAGCCTGCCCGAGCCGGCCGGCGGCGGCAACGGGAGCGGGGAGCAGCCCAGGCTGGGGGGGCTCCTCCTGCCTCCCCCGAGGAACGCTGCCACCACCACGACAGCTGCCTCTACCCTCAGCTTGCCCCCTCCTGTCTCGGCCTCTGCAGCTTTGCCCGGGGCTGGGGTGGATTTGAGCCTCCCCAAGCCAAAGAAGAGGACAGAGCCCGTGCGGATCACGGCCCCCGAGTTGCACAAGGGAGATGTGAGTATGAAACAAACCACCAGCTCTGCTGAGGGGGGTGGGTTTCCTCGCTCAAGCCCCCCTGAGAAGGAGCGCCTTTGTGCATGAAATCGTCTCCCCAGAGCAATCCCCCATGGATTTGTTTGCCCATAAAGCACAGCATCTCTCTCCTTGCTCTGTCCCATCATAATATAGCAAGGTACCAAACCCTATTGTCAGGGCATCTACGGAGAGATTTGCCCTGGCTGCCAGCCCTAATCCTAAAGCGCTTTGCAGAATTAAACTGATATAGAAACCTTATTTATAATCATAATACAGCAAAACCCAGATTATCTGCACCCTTATTTACTACTGAAGCTAACGAGTTGATGCTGTGGAGCTGTATGGCCTGGTGTGGAGATGTCCCAAAAAAGTCCCTTTTGTTTGCTGTGCAATCGGTAGATATTCCTGTCAATTTATTGCTTATTTATCTAAAGGCTTCAGGTACCCTCCAGGCCTGTAGGCTAATCGTTTCTTAACTTGCGCTTTTTTTGTGTTTGCAGTGCCCTGTGTCTTATGGGGCTCCTGAGCACTGAATCCAGACAGCCCCACGGGAAAGCAGGTCCCTGTCCCCTTTTTTATTTTCTGGATGTCCTTGTTGATCCGCTCTTTCACTCTGGGACGTCACTGTCATAGCGTGGAGGTGACAGATGTGTGGCTGTGGCTGTGTCTGGCCTCGGTCACTGGTTCTGGTGAGACATGAGTGCCCCTGGGTGTAGGAAGAGCTGAACTGCGAAGCTTGGGGTCATTTCCATGGGGACAGGTAGCTGGAGGAAGAGATCTGACTGTATGAATTTAGAGACAGCGTCAATTAATCATGATCTGCCAGCATCTTGGGCCTGGGGGAGCTGAACCGAAGTCAGCGCATCTGGCTTTGCTGGAAGAGCAGTCTGCGGGGACATGGGGGGAGCGAGTTCCCGGTGTAATTATTCTACACCCCGCCATCCCTGAACCACGCTCTGCTGCTCGCCGATAACCAGCCCGGTTTGGCAAATCCCAGAGCCAGAGCTCCTCGTGCCATGGCTCCCAGACACAGCAGAGGTGCACCAGGCAGTGGGATGCGCGGGTTCCCCTTTTAGGCGAAAGGATGAGGGATATTTCATTCTCTCACACCCACTTTTTGCTTACTCACTATCTTGCAGAGCTTTGGAACAGGCGCTTTTTAATAAAGTGTTAGGGCTCTTTGCTTCCTGGCTGGTTGTGCAGCTGCTGAACAGAGCTCAACTGAAAGGAGATTTGTTTCTCCCTCGGTGTTTCTTTGAACAGAAATACTGCAGGTCATCAGCGTCAAGGGAGAGACTGAGCGTTGAAGAGAGGAAAAAGTACCTTAAAACCAGCGCTGGTCGGAGCGGTTCCGGTTTGGGGTGCCTGGAATCCCTTGGCCTCTGACTGACATCCTCACTCGTTCCCTCTTTCTCCTTAAAATAGTTCCCGTCCCTTTTGTTTGCACCTGTGGAGACGCTCCTGGGCAGTCTGCTTTATCTCCTCTCTCCCAAACGCAACGCACGGGTTTTATGGCAACTCTTGTCTTGCCTTTATTTATGCGTGTTCTTTGTCTTTGGCCTGTTTTATAATTTAGATAGTAAACTGGCAGAAGATCTTGTTTCCTGTAATCTCTTTAAAGTGCTCTGCAAAGCTATAAAACGATAAAGATGTTAAGGGCCTTTTCTGATGCCAGAGGCGACCAGACTTTCTACTCAAGTTTTAAATGGATATTTAGCAGCTCCAGCGTTATTGTGAACAATTCCCCGTTAAATCCCCACAGTGAATTTTTACACCCTTGCTTTGTGTGGTTTTGTGCTTCCCCTCTATTCACTGTTACTTTGAAAGAGCGCGCTGACCTTATGCTATGCGCGGTTTGTCTTCTTTGCCTTGCTTTAGGCTTATTTTCCTGGGATTTATTAAAAAAACCCCATGTTTGAGCTGCTGGCTCTCTAAATGCTAATTTCTGGCAGGAGCCAAATATATAGAATCTGAGTTTCTCTGCCTACCCACTCTGCTTTAGAGCAGCATTAAAAAGCCGCCTTGGAAATTTGGGAATTTTGGATCGGCCTTTTTTTTTCTTTTCTTTCTTTTGTTTTGTCACATAAATGAGCTCAAGTTGGAGTTTGGCTGCTGATAGGTTGCTCTTGCGAGATTTTTAAGAGGCAGTGCTGACTTCTTTGCGAAGCTTCAGGTTTTACAGCAAGACACCGCCTATTTTTCTGCCCAGACGGTGGCCGACCCGGCTATTTTTAAATACAGCGGCCAGTACTGTGGTCCTGCTTTCGCTGTGGATGGTTTATCTCTCGTGGCAGTAACCAGGGCAGGCTTTTATCTGTCTTTGCCCTGACATAGATGCATCGGCAAGACTGTGAAAAAGAGCTTGACCGCATCCCACTGTTGCTTTTTAGCTCAGCTTTTGGCAGATTATGAACCCAGAGGTGCGTTACCGTGATTCTTCGGCTGGTTCAAACTGAAAATTAATAAATTGCATAGTGGGTGGGCTTTTTTTTTTCTTTCATTTTAATATCTCGAGTTGTGCTAAGCTCTGTTTTTCTTTCTCAGTCAGATTCAGAGGAAGATGAACCAGCAAAGAAGAAAAACACTCTTCAGGTAAACACCTGGGATATTCAATTAAACAAGTTTCACAGGAAAGAAGCATTTTATTGTGACGGATCTTGGGCTTCCACTAGCGTAAATCAGCCACTCAGATTAGCGCGTGGCTTTTAGCATAGAAAATTCCTGAAATCCCCTGGGGTGTCAAGTCCCTTTTTTTGGGCAATTTAATAAATGTAAATCTCAGGAAAACAGGCAATAATTTGGGAAGGCGGCAAATATTTCCGTGTACCACACTTCCCTTAAAAGTCCCCCTGGCCTTTTGTGTAAGAAAGCCGTGCAGCGTGTTTGAAGTAGCGAACGATTGTGCTGAGCAATGGGAAACCCATTAATGTTGTTAGAATTGGAGGAGATAATTGGCTGTGAGTCAGGAAAACTAAATAATCTCACTCATTTCTCTTATTTCTGTGAACCATTTGCCCTGCACGAACCTCACCAGGGACGCGGCGAGGGCTCTGGCTTGTCTGCTTTGCTTCCTCAACCCAAAAATCTGACAGTGAAGGAGACCAATCGGTTACTTTTGCCCTACGCTTTCTCGAGGAAAGCGGGTGAAAACGCCTCCGACTCAAAGCCTGCTAAGGCCCCGACCTCTTCCTCGAAAACAAAACCTCTGTCCAAGCCGGCAGTGCCCACAACTCCTTCTCCGTCTGCCATCAAAGCTGCTGCGAAGAGCGCTGCCCTGCAGGTAACCAAGCAGATCACGCAGGAAGAAGATGACAGCGATGAAGAAGTCGAGCCAGAGAACTACTTCTCCTTGTCTGACAGGAGCGAGCCCAGCGTCGTGGGTGCCGAGACCTACATGTACTCTGGCACGGTGGTGTCGGAGGACCCACCGCCCGGGACAGAGCCAGAGCCCCAATTCCAGGACGCTGCTGCTAACGCCCCTCTGGAGTTCAAGACGGGCGCGGGTTCCAGCGGTGCTCAGCACAGCTGGGCGCCCAAACCCGGAGAAGACTATGGCAGCCAGCCGTACAGCCAGTTCCCTGCCTACGGCGAGGCTGGGGCATATTATCAGGTGGGTTTTAACAGGATCGTGTCCAGACGGGTTTGGAATATCTCCAGAGAAGGAGACCCCGCAGCCTCTCTGGGCAGCCTGTGCCAGGGCTCTGGCACCCTCAAACTAAAGAAGTTTTGCCTCAAGTTCAGAATCTAACCTGTCTGAGCTAGCTGGGACAAGGAGCAGAGATCCACAGCACTTGGCACAACAGGATTCCTCTGGCACGAGAGCTGGAGATGCACTTTGCTCGATAAATGTTTAATAGCTGCACTCATTTTAAAATGCCCCTGCGTAACTGCCCCCGTTGTCGTCAGGGTGCAGAATCGGGGCTCGCCAGAGCTGGCGTCTGAAGCCAGGTTGTTTCTAGTAATTCAGTAAAGTATTTGTTGTCGAGTACCACTGAAAAAATGCCCTGTGCTCTCCAGTAATGCCGGACTAATGAGATGTGATTAATGATTCCTTCGGTCAGCTCTGGGAGGATGTACACGCGCACCGTGCTGTGCTCCCCAGAGGCTGAGTGAGATCCCTCTCGGTGACAAAGCAGCAGCTTGTGGGGCAAGGTGCGCGACTCGGTGCTCCGTCTGGGCACCTCTGCCTACGGTTGTTCCAGGATCGATCTTGCTTCGCTCTCGTGACAAACTGGTTTTCCTTCTGCTGACAGGATTACTACAGCAGCGGGTACTACCAGGAGGTGGAACCAGCCCAGGCACCGCCGCAGGAGATGAGCACCGACTCCTCCTTCATAGACGACGAAGCGGTTGGCACTTTCCTCTCTGTCTCTGCGGGGTTTGCGTTTAAGCTCTGCTAGAACACAGGACCCGCTTGGCAGCCACATTCCTGCCCCACAGCACGACCTGTGCTTTGTGCTGAGTTGGGCCAGGTTGTTGTTCCGTGGGGTGTAGCATTGGGCTACTGGCCTGTTGGGCTACTGCTCCAGACGGGTTGCTTTGCTTTATATGTAGGTGATATTTGTTATTTCCACTGAGCTCATTCTCTTGCTGGGTCACTAGGGCAGACGGGGTGTGTAAAGCAGAGATGGTGCTTGCTGAGGTGCAGATACCTTCACAGTACACCCTCTGGCAGAGTGGTGAACTCCCCGCTTATTTGAAACGCTCAAAAAACTGTAGAAAACCCCAACCCTTTCCCCTTATTGATCTAATCTAGAAACTGCAGTTAGCTGAGCCAGTCAGGGCTGCAGAAGACAGTAGCCCATCTGGGTGCTCACTTCTTCAAGGCACCTCTTTTTGCTTTGGAGGTGAATTTGCGTTAGGGGAGGTGGATGGGTGAGCAGCAAAACTTCAGGTGCCTCCTTAGGACTTAAACCAGGACACTCAGGAGCCTGAGAGTCTTCTGAGCCAGGCTGAAAGCAGGCGTAAATGCTGTTTAAATGTGTAGGAAAATGAGATTATAACCTTCGTGCTAAGTAGTTTAAGAAATTGTGATCTATAGCAAAGCAGAACTCTCCTAAAGAAAAAAAATCCTGGTTGGAATATTGTTTGTTGATGTGGCCTGTCCTGTGCTCGGGGAGCTGAGGCTCGCCCCCTGCCTACCTTTATTTCTTTCAGGTTAGCGTTGGTGTGGGACGCGCGCGTGTGACTCCAGTTCTTTCTGTTCTTCTTTCAGTTCAAGCGGCTGCAAGGCAAGCGGAATCGAGGGAGGGAAGAGATCAACTTTGTGGATATCAAAGGTGACGATCAGCTGAGCGGAGCCCAGCAGTGGCTGACCAAATCCTTAACGGAGGAGAAGACCATGAAGTCGTTCAGCAAGGTACGGGCAGGGAGGGAGGAGCGCTGGCTGGGATTGCGCAGACCTCTCTTCAGTTCCCGTTTCAGCCCCAGCTGGAGCTGTGTTAGGTGCAGTCAACCAGGGTGGGGGGACGGGTACCCTTGTGTTGTATAAATAATTACACACGAGAGACCAGTAGAGCTTCTCAAAACACAATCCCAGCCCGCAGGTGGTAAAGACCAGCCAGGAACTGCTTCAGCCTAAGGAATCTGCCCAGAGATGTTTAATATGAAACAAATCCTTCTTGAAATGGCTTTGTGCAAGCTCTTGTTTCGCTGTCTGAGTCAGTATCTTTCCAGGCGTAACAGTTCACCCGCTTTTGCTTTCTAGAAAAAAGGAGATCAGCCCACGGGACAGCAAAGGAGAAAACACCAGATCACCTACCTGATCCATCAGGTGAGTGGCCTCCCTCTAGCGTGGAAACCAATATCCAGGCAGAAAGACAAGATTTTATGCTGGGCAGAGCTGGTGGAGCTGCTCCTTCAGCAGCTGGGGACCAGGGGTTGTCCCTGACTGAGCGCCCCAGACGCTCGGGGGACAGAGGTGGCCATGCTGTGGGATGTCCTGGCCACCGCTGGCCCAGCCAGCCTCCTGGCAGAGCACGTTACCCCCGAAGGTGTCACGGCACTGAGCTTTTAGCTTGCTTTTTGCTTTGCTTCACGCTTCCCCCCCGCCACCCCCCGCCTGGCTCCTGTGCGTACGTGGTTGTGTGTGTTACGAGACTCTTGGCTTCCTGTCTCAATTCCGCACCGCTGCCGGGTGGTTGGTAAGCGGCTGCTGAGCCCGACCCATGAGAGAAGCTGCCTCTCAGCATGAATGAAATGCCTGTGCGCCCCAATTAATTCAGGCCTCTGTCAAGATAATTGTGCTACCTCCTGGAAGGAGGCTTCTCGCTGAAGTGCTCCGTGATCGCCGGCAGCAGGGGCAGCGGAGGGTGAAATACCGCTGAGTCAGTCAGCAGCAACGCTGATGTTCATCCTCTCCATTTCTGCAGGCGAAGGAGAGAGAACTGGAACTGAAAAACACATGGTCTGAAAACAAGCTCAGCCGACGCCAGACTCAAGCCAAATACGGATTCTAACACCTCTGTCCCGCTTTTTTGGCTGTTGTCCCAGGTGACCTACTGTGTCAGACTTCTCCTGACCTTCTGGAGATCAACCGGGCCCCGTGTAGAACGTGGTCTGCTCAGCGGGTGGGAGGATCCCGCGCTCCCCTGCCTGTCAGGAGAAAGGTTTCATGGCAAGCCGGTCCTGAAACTTCACCTGTAATCTTTCCCCTCCCTCTTACAAACGATAATGTGGAAGGTTCAAATCAAGTCTGTGTCGTCCGACTGCTGAGAGGCCCAGGGCAGCCGCAGGAGAGGTGCCTGGTCCAAGGCTCGGAGCTTCTGGCCTGTAGGTACGGGGGCTACTGCTCCGTCGATGTGGCCTCGCCGCTGGAACCTTAGGCAGAGTCTCAATAAACGTCCAATTCCTGCTTTACTCCTTCCCTGGACTCGCTGTGCGTTGAGAGTGTAATTTTTCTTTGGAAAAGACAGCGAGTTTCGAGAGCAAGCCTGGCTTTTTTGTGGGTTGGGTTTTTTTTTTTTAATCCTTTTATTTGAGACATCCTCATGGCTGCTTACTCACGGCTGAGTAAATCCAGCGCTCCTCTCATGGCAATGACTTCGATTTTTTTAATTTTTTTGTTTTTTTAAAGACGTGCGGCTAAGCTAGCGTTGTTGTTCTCCGCTCCGCCAGCCTGTGTGTCTCTTACCGTGCCCAGGGGAAACTCCTTTACAGGTCGGAGCTTGCAATAGCGGTGAAAACGCCCTGCGTGTGGAACGCACAAAAAGCAGCAAGGATCCCTCACGGCTGAGGGCTTTTGGATAACCGTGCTCCATGTGTGTACGTACCTTTATTTTTTTTCCTTTTTTTTTTTATCTCCTCCCTCTGACCCGAGGCCTACAGCACTGTACCCGGCTGCTCGCCAGACCTGTTGAACCCAGTGTTCCCAGCGTCGCACGGTGCGGCTGCAGCTGGCAAGTGAAGCCGCAGTATTTCCTCTGAGCAGACGCAGATGAAAGCTGCCAACTGTACATTTTTTTTTTATTTTAATTTTTTTTCCCCCAGCTTGTTTCTATCAATCCTGTTTCAATTAAGTGTTAACTTTACCCTCCTGGCTGGGAAGAGGAGACTGTGTCCGGCCTTAACTTTTTGAAGTGAAATCTTGCTTTTGTTTAAGGTCTTAGGCGATACGACTGTAAATCATGTGCAGCCTTGCTGGCCAGATCCGCGTATCTTTAGCCAAATCTCTGTGGCCTCACTTGGTTTGTCGGTCACTAAAGCGTGTGATGCCGAAGGGAACAGAGAGCTGGTCTGGTTATTTAGCTTACATTCCCGCCACTAAGGGTTTATATTTGTCGTAACCGCGGCTAAAACAGCTAACGTTTGTTATTCCGTTTAGGAAAAACTCCCGAGAGGTTGTTTTTCTCCCACATTACCTGTTAAAAACAAGCAAGCAAACCCCCATGAATGAAGTCTTTTCTTAGAATGTTTTCAAACAATCTGATTTCTAGTTTAGTTCCCTGGATGTTTTAGTACTTTGCAGAGCCCACTTTGAGTATTTGAATGACCAGAATAAAGTTACTGTTGAGTAATTTATTCATATCTTATATGTACAGTGAAATCCTCTGAAAAGAGATTTGATAAAAGGAATAAACTTTTAAACGAACCGAACCACGCCCGTTTCCGTCCCGACCTGCTCGAGGCGTTGCTTTTCCTTCTCCCCACCGGTAAGGCTGAAGGCTTCGTGGCGGCCCGCGTTTTGGGGTCACTTCCCTCGGTTTCTTGGCGGAGCTGTTGCGTGGCGGGTGATGAAACGCTTGTCGGAGGGAGTTTGCTGGCAGCGGCTCTGCGCTCCCCGCCCTGGATTTCAGCCATTTAAAAGGCTGAGCCCTCGGCGTTCCCTCTCGGAGCGCCGTGAGGCAGCTCCCGGCGGCAGTGGCACTGGGGGGGGCTTTGCTGCGGTGACAGACCGGGGTTGTTGGGGTCCTGGCGCGAGCTGAGGGGCTGAAGCTCAGGAGTTCCCCTTTTTCCATTCCGGTGTGTAACAGCTCATTTTTAGCACTAGAGGGGAGTTACGAGGGTGGGAATCAGGACTGACTCGCGCTCCGCTTTTAGCTGTGTAGAAGCTACAAAACACAGGCTTGTGAAAAGAGAAAGCGATTCTTTTTTTTTTTTTTTTTCCAAGAGGTAAAAGAAAACAACTCCAACCCCGCAGCGCTCCTTTTCCCTCCCCGTCTTGATGCTCTGATGCCTCCGAGCGTGAGGCTTTGGCTGCCCCCGTGCGCTCTCTGCTCCGTTTCGGGCTGGGTGCATCTGCTGCGAGGATGACGTCGGCTCGCTGCCGTTTCGGACAGAACGAAGCCAGGGTTTCACATGCCACAGGGCAGCTCCAGGGTCACTGTCACCGACCCGGCAGCCAAATTCCAGCCTCAGATTTGGTGCTACCCCATGTTTTGTGGCTGAGGGAACAGGCAGGGCTTGGAAGTGTTGCCACCGGGCTCGTGGTGGTTGGTGTGGCTGCGGTGTTGCTCCGGCTTGTGGCCAATTTAATATCTGACCCTGGGTGCGCTGACCGTGCCCGAAAGCTGTTTCTGTTTTTACTGTAATAGCCTTTTCCGCCCTCATTCTATTAATAGAAAGC
This sequence comes from Rhinoptilus africanus, assembly GCA_013400135.1. Taxonomy (NCBI): domain Eukaryota; kingdom Metazoa; phylum Chordata; class Aves; order Charadriiformes; family Glareolidae; genus Rhinoptilus; species Rhinoptilus africanus. The sequence goes on along the minus strand of VXBO01011707.1, from coordinate 6,506 downwards.
TCTTTCTGAATGTGTTCAAAGATAAATGAAATGCCTTCCCCGCTTAACTGTCTCACAGGGCTTGGGAAGCAGGCTGTGTCTTAGGAAGGGCGTGGGAATCCCAGTGCGGAGCGGACTGGTGTCGCTGGTACGGCTGGGGCACTGGTTGCAGAGGGGCTAATGGTGGCCTTGGACCTCTCCTCCCAGGTCCAAGGGCTTCCTTTGGTGTTGAAGGAGCCCGAGAGGTTCCTTCTGGCTGGGAGCTGGGTCTTGTCTGAGGCCTTACCTGCGTTAGAGCCGGTCTCCGGAAAGCTGCTCGTAAATGTTCTCGGGCCCTTCCTGCCCGGCCGTGGTTCGCTTTGCAGCGCTCGTCCTCCGGCCGTAAACGGGATCGTCGAACTCCATCCCCTGGGGAGAGGTGAAGGGAAACGGTCCTGGGATCACGGAATCACGGAGATCCCGCCTTACCGGGTGGAGGGTTGAGCCGAGAGCCGGGCCGTGGTTGAAAGTTGGTCCTTCAGCCCTCTGTTTCGGCTGGGGACAGCGGCTCCTGGGCAACGGACACCCTTCTCCCCCCATCCCCCTGGCGTGGGGCAGACCCTGACCCACCAGCCCGGTTGGGACCGAGCTCTGGAGCAAAGAGTGGCTTTACCTCTGAGCCCGGGCTGGAGGCTCCTCTCTCCTTCCCAGTTGCGGTGGGAGCTGCCGGGAGCTGCCGCCTCTTGGAAGCCTGGCTGGACGCGCTGCGGAAGAGCCGGCGGTGGGTGCGGGATTTGGGGGGCAGCGTGGAGAAGGCGCCTCGGGTCCCCCTGGGAAAGGGAGCGGGCAGATCCTGCTGGGCCAGCGCCACCTCAGAGTAGATGTTCTCCTCGGGGCTGGAGCCCCGTCCCATGGCGTAGAAGGGGATGGGCTCTTCCAGCTGGCGGGAGGTGGAGGGACGGGGAGCGATGCCCTCGTGGGGCTCGGCGTAGGTGTGGAAGCACATGAGCTGCTGGTACTTGGCGTCGGGGGGCTCGGGGAGGACGGCTTCTTTGTACACCTGAGCGTGGGGACCTTCGGCAGCCGCTCCGCCACCCACGGGGCTGTGCGGACCCTGGGCTGCTGCCGAGGAGGCGGCCTTGGCTGGGAGCGGTGGGGGGACGCTGGGAGCCTGGGGAGAGGTGGGACAGGAGGGAGGTGAGGGCTGGAAGTGGGGTTGGTGGGGAGCCATGGGGGCTGGGGCTGCCTCCCCCCTCCCAGGTGCCTCCCCATCCTGGTTGTGTCCCCTATCCTAGCTGCCCCTCCTCTCCCGCCTGTGTCCCCCATCCTGGCTGTGTCCCATATCCCAGGTGCATCCCTGTCCCAGGTGCCTTCCCACCCCGGCTGTCCCCCATCTCAGGTGTGTCCCTGTTCCAGCCTGCTTCTCTGTCCCAGGTGTGTCCCAATCCTGGCTGTCCCCCATCCCAGATGTGTCCCCATCCCAGATGTGTCCCCATCGCAGCTGTATCCCCCATCCCAGCTGCATCCCTCCGCCTCGCAGGAGCTTTGACCGGGCTGCGGTTTGTCTCCTCGGGAAAGTGTCTCCATCCCCTTTTCCCTGCTTTTTACCTCCCTGGAGGAGCCCCCCTTTCCTGCCCGCCTGGCTCCTGGGGGGGCCCTGGACACAGTGCCGTATGCTGGGGGGTTTCCTGGTGCTTGGCTCGATGGGCAATGCGCGGCATCGCTGCTGGCGGGGGTCCACATCCCTCCCTGGGGCTCGTCCTCCTGCAGCGGGAGGAGGGGGATGCCGGGGTGGGTGCGTGGGGCAGGGCGAGCCGGGTGCTGGTCCCTCCTCGGCGCTGGGTTTGGCTCTTTGTTCCGACTGGGATGCCGCAGGGTGGCTGCGCTTCCAACCCCAGCTTTCATGATGCTCGCGCTTCCCCAGTTGGGAAAATCCACCCCCCTCCCAGCCCCGCTCCGTACAGCTGGAATGACCACACTTTTTTGGCTGCGGGGACTAACGAGGGGCCGGGTCCTCACCCTTCTGCGCGGCACCGTCAGGAACTCGTGGTAGGGGGTGAGGGGGGCCGTGGCGGAGGGCCGCAGCAGGTCGGCCAGCTCGGCGTGGGTGCTCCGCTCCCCCAGGATCACGTACCGCCCGTCCGGCAGCTGGTCCAGGATGAAGTGCCGGCAGCGCTCCCTGCCCCTGCGAGGAGAGGGGCCGGGGTGGGCACAGCGGGCAGGGGACCGAGCCGGGGATGGGGGGGCCGGGGGTCCCTCACCTGTAGGACAGGACGAAGCCCACCGTGCTCTCGCTGAAGCGCACCAGGAAGCAGCCGGGGGGCTGATCCTGCAGCAGCTGCTCCGTCTCCCTGTGGGAAGAGGCCCGGAGCCCCTTGCCGTCACCCCTTTAGTGGCATCCAGGGTTCCAGCTCCCTATTTCCAGCTTCCTGTGCTGCAGGGGTTACCCTGTCCCCGGCTTCACCCGCCCCCCCTCACGCTCACCTCCGGCTGATGAAGCCGTGGAACCAGGGGGGGAGCTCGCCCGTGGCCCCCAGCCTCCTGGCTTGCGTCTGCTGGAACCACAGCCTCGTCTGGGCGCGCAGGGCCACCAGCTCCGGCCGCAGGTCCCCCTCTGCTGGGGACGGGCCCGGTGGGGACGGCCAGGAGCCTGGCAGGACCTGGTGGGGGGGGCGGGTGAGGACGTGCCGGGAGGATGCTCCGCTCCCCGCGTGGGGGTCCCGGTGCAGCCCAGGAGGACGCGGTCCCCGCGGGTGTGTGAGCTTGGGGACATGGGGACAGTGAGCTGGGGGGGGGGACGGACCCTTCGCGGACCCCGTCCTACCCTGCCGTCCGTGTCGCGGTGTCCCCGGGGCTGCTCGGCTCCCTGGGGCTGGAGCGGGATTGCGTTGGGGCCCGGCGTGGCGCTGGCTTTGTGGTCCTCACCCGTGGGTCTGAAGGTGCTGGACTGGGGACGGTTGTCATCCGCCGGGTCCCCTGGCCCAGAGAGGGGGGAGAAAGGGGCTCAGGGCGGCGAAGCCCCTCGCGGTCCCCGAGGAGCCCCATCCCGGGGCTCATCCCCCTCCTTCTCCCCGGGGAGCTCGCCCTGGACCCACGCAAGGAGTAGGGACGATACCCCTGTGCCCCCAGAGGAGAAAAGCCCCTTGGTCCTCACCCAGCCCCCAAAAGTCCCCGGGGTGCCAGGTTGGCAGGGTGGGGGGCTCTGCGTGTGGCCGGCAAAGGGCCCCCCAGCTCGGCCCCGTGCCACCGACACTCGGCAAAATCACGTTAATCCCCGGCAGATGCTTGAGGGGGTGGCAGAGGCCGGGGCTGGTTCGATCCGGGGGATGAAGCTGAGTCAGAGGAGCCGGTGGAGGCTTGTCCGAGAGCGGGGGGGGACCCAGACGAGGAGGGGGGACACCCGGGGCACCCCGTCTCCACCTTTAACCGTCCCCGCGCCCCGGCGGGCAGGGGAAGGCAGGGAGGAGGTTGACAAAGCGAAAACAAAACAGCCCCAACCGCAGCAAAGCAACGCGGGGAGGTGAATTTGGGTCAGGTCCTGCCCGGGCACGGCCGGACGGCTGGGGACGAGGCCCCTGTCCCCCACTCACGGCACGTCCCTCAGCCCGGGGGGGTCCCAGGTGGAGGCGGGGGGCTCGTCCCTGCGCCCCAATCTCTGGTTCGGGGGGATTTGCTCCCCGGGGCAGGATGTGCTGCTTAAACCCCGCACTACTGGGGTGAGAATGGGTCAAACTGGGCTTGAAATGGGCTAAAAACCTGGTTTTGCTCCGTTAGCCCTTTCTGGGATGGATTTCCCCCTTCGGAGGGGGACAGACCTGACTGTAAGGGCCGGGGTGGGCTGTGGGGACCCCGCTCCCTCTCCCCGCACCCCCTTTGTCCTCTGCCCCTTCTCCGGCACCCCTTTGGATGGGGAGGGGGGGGCATCCCTGAATCACCCCCATCCCGCATCCCCCTGCTCGGGGTTTGCTCCTCGGCCTTTTTTCTCCCACCCCGGCACCGATCCAACCCCGGAGAGACCCCGGCCCGGGTGCCTACCTCTGCCCGGCCACGGCCACGCAGGGACCTGGGAGTCCATGGCCGGTGCCGGGGACAGGGGGGCGGGATGGGCAGCGTTGTCCCCTCGCCCCCGCTCGCGTCTCTGCTGCCTGCGAGGGCAGGAAGCGGCAGCCGAAGCCGCAAGAGCCTTCGCATGATGGCGAGACGTCACGGGAAGGCGGCGGGCTGGCACTAGGGTGACACCCAGGTGACACCGGCACCCTCGGCTGGGCTGTGGCAAGGAGGGGGCTCCGGCCACTCGCCCGTTGGCACGTCCGCCCCCGAGAAGGGCTCTTTGTTCCTACCTCCCGGGATCTGGTGCCGTGGTGCTCGGTTGGCCCCTGAGCCGGGATTCGGTTCCTGGGGCGGTGGGATGCGGCACCGTTCCCCACGCTCCGGCTGCAGCATCCTTCTCCCCGGCGGCTACCGGAGCCGGGCGCATCCTGGGACGTGCTGAGGACATGGGCATGGCCAAGAAGGGGTGAGAAACGTGGCGACGGAGCTGCCAGCTCTGCCACACGCCAGCTGCGGCTGTGTCCCCCCCGCCCCGGCGCTGCCAGGCTCCGGCCGGCACCGCGGCGAGAGCGATGCCAGCATCCCCGAGGCCACAGGGATTAGGGATAGGGATGGCTCATCCATCCCCCCGGGAGAGGGATGGGATGCGATGGTGGGGACGGTGGCCCCGCGTGGTGCCAGCCCCCGCCTCTCTCCACCTTAAGAATCCTGTCCCTCCCCGCCACCTTCACACCCTCCGCTCCTTCCCCTCCGTGTTTTTGTCCCTCAGCCAGGTTTCCTGTTGGCAATCCTCGCGCTCAGGGGCGCAGAGCGGCCGGGGGACGGCGGCCGGGGGTGACATCGCCCGCCCGCAGTTCGTCCCACTGTGTCCCGGCTGCTCCTCGATGAGCCGAAGTGCGGGAAACGTCAGGAATTGCCCCTAAAAGGCCTTTTCCCAGCTCTTTTCCGCAGCTGGCCACGGGGAGAGCGTGGGGGGATTTCTCAAGAGACTTCAGGAGGAGGAACGGTAACACAGCTTTTCTCCTCCCGAGCCGCAGCCAGACGGATCCTGCTCCTTGGGAAACACCGAGACTTCCAGGAAAAGCCTGGCACTGCCGGGGTTTGCCGGAGGAAGGCTGGAGCTGTGGGCGGCGGCAGCAGGGGGCCGGACCCTCGCGGGGAGGTAAGGGGTGCCGGCTCCTCCCGGGGATTTCTGGGGTCCCACGGAGGGTTTTGGCCGTTGGACGCGGGGGAGCGGCTGCTGCCACCTGCGCGCTCCTTTCCCTGGAGCCCATTTTCCGGATGGCCGGTGCCGGGGTGTTTACAGCCGTGGCTGGGCCGGTTTTCCTGGTGGAAGGTTGACGGGCAGTGGGACGCAGTGGGACGGGACGCTCTGCCCCCCACAGCCCCCGCCACTCCAGCCCCCGCCGCGC
>VXBO01011706.1:35821-104039 GCA_013400135.1 Rhinoptilus africanus | reverse complement strand
GCCCGCTGAGCCTGGGGCAGGGACGAGCTGTTGGGAGCAGCCGGGGGGGCACGGAGGCGAGGGCAGCCCCCAGCTCCTCAGGGACACCCCAGCAAGGTGACACCTTGCTCCGGGTGAGGGGTCCCCGGTGGGCTGTCGACAGGGGGACACTGCAGCGGGGCAGGGGATGCTGCGGGATGGCCAGTGTCGGCGGTGGGGCCGGCGTTACAGGCGATGCATTAAAGATGCTACTTTGGGTTGTTGTTGTTGTTTTAATGGTTTTATTGCGCGATGCCGGGGACGGGCCTGGCAGGCCTTAATGAAGGAGATTGATGGCTTAATAGCCTGTAGCCATTACGGGGTAATTGAATGGTTGTGTACATATGATCAGACCGTCGATGCGGACGTGGCTCGCAAGTGAAGCGCCTGGAGCTGCGGGGGGGTGTGTGTGTGCAGCCCCCTCCATGCCCCAGACACATGCAGTGTAGGGGAGCAGAGTCCATGTCCCTGGGGACCCCCATCCGTCCCTGAGGACCAGGCTGCATTGGTGTCCTGGGTCTCATCCCGCAGTGAGGGGATGGAGCAGGTCTCCAGGTTCATCCAGTGGCATCAGGTCACCAAAACCCATCTCTGGCCGGCTCAGCCTGGGCTTTGGGGCATTAAGACCAGGTGCTTTAATGAGGCTTTTAATTAACAGGTCCCATCCATGTGATGGAGAGTGATGGGGGAGCGGAGGTGGGATCCATGGGGGTCCAGCCTGTATGGCAGCCCCAAACCTGGCTGCAGCTGCAGCCACCGGCACCCCAAGGCTGCGCCGCCGACCACCCTCCCTGCGAAAGCCACCGCCGAGGAGAAAACCCGGCAGAGTCACAGCCGGGTCCCCGTGCCGAGGTGTGAGTCAAACTACTCATTTTAGTGTGTGACAACCAGGTGTTTTACAGTATTTGCTACCTGTGATCATCCATCAAAGCAATCGATAGCGTTCCTGCAGAGTTTTATTAATGATCTTGTCACCGGGCTGGTGCTGGGTGCCTGGGGTTGTCGAGAATGATAGATCATTAAGAGCTTTTGCTGCTATTTATTCTCCAGTGACCTTGTCTCTCTCCATTGTTGCTTGCTTAAGAGTTATGAATGTGAGACATGATAATTTGATATTGATCTATTTGGTAAGTTAAAAAATTTACTGCATCGCTGATGTTTTAACAAAGGATCCGCTCGGTCCCTCCTGCAGACCGGTGAGAGCCGCTGGTGCTCGGCTCTGCACACTGCGGCAAGGGGACAAGCCGTGCACCATGCCGGCGTGTCCGTGTGCCCGCCCGGTGTGGGATGGTGAGGGGTGGCTGGGTGAGCTCTGGGTGGTCCTGCAGGACCCCGTTCCAACCCTTTCTGAGCTTGGGGTACCGAAATCCAGGTGCTGGCGGTGCCCTGGGGGATGCTGGGGTGGGCAGGGATGGGCAGAGCAGGCACACGGCTGGACCTGTCCCCACAGGCGGGGTGGGATGGAAGGGCTGCAGCGGAGGAAGCCTGTCCCCATCCATATCCCCTTTCCAGTCCTCTCGCTTGTTCCCATCCCATCCCTGATCTCTCTGCCCAGTGCCACGTGCCTGCCAGCTGTCCCCTCGATCTCCTCTCCATGTCCACTAATTGCTCTCCCCGATATTCGGGGCTCCACTGACCCTAACAAAGGTGGTGTGCTCCCTGTTTCTCTTGCCCTCCCTGCTGCTCCCATCGGCTGGGAGGGAAACTTGGAGCTCCCTGTCACCCCCTTGTCACCGGACAGGATGGGACCAGCATCCCACTGCCACGCTGCCTCCCAGTGCACTGTCCCCACACTGGGGATGGACCCACTGGAGCTGCAGGGCACGACCGCCATTCCCCCCCCCAGGGTGTTACCAATCCCTATCGCCCACAGCCACGTGGCCGGCAGCTCACGCGTGAAGTCAAACAGGGACAAAAAATCCGTTCATAAAGGTAGGGTTTATCGATAGCGTCTGTCCTCCAGGAAATCAATGACCTTCAGACGTGGGGGCCAGTGTCAGCGCGCACACACACAAAATATAATTCATGCTGCATCTGCTCCTCTGTGCCTCCAACTCCCTGCTCCGGCTCTGCCCCCACCCCATGCTGGACCACGTGCCCACCGTGGCTTGTACCCCTCACCATGCTGTGGCCACGGCCAAAAAACCAGGCTCATCCCCAGTGCCTGCCCATCCAATGCTGTTCCTCCCCATCTCCCCGGGATCGCTGCAATTATTGCGATGCTTCACGGCTCTCCTATCACAGAGGTCACGGCAAGCCCCTGGCAGCCATCCCTGCCCTTTCCTTCCACGTCTTTCCCCCTCCGTTATGGGTGTCGCATTATGGGAGCGCTCCCCGGCACCGGGCAGGGCAGTGGGGCTCTGCCCTGGTGGTGCCGGCACCCCTGCCATCGCTCCATGCTGATGGAGGGACCACCTCGTGGGGGGGGATGCACTGGGCTGGTAAGCGCAGCCAGCATTTATTTGTGATTTTCTATTTATTCTTCACTTCTGCTGGGAAACGGGAGGTGGTGTTTGGTGGAGCAGGTTCACAGCAGGCTACGGAGCACCTCAGGGTGACCTGGATCCCACTGGGGAGGGGATCCGCTTGCTCTCTCAGACGCTCCCTTTCTGTAAACCAAACTATGGAGAAAGTTGCTGAGTCCATGGGAAAGGGCAGAGAGGAGGCAAAATTACCAGGCGTCACCGCAGCTGGCCAAAGACAGGGCTTTAATCCGAAGAGGAATTTCATCTGGCGATGAGTTGCACGTGTCCTGCTTCAGAGCCCTAATGGGAATGGGGATGAGCACACAGAGAGGCAGGTGGAGGCGAGGGCAGTCCTGTAACCCCCCAGCATTCATCCCACGCCTCCCCTCGAGACCCAGAACTGCCCTGAGCCTCCTGCCAACAGCTCCTGCTCGAGGAAGGCGGCCCTGCAGCTCCGGCTCAGCTCAACCACAGAGGAGACCATGTGGGATGAATCCTGCTTTTACTGGACTTTATTCATGGACCAGACCACAGTGAGCCCAGACCTGCCGCTGCTAATTGCTGCTGGCACCTCGTCAGTGCTGTTGTAGGGGGAGAATGGACGTGGTGGAGGACCAAACACCCCCAAGGCTACCAGTCCTGGAGCCGTGCTCTAGGCTGGGTAGAAGCGCTGCAGAAGCTCCTTCTTGTTGACTTTTCCCATCTGGTTGCGCGGGATCTCCTCCACCACGATCAGCTCGGTCGGGATGGTGTACGGTGCCATGGTCTCCCTGCAACACAGAAGCGCGGCCCATTAATGACAACAGCCCAGCGCTTCCAGCCCCTCCACCCTACGGAGCCTGTCCCGAGACCTGGCAAACGCCGCTGAAAGGAGGGGAGTGGGGAGAGATTTACTCCAGCACTGTGCATCCTGCAGCCCATCGTGGCCTACAACCGAGCCGCCCCAGCCGTGGCTCTCCGGGCAGGCTGCTTTGGTTGCCCCGGAGGACCATGTCCTGGCTCTCTCCTACGGGCTCAACGGGATCCCAGGAGAGCGGCGGGGCCGAGTGGTCGCACCCATCACTAGCCACACGTCTCTGTGCTGCAGAAGAGGGGGGCTGGAGAGCTGTCCCTCCCCAGGGTGAGCTGCCCTGGGGGCACCTACAGCCCTAACGGCCCCCATCAGCCCCACCTGGGCTTCCACCCCACCCCAGGAGCCCATTTAGGCTCAGCCCAGCATCCCAGCTCCCTCCTGAGCTGTGCCTGCTCCCAGCCTGTCTCTGCCCCTCACTACAGGAAGGACATTGNGGTTTTTGTCAGGGGGGGTTAATGGTTGGACTTGATGATCTTAAAGGTCCCTTCCAACCTCACCGATTCTATGATTCTATGCAGGGACCCCAGCCCTGTGCTGCCAGCAGCTCGTCCCTGGAGGGACCCCTTGTAGGTGCGGATCTTATTTCCAGCCCTGTCCTTGCCCCTGTCTCCTAGGAGGACTTTGGCCTCGCACCATAGCTCGTCTCTGCCCCTGGTTTGCTCCTGCCTGTCCTCCCTGATCAAATCCTGGATCCGGCTCATGGCTTGCTGTGGTTGGGGCTGCCCATGGACCTTGTCACTGGTCCCCCGCTCTGCTGCCACGCTCAGCCCCGTGGGTGAGGACACTGCCTGCGCTGGGTCACCCTCGCCTGCGTCCCCTGCCCTTTGGGAGCAGCCAGCCCTGCCAGGCAGCACTCCCTGAGCACGGCACACCCCACCAGCACCCCGAAACACCCACCCCGGGATGGGGCACAGAGTAAGTGAGCCAGAGGCAGAGCCCCCTGATGCGGGCTCATCGATCCTCCTTAGAGATGGGGTGGGGGAAAAGAGCACAGTGGTGTGATGGATGCTGGACCTCCCACGTGTCCCAGTGCCAGTCCCCAAGGACCACAGGTGGGCCACCTCCCCAGGAACATGCTGGTCACTTGCCAGTGACCCGTGCCAGCCTGCGGTGGGGTATTCTCGCTGCCGGAGGGAGTCTGAGCGCCGAGCATCGTCCCTGTGCCCTTTGCAGAGCGCGGAGGGGGGGGCTCTCCTGCCTTCTGCTGCCTGTGTGTCACCAACCTGGGGCCGTGCCCAGCTCCGGCAGCGTCCTGGCACTGACTCTAATGCGAGATGCCAAGTCTGCTGAGCCCTTCAACCATCGCCCGGCCCTCCTCCCCCGCCTCTGCCACCAGCACCCCCCGCCATATGGATGCCTCTAACTCGGGATGGCGCCTGTCGCCGGGAAGCAGGATTGGAGGCGAAAGCCGCAAAATGAATCACTCTGAAGAGGGACATGTGTCTCCTGCCAGGGTGTGCGAGAAAAAGGGCCAAACGAATGTAAGTGACATAAAAAATAAAGGGGAGAGACAGGGCGAGAGGCAGAAGCGGCGGCGGGGGGTCGGAGCTGTGCCTGGAGCCGGGCAGGGAGCAGCGGTCCCGGAGGAGCCTGGCTGGCCTCGCCGACCCTCCGGGGGCTTCTGTGTCGAGGGCTCCTGCCCTCGGTCTGCGCGGGCAGCACCGCACGGTGTCTGCCCACAGCGCTGGGAACGGCGGTGGGAAGAGAGGTGCAGGGACACAGGGGGACACCCTGGGAAGGAGACGGGCAGGGGAGCACACGGTGGGGTGAGCACAGCCCCCCGCTCTGTGCCAGGCAGCCCCCCGGCTGCAAAGCAGAGTGGCTGGCAGACAAAGGGATCTGCTGGGGTCACCGATGTCCCTGCCAGGAGGCTTAAGGATGAGCAACAACCACACAGTATGGTGAAGATCTCCCTGCCCCGCTCTCCGTCCCTCCTGCCCCGCTCTCCGTCCCTCCTGCCCCGCTCTCCGTCCCTCCTGCCCCATGCTGAGGTCACGAACGGTCCTGGATGGAGAACCCCAGAGCACCAGACCCCGTAGCGACTAGGATAAGGCCGAGCCTGGCCAGGAAGGGACATCTCCGCTTGCAAGAGGACATCAGTAAAATCAAGGAAAAGCTGCTGGCAGCCGTGGGCTGCCCTGGGAGGAGCAGGAGTCCCATACGACCGGCAGTCAGAGGGTTAATGCTTGCACAGCAGCAGGAGGGACACCCTGGCAAGGTCTTGCCCCCCCTGCCCCAGCAGCCACCCTCATGGGTTCGGTTTCTTTGTTTGCTTCTCTTTCCCCACTACGTAACTGTTTAATCAGAGCCGCAGCCGGCCAGCTAGCATCTTCCTTGCATTTGCTAAATCGCGGTCCCCCAACTGTGATTTTTGCAGATCCAGGGGAAATCTTTAATTGGCTGCTGCGCAGCCCCTGATGAAACAAGTGCTCCTGCCGCTTGCAAAATAGCACCAGCCTCGCCAAAAATACCCGCAGCCCGAAGGAGGGAGTTGCCAGGAAAAGAAAGAATCTGCTATTAAATATTTCGCTAATGGAATATTAGTGATGAACCTGGTGGTTCTGCTTCCTGGCTCGCGCTGCTTATGCTCCCATGGCTGATGCCCGAAACCTTGGCGCTGTCTGCTCTCTGTCCGATCTGAATGAGGACGTGCAGGTTTCCATGCTGAAACCTCACAGGGTGGCAGGTGCCACGCTCACTGGTACAGTAGTGACGCCGTGCAAGGCCCATGAGCTGTGGTGTGTGTCCCCCTCCTCTCCAAACCCCATGCGAGAGGTCTCTGGGACTAACTGGGACTGGGCTGGAGCGGCTTCCAGGCAAGCAAGGAGTGATCGCAGCGGGGATGAGCTGAGCAAATGTTCTTGCTGCTGAGAAAACATGAAGCTTCCCCTGCCCTGGTGCTCGCTCTGTGCCATGCTTTCCACTGGCGGCTGGGCTCGGGGCTGCCAGCATCCGGCCAGGAGGGAGAAGAGCCCTTTGGCCACACCACACAGGTCGTTTGTCAAAGGCACTTTTAGGGTGAGAGGCTCATTTATTTCCATTATCTTGTGTGCTTGGCGACCTCCTGGTTGGAGCTGTGGTCTTTTCTCCATCCCCAGAGCCTGAGGCGCTATGTCGCTGCCGGCCACCCTTTCAGCCCTCCTCTGCCACATCCCTAAGGAGGATGCTGCCCGTCCCCCCTGCCTGCTGTCCGCACCAGCCCCGCCGTCTGCGCTGCTCACCCTACGCTGCCCCATGGCATCTTACCTGGCCCAGTCCTTCAGGTCCTTCACGGAGAGCATCTTGCCCTTGCGCAGCTGCACGACGGCACTGACCCGCTGGCCCCAGACCGTGTCCGGGGGCCCGATCACAGCTACGTCTGCAGAGAGAGCAGAGGACCTGAGAAACCCCAGCGATCCCTGGGGTCCAAGCATGGGGTAAAAGAGGGGCTCAGCACCCCTGGTAGGTGCCAGCAGCGGCGATGTCCAGGGAGGAGCACAGCGTGGAGGAAGATGCCGTGGGATGTTGGCAGAGGGAAAAAACACCAGGGACTTTTGTGCTGACACAATTGCCAAGAACAGAGCATTTCACCACGGAAAACGCAGGAAGCCCCACGGTTTCAGCAATTTAGAGTCGGTGGGAAGGAATATGATGTGCAGAATGGTGTGGAGCCGGGGGCACCGCTTGCATCCCCTCGTACAGGGTCACGCACAAGGGCAGGACAGATTTAATTATAGTCTTATTTTCAAAATCAGATGAGAGCTGCTGCTGACTCGGCACCCGGCCGCAGGCTCCGCGGCTTCAGCCCCGAGAGACAAGTAACGCAGGCTTTAAATGCAGCCTGCTCTTCGCTCGGACCCAGCCCTGCTAATGGGAAGGCTGGGAAACAGCCTCCGGGCACGGGCCCTCGGGCAGCACTTGCTGAGCCAGGGCTGTCACTGGATCCAGGCTCCCATGTGCCGTCCCTCCTTGTCACGGCACGGCACAGCATGGCGTGGCACGGGGACTGGGGAAGAGCAGGGTACCTGTGATGTGGGGGTGCGCGAGCAGGTGACGCTCCACCTCCAGAGCGCTGATTTTGAACCCCCCGTTTTTGATGATGTCTACGGAGGTGCGGCCCTTGATCCAGTAAACGCCGTCTTGGTACGCTGCCGTGTCTCCTGCAAAGCAAAGCGGGCTCCATCAGAGGCCGTCCCCTTGCTTGTCCTCTGCCTTTCCTGCCGCGTGGATGTGACGCTTGGGTGATGTCCCGGGCTGGTGCTGAGCCCGGCTGCCTGTACTGACACCTGGGGAGAGTGGCACGACAGTCCCAAGCATCTCCACAGAGACCCCAGGGATGGGTGCCTGTTCCCGGGGATGTGCAGAAGGGAGAGAGCCATTGCTTTTCTGTGAAGGGAAGAACAAGGCTATGCACCCAGAATTCCTTTAATATGGAAGCAATGAAAGTAGGAGCCATCACTGCAGGTGGATATGTTCCCCAGCACACCCTCAACATGGGCCACAAGACAAGCAGGCTGCAGTTCAGCCCCTTCCTCCTCTTCCTGGTGACCACCCATCACAAAGACCTTGGTTGTCTCGTCCTAGTGGGATGTGACTCCCTGGATCGCTGCCATCACCGGGGCTGCTCAGCCCCCATCACATGGTCCCCAGCCTCCTCTTCCTCCCACCCGCTTGCCCACGCCAGCGATGAGAAACGGGCCCGCAAAAGCCACAGCGGGGTCTTTCCCAGCAGCTCCAGTGCCATGTGCGTGCCCTGACCACAGCCACCAGCCCCTGCCATCCCCCCGCACAGCCCTTGCTCCGGGGACTTCCAGCTGCTAATGCCACTGCTCGCGAGGGGGGCTCTTCCCCACTCCTGTGTGGCTACTACCCAAAAAAAAGATGGGGGGGGTGACATGGGGAAGACAAGGTTGTCCTAAGCAACACGTTGGATCCGAGCTGTCCTTTCTGCAGGGGGGAGAAGGCGTGCGGCAGGTGTGATGTGGTAATTAGCCGCTCGTGCGGAGGCTGAGAAGATTGAGGAGAGAGGTCACGTCAGCACAACCTGGCTAAATGCTTAACAAGCTGGTGCACTTTGATAGCTACTTAAGATGATTACTCACATCCTGCTAATAGAGCCTTTGCCAACCGGTGGGTGAGGGGGGGCCGGGGACCTCGCATTTCCATTTCAGAGCCTTGATGGCAGCACCAGGGGGGCCCTCAGCTCTCCCCTCGCCCGTCAGTCTCCATCCTCTCCTTAATGATACGCGCTGCCATTGTGTCCACACACCCGGCCCCGCTCCCCGCTGCGGCCGCGCTCGCAGACCTCATTTCACTGCCACTGGAAAGCTCAAACGCGGAGATGAGATGGAGATTGGCAGCGGGGGAAAAAGCAGCTTCCCAACAAAGGGTGAACGGGCACCGCCGGGGCTGCAGGAGATCTCATGCGTGCTTGCCTCACCCTCGGTCCAGGTGCGTGTCCCAAAATTGGGGAAGGAGGACAGCCCGGGGTCCTGGACCACAGCATCCCTGCGGCCGGGAGCCGCTGAGCCAGCAGGACCTGCTACACCTCTGGTTTGGGTTTGAGCAATCTGGTCTAGAGGGAGGTGTCCCTGCCCGTGGCAGAGGGTTGGTAGGAGATGATCTTTAAGGTCCCTTCCAACCCAAACCATTCTGTGAGTCTATGGTTCTACGATTCTAGGAAAGCAAAGAGCACGTGGGCACTGGTAAGGGTCAAGATGTGGGGACTTTGCTGGGTGGCCCAGGGACGAGACTCCCCACATCCAAAGACCACGTGCTCCACAGTCCTGTCCTTCGGAGATGGGGTCCCCTCTCCCCTGGGGGACTCGCAGTGTCACCCAGTAGAGGTGAGCACACCTCCGCCATTCACATCACTGAACCCACCTCTGCCTCCCTCCTCTCCTTCCCACTTCTCCTCCTGCCGCTCCCCAGTGCTGCTTTGCACCGTTCCTGGCACAATTCACAGCCCAGCTACCACAGGACATGTCCACCAGCCACCCAGCTTTACAAAACTCCGTTTCCAGCGTCCCTTCCAACCAGAGTTTGCACGTGGTGTCTGCAAAGGCAGCAAACGCCCAGAGATCTATGGTGTCAGAGCAATGAAACACCAGAACCAGTTCTGAAATCGGGGCTGCTCCCCAGAAGAGCTGTGTCCCTGCTCAGCTGGCATATGCCAAAATCCTGAGCAGCTCATCTTGCTCAGTTTGGCCAGGGAATGATTAATTGTTCCTGTATTTGCCTGCCTGCCTCTTGGCACTCTCCTGGATGTTGAAGGCTGTCTGGAATATTTTAAAGTTGTGGGAGAGTTTTAAAACTCAGGCTCTCTGGGTGTTTGGCTGCTCGGGGTTGAAAGGAATTAATGACTGCTGTGATAAACTACCTTCTGCGCCCAGTATCACTGTGGCATGTGTGAGTGACACAGGACTGGAGAGTGAACATTAATTAAAACGTGGCACTGGGGGACCGGAGAGCCACGAGCTTTCGGCAGGGAGATCAGGAGCTGCTTATTCATACAGAGAAGACAGGGAGAGGAGAGGGAATTCAGACCCGGTTCAGTGACATACGGTTCCCATGTTGCTCTTCAGGATGTAAGCACACGAGAAGCTGCCACATTTGCATCCTCCCCTGCTCTGCGCTGGGTAGGACGCTCCCAGGGACAGGTCCAAGGGACGGTTGGGTCCACAACACAGACCTGGGTGGGAGTAGGAATTTTTCTCTGCACCAAGGTCATTTGATGCGAAAGCCGAAGGGCCCTGCACCTGCCCAGACAACTCGCTCCCTTTATCTATCCTTGCAATGAGCAAGGGATGAATTCACATCCCTGCGTGCCCTTGAATTGGCCGGGGAGGTGTCAGCCACGGCTGATTTCTCGGGAGCCTGTTTGCAAAGCAAACTGCCAGGGCAGAGCCTGTCACCAGGGTCTCCTCTCTGCCCCACTCCCGTCCCCCCACGCACGGGGCCCGGGCAGAGCAGGGCACACAAGCCCCAGCATTGCCTGGCCTCAGACCCCCTTTCCAGCGAGGGAGGGCTCTGTGCTTTGCTTACGGCAGCAGGAATTCAGGAAATGTCTGGGCTATAACAAAACACCTGAGCTGGCAGCAGCCCGAGCTCCCGGCACCATGTCGGGTACCCGGTCCGGCCCCACAAGCTGTGCCCGGGCGCTGCGGGTGCTGCGATGGAGCCTGGCGCTGGAGCAGGCTCGTTAGGCTGGGCGATGGAGCGGGCTCGTTAGGCTGGGCACCGTGCCTGGGTGGCTCAGCTGGGTGGCAGCTGGAGCCAGGCAGGCTGATGGCTAGCCCGCAAGAGCATCCCTGCATGGCCATCGCCAGCATCTCTGCACGGCCACTGCCACCTGCACGGCCATTGCCACCCGCACGGCCATCGCCAGCATCCCTGCACGACCATCCCCTGCCTCCCCGGCTCTGGCAGGAGCACGAGCAGGGTCTGCTCCCACCTGCCCGTGGAGACGTGCCCCACACTCAGACAAGTGCCACCGTCAGCTGTGAAATGGGCTTTTAGAAGGAGACACGTTCCCCAAGCTGCCGCCCTCCCAGAATTTCCCCACACAGTCAGGGACAAGAGGAATAGTTGTTTCAGATTGGGGATGGAGAGGGAGGGGAGACCCCCTCATCCCTGTGCTCCCCACAAAAGCCATTGCTGCTTCTCGCCCGGATCCCTCCAGCCCCGTCCGCGGCACAGCACGGCGGGCGGTTAGCATTATTATTGTGATTATGGTGAGCTTCTGGGACGAGCTCTGCAATTTCCCCCTGTCTCTTTCTTTCTGTCTCCTCTCCCCTGTGAGCCCAGCATCAGGGTCTTGCTGTCACTTCCCACGCTGACAGGACGGAGCACGCTCCGGGGGACTGCCGTCTGCCGAGGACAGCCACATTACCCTCTGCCCTGCGCCATCTGCCACCAGCCCAGCACATCAGGACGGCGTGTGCGCCGGCACAGCCAGCACAGCAAAAGCGCTCCCTGCCTCCCAGGCCAGCAGGGATTTCCTTGGCCAGTGAGACTAGTTAAAAGGATGCTGCTGTTTGCTTAATGACTCTCCCCCGCCACGCTGCCGTTAAACAGTGCTAAGAGCATCATTTCCAAACCTGGTACTGCACCGAGGGCCCATGGCAAGGGTTGTGCCCTCCTCCCCGGGGCTCCCAACACATTTCTGCTGAGCCTCCCTTCCAGTTGGCCATGCTCATGGCTCCAGGGAGCACCCATTGCAGCAGCGCAGGGACAAGAGGGATGCTGTGGAAGAGGTTCATCAAACAGTGGGTTCACCTTGTGGTTTAACCCCAGCTGGTGACTAGAGCCACGCGGACCTCTTTTCCCCCATCCCCGAGAAGGAAGAGGGAGAAAAAAAGGATGGGAAAGGAAGAAAAGAAACCCCTCCTTGTGGGTTGAGATAAAGACAGTTTAATAGAAAAGGAAAAATAACAATAATAACAGCAATAATAATGATGACATGGATCACTCTCACCACCCAGTGCCCAGTGAACTGGCAATGTCCAGAGCAGCAACCCCCCTGCTAACCCCCATTGATGTACTGAGCATGACATCTGTGGTATGGAATATTCCATTGGCCATTCCTTCCTCCTGTCTGGTCTTCTATGGGAAGCTGAAAAAAGTCCTTGAACAGTGTAAATATCATTTAGCAACAACTAAACCCACTAGGTATTATTGACATTCCTTTCACAGCAGTCACTGGAAAGAAAATGAACTCTTTCCCAGTTCAATACCTGTGCGATCCTGCTCCTGAACCACCATCTCTTCTCGTGTGAAACGGGGACAACAGCCCTTGCTATCGCCTGGCCATCTCTCCTCTCTGTGCACGCCTGCGAATGCCTCAAGGCAGGGCTCCCACGTGTCCAGCCCCACTGGAAGCCCCAGGGATGCTGTGGCCGGAGAGGAGCCCATCCATCCCGAAGATACTCTTGGTCCTCCTGCTACACCAGCCTCTGGAGCTGCCTGGTCCTGCTCTGGCTTCAGGAGGAATAACGTGAGCTGGCAGCAGTGAGACAATCTCAGCTTGGGAAGGGTGAACCCCAATAGCATCCCATCACCTCTCCGTCCTCCTCCCAAAGCCTTTCCCTCCTCCTCCCTCCGGCACAGGAATCACCCCAGCAGCACACAACGGCAGGGTCAGGACAGCCGTGCCGGTGCTCGGATGCTTCCCGCAGCACAGAGACAGAAACAGTATTCCCTTCTTCACAGCCAGCTGTGCGGGGAAGGAGATTTTTTTGGCTGATGAGAAGATTACGGTCTCTGACACCACATCTCCACCTCTGCTTGCCCGGGCTACCTCCAACTGGGCTCTTTTCACCAGACAAAGCAGGCGGCGGCGGCAGCAGCTTCCGTCGCACGTGGCTCAGCTCCGGTGCTGTGGCGCAGCTGATGCTGGCGAGGCCACGGGATTATTGTTTCCCTGACAGCAGCCGTCACCGCTACCTTTGGATTTGTTTCAAGATGCTCAGTGGGCATCTGTTCCGCGAAATGTTAAAGGCTGTGCTGAGCTGCATACTGAACAGGCTCCTGCGCTGGTTGAGCTGGGGGTGGGCTGCACTTTGCTGGAGTTTCAGACAATTTTATATGTATATATATATATATATATATATGCACATTAAAAAAAAATAATCATAGAATCTTAGAATGGTTTGGATTGGAAAAGACCTTAAAGATCATCTATCTCCAACCCCTCCTGCCACGGGCAGGAACATCTCCCACTAGATTAGGTTGCTCAAAGCCTCATCCAACCTGGCCTCTTACATATAATATACAATATAGATATCACCGGCAGCAGGCTGGCTTGAGCAGCGTGGCTCCGAGCAGCGAGGGGGGATGCAGGGGGCCAGGCCTCCCCACCGAGCTGCCAAGGGCTGTGTCCATCTCCATCAGCCTGCGGGCTCAGCGGGTACCACGCCACGCCGAGCCACGGCTCAGCCCGCGGAGACCGCAGGCTGGCATGAACCACGCCATGAACCATCAGGCACTGAGCGAAAGGCACAAAAGGCCATTTCCAGACCAGCTTTGTTTCTAAATGAGGCGTTTTGGTAAGATCTGTTTCGAGGGCAGGGCTGTCTGTAGATAGCTGGCGATAGCCGCTGGCCTGGGGATGCACGCCTTGCCCACAGGAACTCTATGGAGACTCTATTTCCAAACTCAAACCCCAGAGATTTCTACAATGAGGTTCTTCAAGTTGCAAAACGCTTGTTGCCAATATGAAAGGGCCCTTGTGATTCTGCTGCTACGGGCTTTAGCTTGTGCACCTCCTTCGCAGAGCAGAAAGATCTCTCAGCAGCTAGCACCGTGCCCGAGCCGCTTTCCCAGGACGTGCTGAGCAAGAGGCTCTTTGCTCGCAGGAGCAGAGCTACAGGAGCAAACCCTCCCTGGAGCTCCTGGGCCAACACCCTCGCCCATGGGTCAGCTTGTTCCTGGCAAACACAGCAACCTTTCTACATCAAAGGTGTCATGAGCAAACACTTGAACTGACTATTGACCAAGGGAGCACTTTGGCTGGAGAAATGAAATGCTGAGGAGCAGCTTGGAGAAGCTCTGAGATAGCAGAAGTGCATGGGAAAAAAAAAAAAGAGACTTTTCAGGTAAAATCATGAGGAATGGTGGCTTCAGCCCAGCCTAGATGCAGAGCTGGGGCTGTCTCAGGATCCCATTGGGATCCCAGGATCCCATTGGGGTTTTCCCAATGGGTCTGCAGGCTCATGGTGCTTCATTAAGCAGAGATCTTAGCCCTGCGAACTGGGTGCTGAGGAGAGGTTGGCACCTGGGAGCTGCCCCCCAGGAGGAGCCCACCCTCGACACAGCCGCTGCCGACACGACGTCCCTGCCCACCGGGGACAGATGCCACGTGGATGCCTGGAAGGACGGCGAGAGGGAAGATAGTTTGGTAACATGTGTCGCCAGCTTTACGACAAAGACAGTGTCGGCGGCGCAGCGACGTGCGAGCTTCAGCAGCGGGTCTGCGAGCCCAAAACCATCATGCTGAGACGCCACGAGACGCCACACCTAGTGCTCCTCAGAGAGCTGGGCTGGAGAGCGGGGATGTCTCGTAGCCACTTTTCCCGGAGACACTGACCTGCAGAGACTCAGAAGAGACCCATACGGCTGCTCCTTTGGGGACAGTCCCCCTGTGCTGCCCCCGGACAGGGCAGGATGGCAGGGGACAGCCAGCAGACCTCCCTCAGACCCCACAGCATGCCCTGGAGGGTCTCCATTGATGGCCCAGCCTGAATCATCCCTGAGAAAGCACAGACCCATGCCCCCATCCCGGCTCAGGACCAGGAGGGGCTGGGGCTGGACCAGCCCCACAACCACCATGAGAAAGCAACACCGGCCGCTCCAGCTGCGCTGAGAGGAAAAACAACCCCAAGCCAGCCCTGTTCCCTCTGATGGGCATCCGCTGGTGGGCTGTCAGGGGGGCCAGGGGGAGCGGGGTGCTGCTCCCCACCCAAACTGCAGCCTGGGCTCCCCCTGCTCCCAGCTCCGTGCCACCGGCTGCAGCGAGCTCCTGGCCCGGGAGCTCCCGATGCTCCACTCCTGCCGGGCTCGACACTTGCTAGCTAGGGAGCCTTTAAGCTTTTCTTTTTTTTTTTTTTTTTTCCCCCAAACTCCAGGAGGAATCCCCTGCTGTCAGCTGCTCTCCTGGCACTACGATCCTTCATTTCCAGAGATAAGAGACGGAGCGAGGCGCTCGCCCTCCTGCATTCCTCCGTGCTGCCTGGACCTGGAGAATTGCCGCTCTCGCCAAAGGAGCATGTTGGGGGGACCAGCAGGCTCCCAGCTGGCAGACCCCCGGCAAGCTTGCAGGGAGGCAGTCGGAATAATCAGTCTTTGCCCTTCTCCTGTGCCTTTCAGCCGAGGATCTCAAAGCACACTGATCTGGAGGCTAATTAGCCAGAAACGGGAACAGCTGGCAGGACAGCGGCGGGATGCGAAGCGGCCTTGCTGGCTGCTCGCACCGCAGAGCAGTG
Source organism: Rhinoptilus africanus (assembly GCA_013400135.1). Classification (NCBI taxonomy): domain Eukaryota; kingdom Metazoa; phylum Chordata; class Aves; order Charadriiformes; family Glareolidae; genus Rhinoptilus; species Rhinoptilus africanus. The sequence goes on along the minus strand of VXBO01011706.1, from coordinate 88,743 downwards.
GGCTGAAGGTTGTGCATCCGTCTCTGCTCTACCCTGGGATTAACTCTTACCTGTCTCCCATTTCCATAAAATCGTTGTTGATGCTCTGGGTCCATCCCAGACGGATGATGAGCTCGCCCTCTGGCAGCCGCACATCGGTGACTAAGATGATGATTTATTTTCCAACAGTCTGGGCAGGCGGTGGAGAGCCCGATCCCTGATCCTGATGCTCTCACTGGTCTGGGGAGCAGAGCAAAAACCTGGGGGCTCCGACCCCCTTTGCCTGAGCAGGGATTTGCGGGAGCGAGCCTCAGTTCCCAGGGCAGGTTTTACCACACACAGCTGAATGGGGGCACGCAGGGGCCCAGCTGAGGCTCGTGATGGCCACCCTGACCACTCAAAGGCAGCTGTGGGGCCACAGCTGGCAGGCAGGTCATCCTGCCTTCAGGCACAGCTTTTCCAGAGAAGCTGGGCAGGATCAGGTTCCTGCCTGCGGATTAGGTCCATCCCGGGGACCAGAGAACTGCTCTTTCCCGCTCTGAACACCAGCCTTTCGGCTTTGGGAGCATCCCGCAGCAATAAGCTCCACGTGCTCATCACCCATCGCACTTCTTTCAGGGATTCCAAGATTCCCTGCTCTTCCCAGGCCACCTCTGTGTCTCACTGGTCTCCTAAATCCATGGAAATTATTTTTTTGGTAGGCAACGCAGACACAGCGGGGCTGGGAAGCTGCAGAGCGTGGCATGGCAGTGACACTCCTGCAGCTCCTCTGCCTGTCTTCCCACCCCTCCGGGCACCAGCTCCCCGCGCTGCTCCCATCCCCAAGGCCAGGGCTCAAATAAATGGTTTCTTCCCACTGCCGGAGGTTCCTGTGCTTGAGAAAAGCCACGGGAGGAGACGTGGGGTGGACAAACAATTAGAAAGTGAGCGCTAAAGGCCATCGACAGGAATTAGATAATCTGTCCTCTCTGCGACCAAGTGCCCACCTTGATGGGCAGAGGGATGGGAGGCTGTGGGATACGTCTCCGTTAGTGACATAAACCTTTCCCTCCCCCCACGCAATGAAAACTGCATCAATAGATCCCCCATCTGCTCACATACATCACACACTTCACTCCAGTTTATTAGCTGGAATAAATCATAAATATTTCATTATACATCAACGACGCTCGACTCCGGGAAGGCGCAATCCATCACCTCGACACTCCTTGCGACCTGCCGCCATGCAATAAGCTTTCCAGTCTATTAAACAAGATTGATACAGTGTGCTAGGATGGACTAGGGGAATTTATTTACGGAGCACTGGGAGAGGGAGGGCACTGAATGCTTGGTGTACGGGCAAACGGGAGCTGCTCCCGTTAGCCCTTTGGACCAGGCAGCCCAACCAGAAATCCCTGGAGCAGTGAGAGGCTGAGCCCTCCTCTGAGTGTGGGGTGAGGTAAGAAGATGCTGCGGCAAAGCTGGGACCAGGCTGAACCCCGGGGAGCCCAGGTCTGGGTGCAGGATCCCAGGGCTCCCGCTCCAGGCTGGACCACACGGATGGGCAGGCAGAGCTCCGTCGGAAAGCTCCCCCCTCTGCCCTGCTCAGCTCCCCCAGGCTCGTGGGCACAGAGAGGAGAGCCCAGCGCTGCTGCGGCTGCCCGAGAGCAGTAGCTGCTTTTCCAGGATGCTGCTCAGGTCCCTCAGCGCTAAGAGAGCTGCCCGTGCCCAGAAATACCTACTGCAGCGCCAGGATTTGGCCACTCTTTGTAGCTCCAGGCTCATTTTAATGCCGTATCTTCTGCACATCGTGAGAGCAAACGCGTTCTCCAGCTCAGCAGAGGCCAGCAGCAACGAGAGGAGACCTTTTTTTTGCACAGTGCAACCACACAACCACAGCCTGGCTCCTCGCCCTCCACTGCCACCACGTCCTGTCGCACGGGGCACTGCCACCCGCGCTTCACCCTTACAACCTTACTGCTACTGCACGTGAACTGTCACTATCGCCCCTCCATCAGAGGTGCAAGGATTAAGTGAGGACGATGCACAGCAGCTCTGAGCTCAGGCTCGGTACTCTCAGCGCTTTGGCTGCTGCTCTTTCCATGCCGGAGCTGAAGGAAAGCCAGCACCAGCCTGGCAGAAACATGTTTCCTCCAACAAGGACCTTGCAGATGGCTGCAGGTCAGCCCCCAGCTCAGGAATCTCATCTCATCCACCCGAGACAGACCCTGTCCCTCCAAGCCACATCTCCCTTTAGGAGCAACTCTCTGGCTGAGTATTGGGTGCTACCAATCACAGAATCACAGAGTGGCAGGGGTTGGAAGGGCCCTCTGGAGATCATCTTGTCCCACCCCCTGCCAGAGCAGGGTCACCCAGAGCAGGGGGCACAGGAATGCATCCAGGTGGGTTTGCGATGTTTCCAGAGACGGAGACTCCACCACCTCCCTGGGCAGCCTGGGCCAGGGCTCTGCCACCCTCAAGGGAAAGAAGTTCCTCCTCAGGTTTAGGTGGAACTTCCTGCACTTAAGTTTGTGCCCGTTACCTCTTGTCCTGTCACTGGGCACCACTGAAGAGAGCCTGGCCCCATCCTCCTGACACCCACCCATTAATGATAAGATCCCCCCCAGTCGTCTTTTTTCCAGACTGAAGAGACCCAAATCCTTCAACCTTTTCTCATAAAAGAGATGTTCCAGTCCCCTCCTCATCTTGGTAGCCCTTTGCTGTCCCCCTCCCCAGCAGTTCCCTGTCCTTCTTGAGCCGGGGAGCCCAGCACTGGACCCAGCACTCCAGATGTAGCCTCCCCAAGGCAGAGCAGAGGGGGAGGATGACCTCCCTCCACCTGCTGGCCACACTCTTCTCGATGCACCCCAGGATGCCTGATGGATGCTCAGCAAGACGCCCACCTGGCACTGCGGTGAATCCGGAGCCTCTCTCGGCAGCACGCTGCGCTGCTGGGATTGATTCCGCCTTGCTCCTGAAGGGGATTGACACAGGCTCGGCAACGATGATGTATGTGTACAGATCTATTTAATGAAATGCTAAATGATAGGCTAAATAACAGAAGCAACTTTAGCTTGATTTATTGCGTGGAAATGAATAATGTTTGTCGCTGCTGTCAGCCATCTTGGCTAAGAACAGAGGTTATGGGCACAAATTGTAGCTAATTAACAGTAATTAGCACTTCTGAAATTCTGGCTTGTGGCTCCTTCGCAGAGGCCTGTTGTGTGTCCCCCCTCTCGCAGGTCGCCTGCCCGGAGCTGCCAAAGGCTTGTCACCTCTCCCCATCACCCCCCATCCACCCCAGCGCTTCAGCACACACCTTCTCCGAAACCAGCCTGCTTTCCCGGGGCTTGCTCCATTCCTCCTCTGCTCCCCTGCTGCTGCCTCGTGTCCGCAACCATGAGGCAGGAAAACCCTGGGCTCCTCTGGCAGCCTCCAAGTTAACCAGAGCCAACCCCTGATCCTGTCCTTTCTACAGGTTCTTGGATCCTCTTTGAGTTACGAGGGGAGCCCGAGACAGTTCCTGCTAATCCTGCCCCAGGGCCTAACGCTGAACTCCTGAACTTCGGCTGTTGCACACCTTTTCCCTCCTGCACAGACCACGGTGGTGAGACCTGCCGGGCTCCCACTGAGCGGCTTGCTGCTGCCTCCGGAGCCTGGCACAGCAGTGGAGCGGCTCTTCGGGGCTACCCAAGTCCATCTACCCTCACCTGGTCACTTGGACCAGCAAAACCCCTTCCCTGGGCTCACGAAAGACAACGACCAAAAATAAATGGGCAGGGGCACAGGGCTGCTCCGAGGCACCGCTCCCGTCGGGGCGTACCGAGGGTTCGGTGTGCGCCGCAACCATTAATAAAGCATCAAAGGCTCCTGAGGGGGAAAAAGAGTTTGAAACTTCTTCAAGAAACACATGCATATTAATAATACGCCAATTATTCATGAGGAGACCATCTCCCATCGCCAGCAACTTCCAGGGCTCCTGTTTGCTCGGGTGCAGTGCAAAACCCTTTCCCAGTGACCCAGCCCTGCCCGCTGGCACCAGCTCTCCGCCGGGAGAAGTGCCGGCACCGCGTTTCTCCACCCCAGCGGCTCTCCTGGCACCAGCAACCCCGGCACAGCACCTCAATGTGCTCGCTGGCAGCGGCCCCACCTGTCTGCTACCCGTCCTGCTGCCAAAACCCTCCAGCGGAGCCAGGGAGCAGAAGACGAGAGGAGAGCGGCCCAGAAGCTGCAGCCCAGAAATACCTACCTGCAGCTGCCAAGGGGCAGGTCAGCTCGGAGAGGAGCCGGCTGCTCTCCTTGCAGGTCCCATCAACACGGTGTCAGGGAGCCTGGTGAGCCCCGGTGCTGATGCTCTACCAGGAGGTGATGGGTTTCCAAGCAAAACCCAGCCCAGAGCCTCCTCGAGGTCCACAGCAATGCTTGGAAGGGGGCTGTGGACCAGGCTTCAACCCCCTGGAAGGGCAGAGCCCTTCATCCCTTGGTTAGACGGAGAAGCTGCCCCGAGGGGGTCTGGATGAGGAGCACCAAGCTCAGCCCAGCATGGGGAGGTTTGCAACCATGACACTGGAAAACTGCCCGTCAGCATTGGGAGCCCTGGAGGGAGGTGTGGACATCCAAAGACACCGATATAACAAGGATGATGCTGGCTGCTCCCATGCATCCCCCCCCCAGACAATATCTGAGAATAATAGGTGTCTGTCACGCTTTGCAGGCCACCGGCCACTGAGGCAGAGTGAGATTTCGCTGCTGTTACAGATTTCTACCTGCGTGAAATCTGGAGGTAATTTAATGGCTCACGAGAAAGGAAATAAATCTATTAGAACGGAATCGCTGTTTGTTTACGTATCTTGCCATGAACATCACCAGGAGCAGCAGCAGCAGCAGGTGTATGTGCAAGCACCATTTATTTACATAATAAAATTGCCAAGTAGATTTGTAGCTCAGGGGCATCCTTGCCTCTCCGTGCGCCTGCCTAACTCCCATTAGCACTAATGGCAGGCGCTGTGTGCTCAGCAAGCGGGGAACAGACCCTCCCACTGCCCTAATGGCTGGTACTAGGGGATGGAGGGATGCGGACATCTCAATGTGTTGGTTCCTCTCCCCTCCCGACTCGGTCAGGGGATGGGAATTGCATCGCGGCTTCAAGCTGCTCCGCAGTCCTCCCCATCTGTGAGAGCTGTCGGGTCTGCTGCGAGCTGCCTGCTCCCGGGAGAGAGGGGGTTAAGCAAGAGACTCCCCACTCTCAAAACTTCTCCAGAGACCCCTGGAGCATCCAGCAGTAGGAAAAGAGAAAAGCAGAAAAAAAACCCCAAACCCCAGCCTGGAATGAATTCCTGTCATGCTCTGCAATGGGGAAGTTTGTTTGTATTCCACAGGCAGCAGTGCTGAGCCTGCTGTCAGAGCCACGCTGGGAGAAAGGGCAAAACCCTGCCGAGATGAAAGAATGTGAAGCACTGGTACAGCCTCCCCTGGCATTTACACCTGGGGGGAAAAAAAAAAAAAATCACTCAAGGGCATCTCGCAAAGAGCTGTGCTAATAAGGCACTCCTCCCCACGCTCTGTGGCTGTGCCGGCGGAGCGGGAGATGGAGCGGTGCAGGGAACGCTGGCAGCAGCTCCAGGTACCTGGGAGGTGAAGGCTGCAGATAAGACAAGCCTGATTATAACCCAGTAATTCTGAGCTGCGCTCTCCCCGACTCTGCTTCCAGCTAGGGGAGAGGGGAGTTGAGGACTTGCTGCTGGACAGATGAGGAGTGCAGCTACTCCCCTCTCTCAGCTGATAAATCAGTGATACCTTCCTCCAAAAGCTGCATTTTTACAGGCTCTCAGGCAGCAGGGTGAGAAGCCGGGGTGATGCTCGCTGACCCTGTGCTGTACCCTCATGGCTTCCCTGCATGTCCTATGTCCTTTGTCATCCTGAAGCCTGTTCGGTCCAAATCCCCCCATCCGTGCTCCGCTCTACAACCCTGACCCGGCCGCTGTGAGTCTCATCCCACCACACAGACCTGCCTCTGCTCTCAAGAGGACTTTTCTCCTGGGGCTCCTAGCAGGATCAGAGTGCTCTGCCTGGCACAGGAGAGAAGGCAAGGCAGTATTCAGGTAGGGGCAGGTAAACCTCTTGTGACACTCATGCCTTCATGTAGGATTTTCCCAAGTGTGCATCTTTGGTCGCTCTGGTTTTAAAGAACTGATGTTCCAAAGAGAAAAAAAGCACGGAAAACTACACTACAGGAAAAAATGTAGCTTATTTTGGGTCCAATTTGCATGAAAATAGGCTATAACCCCAGCCATGGGACTGCACCAGAGTTGTGGCGGACGTATGAGGTGGGCTCTTGGTTTTGTACCAAAGTCTGGAGCCTTGGGTTCTGCACACAAAGTCAAGGCTGAGGGATCCCCCCCCAGCAGGAGCATTTCTGACGCCTGCTCCTCATGCCCATGCTGACAGGGATGGACGGGAGACGGGCACAGAACACTCACGCATCTGGTGGCTTCGTTCTTTGTCAGCTGCGAAGCTCACCCCACCCTCAGCAGCGTTTTGTGTTCCTTCGCAGACACAGGGGAGTCTAGGCGAACATGAGGGGCTGGATATGGCTGGCAGTGGTGTTGGCAGCTCTCTAAAAGCCACAGATGAACGGATCTAGCAGATTCAGCTTCATCTACAGACACATTAAGGGAGCCTGGAAATCATCATCCACGGCACCCCCCCAAACCCCAAACCCTCTCCCACCCCCTGCAAGACGGGTTTCCCAGCATGCCCAAATGGCCAGCAGGCTTTGGCTAGCAAATACAAAGGCCCGTCTCCGTACTATTGTTTCAGGGCCTTGGGAATTGCTGCATATGGTCCCTGCTCCAGCCTTGGCTTGGGTTGGCATCAGATCACCTTACACGACATATGCCAGCAGAGAAAGTCCTGGGCACCAGCTTTCAACCAGGAGAGGAGAGCACCAAACGGATTAACAAAAAAATCAGACCTTTGCCAGAGTCTGGCAGCATGCTGGGTCCTGCCTGCCCTTGGCTGTACTTCACTTCTGGGTACGCTCTGCACATGTACCTCAGCGTGACCAGGAGCCTCTCCAACCCTTCAGCACATCACCGACCCGAAGGACACGCGGCAGATGAAGCCTCCCCAGCCTGGGGACACTGCACACCCTGCTCCAAGGGCGCCATGCTCCTCTAACGGAAAATAGCAGATAAAGCCGCCGAACCTTTGAACATTTCTGCAAGCCAGGCAGCCAAGACTTTGTAGGTTCACTCATCATCAGCAGGAACTCAGGGGTGACTGATACGACACAAGTAGGCTGGGCGGAGGGAACCCCCCCCGCCGCTGCTGCCTACAGCCAGAATTACTGCAGATGGGTTTACCCAGAGGACAAGACAGAAAAGAAAATGGGTAAGTAAAAATGAAAAACGTTTCTTTTCACATTAGCATTTAAATATTTATAGAAATCCCCGCAGACAACAAGATGAAAAAGAAAACTCAAAGACTAATAAATAAGTAAATGCTCCAAGGTGTGGCAGCCCAGCTGAACGCGGCTGCCACTCAGCTGGTGAAACTTTGAAGAGTGTGGCAACCCTGTGTGTACAGCTCAAAATATTAATTGTAATAATAATAATTTTAAAAAAATAGGCTAAATCCCTCTGCTTTGGTTTCCGCCCTCTGTGGAACAGCTGAGGGATCAATTACACCTTAGCTAAAGAGAGCACTACCTCTTCTTTCCAGAGCAGTGACCTGTCCCAGTCTCTGGTGAGACGAATTATTAAATAAAGCAGAGATAACGATGGGAGGCCATTGACTAAGAGAGGCAGTGGTGGGATATGAGGAAAGTTATCTGCCTTAAATTGTTTGCTTAAATATACAGAAGCCTATACTTTTGCTTACAGTATAATAACATTAGTCGTAAGTAAATATGTTCTCAATTGTCTTGAGCAAATCCCAGAGGGACGACTCTTGTTGAACGTAAAGAACCTGGAGCGATCACATCCTTGGCTGCTGTCTGTCCCAGCGCCTCCCAAAGCCGGAGACGTTCAGCTCTTCTTCAAGCACTATTACCAGCTCGAACTACAAATACCCAGCAAAAGCCTCACCACTTAACGGCGCTTGGTCTTGGATCGCGCCTGCTAAAAGCGATCCCTCGCTTTCCTGCGCTGCGAAGGAGGGAAATCAGGCTACTGGCTTCCCGGCTCATCCTACAAGCTGTAATCAATTTGTGCAATTCCCCAACCCTGCTCCACTTACGGCTGTGCTGGGTTATGTAAATCAAACGCCGAAAACTGTTCAGCGAGCTAAACAGATTGTGTGGGCACCAGCAGAGTGCCTCGAGCAACGGGAAACCCAGCAAACGAGGAGTACGGGAAAGCTGAGGACACAAAATAAGGCAGAAAAATGATAGATGGCCAAAGGCGGAAGGAATTTCAACACATTTCCTCTTGAGCTGGGCATCTCGGGTGACAGGCAGGTGTCAGGACTGAAGATAACTCCCATCACCACCTAATCCTGAGGAACAGGCGTCCCCACGGCCAGGGAAGCAGCCTTTCCCACCTGTGTGCTGCTTTAGGGGAAGCTGCTGGTGCAAAGCAGCCCACCAGGACAGGACGAGTGTGTGCGGCAGCTGGGAAACGGACCCACAGGACCGTCAAATGCAAAACCCAGAGTGCAACTGCTTGAGCGTCCCTGCAGAGCAGCTCCGGCTCGCTGTCCCAACCTCCTCCGGCCTCTACAAGGTGAAGCTCCTACAAAAACTCTGAGTGAGCAAACTAGCAGGTTAAGTCCTGCCAGGTTGTTGCCAGAGCAAAACCTCCATCCCAAGAGCCGCGCACGGTAGCTTGAACAGGATGAGGCCAGGCAGGAGCAGGCTTGGCTTGGCAAGGAGCTGAAGAGCGAAGCACAAACAGTCTGCACATAGATCACAGCTCTCGTTCGGATCAGCGAGCTGCCAGTCTGGCCTCTGTAAACCTGAATGCTGTTTCAGTGATCACAGAATCATAGAATGGTTCAGGTTGGAAGGTACCTTAAAGATCACCTAGTTCAATCCCCCTGCCCTGGGCAGGGACACCTCCCACCAGACCTGGTTGCTCAGAGCCCCATCCAGCCTGGCCTTGAACGCTTCCAGGGATGGGGCATCCGCAGCTTCCCTGGGTAACCTGTTCCAGTGCCTCACCACCCTCACAGTAAAGAATTTCTTCATGAAATCCAATCTAAATCGCCCCTCTTTCAGTTTGAAGCCATTAGCCCTTGTCCTATCATTACACTCCCTGATCAAGAGTCCCTCCCCATCCTTCCCGTAGCCCCCTTTAGGTACTGGAAGGCAGCTATAAGGTCTCCCCGGAGCCTTCTCTTCTCCAGGCTGAACAGCCCCAGCTCCCTCAGCCTGTCACTTCAACATTCAGTCTTAATCGTTACCTCTCCGACCCTGATGGTCTCCCCCTGAGTACAGTAAACCCACCCCCTCAGTCACTGCTGTAGACAACCCTCTATCATTCCTGCTGAAGAGGCTTTCCAAAGCCCCATGGCCATGGGACAATCAGTGACACTAAACACACAACAAACACTAAGTCTTCACAGCACCCGAACCACGAGCATGGACCAGTGAAAATGCCCTGCTTTGACAGTGTCTTTGATGGTCCTGTCCTCCGCACGACTGCTCAGGGATCTCACTCGGATGATTTGATACTGACCTTACCCTACGGGGTTTTTAATTCTGCACTGGAGGAGACGCGCTATTTCTATAGCAGTGAGTAGCCACTTGAAAGAAAGCCTTGCCAATGAGCCAAGGGGCTCGGCCAACTACCATGAGAAAGACGATTGTTCAGCCCATTTCTTTACCACATCCTGAGCTCAGTCCTGCGCTTCCCCCCTTAACCCACTTGCCGGCTTGCAGTTCTCCTGCGAGATCTTCTGACAGGCTTGCAGAGCTCAGCTGGACGTCTCTACAACATAACCCAGCTGGAGCTGTGGCCAGGACCCCTTCCATTAATCCCTTGGATGGGAAGATGGGAAGGGGAGAGTCACTCCCGGTGGTCAGAGCCTGAACGAGCCCCTCTCGCTCCAGGCGGCAAGAGCAGCGCTGCCCTAGCATGGCTTGAAAGGCAAAAGCAACCAGAGACTGATGGGGAACAGCCTGGATTTTGGCAATGTGGGTGCCCGCTCTTCCCACCAGCTCCCATGGGGTGCAATTGCTCCGTGCCTCTGAAAACTGGACCCCGTGTAGCAGAGGTTCTCAAACAAGTAAAGGGTTGGCATCCAAGAGGTTTGATACAACTAGAGCAGAGCTTTAGTAGAGAGTAAACAAATTCTGTGCCAAAAGCTGCTCTCATTTACAGCTACAAAAATCCCAAGTCACTCTCTGAACTGCTGAAAACGTCAGCCTCGTGTGCAGTCAGGGAAACACATGGGCTTCATTTTGCGGTGTCCTGGTGACTCTAAGACTCCCAGCCATCAGGCAAACCTGGCAATATTGTCTCCTCAAGGGGAAAGAATAAACACCGAAGCAGGACACAGAGAAAGTGAATTCTCTCTCCACAGTGTTGGAGTGTATGTGTATAAGGAAGAGATTATAAAGGAATCTTTACACATGGCTGATACACCAGACACCATGCCATCTTTATGTTTTTGCTTCTAGAAACACCTCTTAAAGGAGGGCTGAGGGCATGGCTGGTCTGGCTTCACCAAAGACTCTGCCCGGTAGGCACCTGCAGCCTCTCTTCCTGTCCCACGGAGATCCGGTGGGATATCCTTCCTAAAGCAGCACACGGAGCTGTGTTTGGGGCACGCTTGCCATTTTTGGGGGTGTCCTTTCATGTCCTCTCATTTGTGGGAACGCGGGCCCAAGCCCTCAGCCACTAGCAAAGGAAGCAGGCGAGCGCTGCCATCCTGCCCGACTCAAGAGCTTAAGTGACGACAGGCTCAAAAAGCAGCTCCTTCGGGCCAGCCTCGGAGGGAGCCAGCGCTTCCTCCGGAGGGTTTACCAAACCAGTAAATCACATCATCTGCAACACATTATAATTAAGGAATCGTTTCTTTAAAAGCAGAATTTGCATTAACTGGATTTGTGACTAGGAAAGACACTGCAAACAAACAGAAAACCTGCAGATTAGGATGCTAATTAGATGCATTTCTATTTATAATCTGCCTTGATCAGGCTAAAGCATTTTCTGTTTCAGGTGTCAGTGCTATACCCGCGAATGTAAGCAATTCCCCTGGCAGGGAAACACCTGCCTGTCTCCGGGGACAGGCAAGTGCCAGGGAAGAAGCCTGTGCCGGAAGGATGTGGTGCACGTTTCTTGCTACTTCTCCTGCCCCTTCTCCTTGGTGTCCAGCCCGAGAGGAGGAATGGTTTGTGTCTGGCCACGGATGACCTGGAAAGGTGTTTCCTACAGATACCAGATTTCTCTGTGCTGGAGAACTGTAGGCAGCTTTGCCTTTTCCATCAGAAGTGGTGGGATGGAAATCAAAGAGACAGGGGCTGGGAATGGCAAGGGTCTGCAGCTGGTGCCAGCAAGAGCCGCTCAGATACAGACCATAAAGCTCAGTCTGAAGAGGATGGACGGACACCAGGAGGTCCCTGAAAACAGTCTGAGTCACTGGGCTTCATCCCTTGACTGAGGATTCATGGCTGCAGCAAAAGCAGGTCCCATTTCTGGAGCGAGCTGGGAACTGCAGTGCCGAGCAGGATGCTCCCAGATACTCGGTGCCCAAGTGTGTAGATCAGAGCGGAAAGGCCGAGAGAACGGCGTGCTCGGCAAGCACAGAGAGATGCACAGCATGCTGCCGACTGCCCGAGCTTGGCAGCGTCTGAAAGCCTGCCAGAACTGATGGGTGCTTCTCATTTCTCCTGATGATGTCTTATTCCAGATTAACAACTTTTTTCTTTTCCTTGGAACTCCCTCTTTCACTGCAGAACAACCAGAAGGAATAAAGAGATAGCATGTCACCCCATTCTCCTTTTCTTCTAAAGCCTTTAACAGCTCCACATGGGAAGCCTTTTGGGCCATAGGAATTATTGTTAATGGGAGTCTGGGGGTTTTGTGACCTGCGCAAAAGGATCTAGCAAAAATTCAGTGATAAACCAGGATTTAGCAATGTGAAAAACAGCTACAAGGCTGTTTATTTAAATGTAGCTTAAGGAAAGAAACCTAAAAGATACGAGTCATCATTTTGAAATGCACATCAAACAAGTTAAATAACTCTTACTTTCTTAACAACATATTAATCAAAGTGCATTGATTCTTGAATCAGATTCTACTACCAACAAGCTTTCTATCTTCTCCATCCTGATGCATGCATTAAGAGAGTTTTATTCTGACAGATACAATATAGCAATCAATAAAATCTTATTATATGGAGCTGAGATACATGGATTTGTTGGAGGATTTATGCACTACTTTCAAACCCGGTGCTATTTCATGTCTCAGCCTTAACCTGTAATTGAAAATAAATCTCCCTGAATACACCAGATTCTAATTTTCTGGATGTATGGGCAAATGTGAATGGAAGCTGGCCTTCCCTCAGGGAGAAGTCTGCTTTCTGATAGTATCACTCCCCCTGTGCACACCACTGTATTGCCAGATTCCTCCGGAGAGAGCACCCAGCCCGGCCCTGTGTGGGCAGGAAAACACGGGAGCAAACGGGAAGCGCCTGGGCACCGTGCTGCGCAGCTCCATCATGCTCCCATACCCTCTGTCCCCATCCTTACGCCTCCAAACCACCCGCTGCCTGACGATTGCTGCCTCCTGGGCAGAGATAACACAATCTGACAGCACCAGAGCCTGAGCGACATGAGCATCGCACGGCTGGGATGGATGAATAAAGATCAGGGAGCTGGATGACCAGGGAAGCTGGTGCTTGTCTGCTGCTTTCCTCCAGCTCCCGGGGTTTGCTCGGCGATTGCTCATAGAATCACAGAACATTTTGGGTTGGAAGGGACCTTTAAAGGTCATCTAGTCCAACCTCCCTGCCATGAGGAGGGACACCTTCAACTAGGTTGCTCGGAGCCCCATCCAACCTGACCTTGAGTGTTTCCAGGGATGGGGCATCTACCACCTTTCTGGGCAACCTGGGCCAGTGTTTCACCATCCTCATTGTAAAAAATTTCCTTTCTTATTCCTTTCTTCCATCCTTTCTGCTCAGTGGCATGTGAACGTGCTCGGAGATTGCCCCTCACCTCGTGGGGCACAGGACAGCTGGGAAGGTATCGCAGCGACAGGAGACAGACGGCCGTAGGCATTTTTCCTTTGGGTTTGTCTCAGTCTCCGAGGGCTCGGTGCCACTTGGATGTATGACAGCAGGTGGATACCCAGCAGTCTCCCTGGAAATGGCTGGAGGGGACTTTGATCTAAGCAGCTCTGTCAACAGTGTTAATACAATAAAAATAATCAAATTCACTCAGATGGAAATGAGAGAGATGGAGAGATAGGCAGACAACGGTGCAAATCAGAGGGAATAAAGAGGACAGGAGAAACGTTAAATCACCTGCGCAACACCACAAGTTCAGATGGGTCTCAAAAGAGACACGATCTCGAATTCATCAAAAAGTCACTACGGTATCATGCCTTTTTATCTGCTTTTTTTTTCCCCACAACACACAGATACACGTACTCGTTCCTTCCCTAACTGGAGGCATAGATCGGGCACGTTTGCAGAGGGATGCCTGCCCCGGCTTCCCACATGGCGCACACACGGTGTTCGCCTCTTGTCCTGGGGGTAGGAAACACAGGTTTGCAGTTGCTGCACTGAATGCCTGGTCTTTCTGCGATTTCCCTAGAAACCAAGCAGGGACACCTCCCACTAGACCAGGCTGCTCCAAGCCCCATCCAGCCTGGCCTTGAACACCTCCAAGGATGTGGCATCCACAACTTCTCTGGGCAACCTGGGACAGGTGCTCACCACCCTCAGAGTGAAAAATTTCTTCCTGATATCTAACCTCAATCTACCCTCTTCCAGTTTGAAGCCATCACCCCTTGTTCAATCACCTTGTGCCCTTGTAAAAAGTCCCTCCTCATCTTTCCTGCAGGCCCCCTTCAGATACTGGAAGGCTGCTATAAGGTTTCCCCGGACCTTCTCTTCTCCATCTGCTTTAGGTGTCCTGTAGGTCCCTTGGTCCGGCAGCAAAAGGAGCGCTAGTACAGAGTCAGAAATGCCATCGCCTGGGTTTTTGGCGCATCGTGAGCACGCACGCAGCCTCACCTTTAGAACACCGACCTAGATGGCCTGCAAATGGCAGGTACAGCAGATTCTACCCCGGCAGTGGCCAGGCTCTGCCTCTTCGGGATTCTGCCAGTGTGGTCTCCACTCCAAAGTTACCCACCGCTGCTTAATGGGGGTAATTCACCCTCCAGATCCCAGCTGCTATGATGGAACACAACCTCCTCAGTTCCCAGAAGTGTTTTTTTAAACACCACAGGGACATTCGCCATCTCCGAGTGATCTCCAAAGGCTGTCACCATGGCAGGGGCAGGTAGGGTGAGCAAGGGGTGAAGAGGCTCACTCGTGGCATCGCTGGCTAAATGAGGCTTGGGAAAAAAATCGCCCCATCGATCCGATATCCACAAGAGAGGCAGAAAGCAGTCAGGAAAGGAACGAAAGGAAAGAAAGGCAAAGAGTTGGGGAATGAGATGGGGAAGAGAGGTAAAAGCCTGCTGTCCTCCCTAGGCAGCTGTTGGGGACATTGGGGAGGCAGCCTGGCTGGGGGTCTGCCGCTGGGGGGGTCGGCCAGGCACCCTCCGACCCAGCCAGAACCCCCCACACTTCTCTCCACTCCCCCCCCCCTTATTCCTAGCTCTGAGCTTTGCTCAGCTAGTGAAAGGGTTAAGTTTAATTTATACTGATTTCTATTTAATATCATTCTCTCCCCGTAGGAGCCGGCAGCTGTGAGCTGATTGTACTCTCTCATTATGCAGTCTGTATCACTAATGGCCTGTGACAAAGGCATGCCATCTTCCCGGCCTTACCCCCGAGAGCCAATTAAACACACATACTCCCTTCCTGTTTGCAGCGCATTACAATGAAATTAAACTGAATTTCAAAATCATTTTCTCCTAAAGACATCTCTTTGCAATAATTAATGCATGCTATTCCTTTGCATCTGAAATATTCATCAGGAGTGTTGACGAAAAAAATTTTTAAAGCTGATTGCCCTGCACCCTGCACATCGCTTGATGATGCTCCAGTCCCAGCCCGCGGTACCCGCTCGGGATGGGGACCCGTGGTGAAACTGCCGGCAGGGCGGCTCCACGTCTGCTTGGGGCTAACAATAACAATAAATCACAGCTTCTTCAAGAACCGTAAATAAATAAGATTACACAGAAGGCATCAGAAATCCAGCCTGACTCCTGACTCGATGGCACCGCTAACACACAAGTAAAAGAGGGGAATGGGGAAGCCGGAGCTGCGTTTATGTTAAGGTTAGGCAGAAATGAGCCATCCCACCCTTCTGCACTGGTAAGATTAACTGGTGGTCAGGCTCGGTGCTGGCAGACAAACACACTGCCTGCATCTACCACACTGCCCAAACGGCTCCCTGCCGGCGGCAGGAAGGTGGGCACCCAAGATACCAACTGTCAGCGGGGGCAGAGCCTGCCAACCCATCCCGCCGCCGGTTTAGTATTTAATTTAAATTGCAGAATGGCAGCGGGGGACAGGAACCTCCGACCGGGGAGGTCTCTGACCGCTCGCCACACCACGCGCAGAGCCGGAGGTGTAATTTGAAGCACGTAATTTATTCATGGCCTGTCACATCCATTCCATTTGGGAATGGTCTTCAGCCTGGTACCCTCTTGAATTTGTTATCCCACATGATAGGCAGGATTAGCCGTAAGAGATCTCCTCAGAGAACTCGCTGTCCCAGCCACAGCAGTTCAGGTAGGGACAGTCCCAATGGCACCTGCTGCTCTCACAGGAAAATAGGATCTTCTCTCTGTTTGCAAATATTTGGTAAAACCTACCAAGGTGCACGCAGGACCCACCCGCAATACATATTATTATTATTAGGGTATTATCTTCTAGTGAAATGTGATTTGCAAGAAGGAAATACCAGAGGTGTTCCCATTTTTGGAAACATTTCATGTTTTGGGAACATTTCTCTTAATGAAAGGGAAAGGCAAATCCTGAGAAAAACACAGAAAAAGAAACATTTCCTTTGCATTTACACAGTGTATCATGTAAAAATAGAATGAGCCTTGGTTTCAAATTAAAAGGTCTCTTTATTTGCAAGACTCAGACTGTTCACTTTAAAAAACCATTCTGGCAATTTCAAAACCCCTTCCTGAACCGCTCCCACACTGAAGACACCCGCTGTGATTTTTCCCCAGAAAGTTCAGCTTTCCATCAATTAATATTTCCTGGCTGACAAATGATGGTTCCTTGAAGAGCTGCCACGCAAAGCTGGTGGCCAAGCCCATGACCCCAGATCACCCCAGGCGGCCACACTGCCCGGGCTCATGGCTTTGACCCTACGCACCTTAAACACTCTGCCACCACCAGGAGAGCAAACTGCCCTGCAGACACCACACCGGGGGCGACAGGGGAGGCAGGATGGATCCAGCACCTTGGAGCTTAGTGGGGGTTTTCCACTGACATGTTTGCCGTGTAAATTAAGCTAAAACCCGCTCGTCTGAAAAGCTCAAGTCCCCAGAAAACATCAAGCACCAGTTGCTTACAAGCAAGCAACCCCAACCATGCTCCATTATTTGGCTGACTAACTTTGGCCAAAGCAAACAAAGTTCCTCCACTCCGTACCCCCAGCCAGGCTGCGACCCCCCATCTCCAACCCCTCCAGCAGTGGGGGAACCTTGTGAGCCCAACCGGAGCTGCTGCCCCCCTCTCCCCTCCCTGCCCTCTGCCAGCTGCTGCGGGGAAGCCATCGTGGTACCTGTTTTGAACCAGCCGTCGGGCGTGAAGGCATCTGCTGTTTCTCTGGGTCTGTTCCAGTACTCGCGGAAGACGGAGGGTCCCTTCACGAGCAGTTCCCCTTCCTGGCCCTCAAGACCCGGTGTCACCTAGGCAAAGCACACAGTGAATGCATCCTGGGGAGCAGCTGCATCACCTCCACCGGCTGTCCCCCAGCGGCGGGGGACAAGCAGGACCCACGCCGTGTGCCCTCCCAGCCTTTACTAACCTCCGATGCAGCCTGCCCACCTGCAGGACCTCTATCCTCAGGTGGAAGGGCTCCCCTAAGTGCCTTCGATATTCGAAAGGACTGAAAATATATGTCTGTGTTATATGAAAACAAGAACTGCCATCCTGGAACCACAGTCCAGGCAGGCTGACAGCTTCCAGAGGAGAGGAGAGGGGAGGGAGAAGGAAGGGAGAAGGGAGAAGGGAGAAGGGAGAAGGGAGAAGGGAGAAGGGAGAAGGGAGAGCTCTCACGTGCACACAGCTGGACAAGAAATAATTTTTGGAAAAGTCTGGTCATTTCTGACCTCTGGATGGCCTGATGCAGACTGGGTTCACAACAGCTCTGCACCCTGCTCTCACCACTGCACCCATCACCCTCTGCCAGGGTCAGGTTCTCCCCCAGGAAACCATTTGGAACCCCCTCCCATCCTCCAAGGTTGCCCCTGGAGCCTTGGCACAGTCTGGGGAGCGGGATGCTGGGGGAGCATCCGCAGAGACAGCGTGTTGCGCTTTGCAATCTCTAGGCACCCTGATCAGGGCATCCATCTGCTCAAGGAGCCCCTCTCCAGTCTCTCTTGGGTGAGACTGCCTTTCCCGGTGGCGGAGGCTCTCAGGGATGGATAAAAGCAGGTCACAGATGCTGCATCCTGAAAGACCCATGCATCCCCGACAACTCTGTGTCCCGTCCCCAGAGTGCTGCTGCCCTCCAGGCCCGTATGTCTCGCCGTGACAGCAGCCAGCTGAAAGGGTGAGCGGACGGCTCAGCCTCGGAAATAGCAGCCGCAGGGGACACCGGCCACCAGCTGCACCGCTTGGCACGGGCAGCAACCTGTCGCTGGGCTGGCAGCGGCAGAGCCCTGCCCTCCCCGGGGAAGGGAAGGGCAGGCCACCGTCCCACAGCAGCTGGGAGATCAGATCCCCGTCTGGTGTTGAAGGCGCAACCGCTGCTCACCCTCAATGTACTAGATTGGCAGTGTCCTCGGGGATGAGGACCATCCTCCCGCCTGCCCGCAGCCAGGCGATGCAGGCAGGAGGGCAGCCGCTGCCAGGCGGGGGGGAGCAGGGAACGATGTGCTCCCGTGACTGTGCCATGCTGCTGTCTGCTCTGTTGACAGAGAGAAAACTTTGCTTTCCAAAACTGTCAATCTAACACTTTTTTTTTTTTCTCCACAAGGAGGTGGCAGGAAACACCATCTGATTTGTTCTCGGGGACACGCGGCTCCTTTCAGGCTCACTGGAAGGAAACGGCTGTAGTGACAACTCGGTACCCTGCAAACCTGCACGGGCAGGTTTCCTATGGCAACAAAACAAATATCCTGCTGTTATGGAAACTGGAGAATGGCAGGAAGGTCACAGACTTGCCTGACATGGCACGGTATCTCATCTCCCCGGCACATACATCGCTCTGTAATTATAAGGACGCAGGCAGGCTAAGAGATGAGGCACTAGAGAAGCACAAACGATGCTCCGCTCATGGGATTGTGTTAACCTGAAGCCCTTTGCAGGGAAGATGCGCAAAGCCACTGCTGGGGTGGAATGTCACTACGAGCTGTGCTGGTATGCATCGCTCCATCCCTTTGCAGAGAACATCCCGGTACCAGGAACTCCCAGCTGCTTTGTACTTGAGCTGCTGCAACACGCATGAGATACATCTGGGAGCCAAAAAGTCAGCAATGCCAGAAACGCAGCCGCCAGGGAAAGCAGCGAGAGCAGAACTGGAGAGCCAGGCAGAATCCCAGAGCAGGGCAGGCTTTGTGTCTCTGCGCAGCCTTTGATGGAAACAAAGCTTCTCTAATGGAAACTGCTTAGAAACCTGCTTTTAAGGCACAATTTTTGTTTTAAGTCATTTCTTCCCGATGTCCCGTCTTGGAGGATGGGGTGACATGGGTTGCTCTGCACACACAGCCCAGGCACTTCTGCAGAATCACCCAAATGCTTTCACTTGTCACGGGGCTGGGCTGAGCCCCAGAGCCCTGGCTGTGCATCACCTCCGCTGCCTGGAAGATGCTGCAGGAGAAAAAGATCCTTAACGCTGATGAGGGGAGTTCAGCTGAACGATGGCAAGGCGAGGATGGTGCTGGGTGAGTTCTCCCCTGGAGATCTGAAAGAAGGAGCCTGAGGACCAGACTATCCACAAGCAGGACAGCACAGAGAAACCTGTGGCCCAGGAAAGCCAAGCATCAAACCTCCAAACCTGCAGCAGCAAAAGGGCAAGAGGCACAAAGCCCGAGTGGACAAGTGGGCAGGGACATGGCGGGTGATGCAGAGGGACCGGCAAGGCAGGGTTCCAGCGCTGTCACAGATGTCTGCATGTAGTTTTATGTCACAGCTCCTTCTTCTCACTCCTTTTCCTGCTGGTCCAGCTGTGGCATCACAGAACAAGCAACTTCCTTGTGCACCTCAGTGCCTCCAGTGTTTCCAGTTCTACCCATTGAGTAATGCAGCTCTTACAACCCTGACAACGACACCTCGCTTCCCCGGGGGGGCAACTCTCACCTCTCTGCAAAACCCCGCCGGATCACATCTGCCCCATCTCAGTACAGATAACAGACTGCTGAAATTACCCTCACGTTACAGGCTTTTTAATTACTACCGTAAGCCTCTGAAAGCCAATCTCTTTAGTCATCGGTCTGCCTCCGACTCACTCGAAAAGGGCTGGGGAGGGGGTGGCGGAGCTAAGGACAGTGAGGACTGCTGCTCAGCTGCCTGAGCTTCCTTCGTCTACAGATCCTGCCAGATCCTGTCTTCTGCTTGTCAGCGCCGAACGCAAGAAGGGGTGTAAATTTGGCTACTACGAATGTCTTCGATCCCGCCCGGCTGAGCCCTGCCCTGCGCCGGTGTTGCCCGGTGCCAGCCGTGCCGGGTACTGCCCTACCTGCACCGCCAGCGCCGTGCCCCGGCGCAGCGCGGCAGGAGCTGCCCCAGGGACCAATCCTGCACGGTGTTTACCTGTGCGCTGCCGTGTCTTGTTGCGAATCGAGCCTTGAACCAGCTCCAAATTTCTTGTCATATCAACTCAAATTTTGGCAGCAGCTCAACCCACATCTTATCTCGAGCAGAGCTCCTTGGCAGCAGGCACCTCCCTGTTGTGTAATTTAATGATGTTATGGCTGGCTTGCAAACAGTAAAACAGAAAGGCCGTGACGTTATCTTAATAGGATTTTGCTTGCTGAACTCCGAATGTCACTGGCACCGCTCCCCAGCGTAGCAGAGGGGACACAAACCACCTCAGCGCCAGCAGCTTCTGCTGCTCTCAAACAGCATAAATTAAAATTCAAGGTTCAAGGCATTTATCTCCTACAATCCCTCGCATCTGATCCCTGCTAAAATCCCACGTACACCCAGCTAGCTGGCTGCTAACCCACTCCGAAAGCGGGGTTTTTGGGGCAGCAGTGTGGCCAGCCTGTTGGGTTCTTTCCTCCGTCAAATCTCAGCGGCCCCCGTTGCTGATACGCTGGATCGACGCTTCAAGCAGCTGCTGAAAGCATCAGATTGCTAATTGCACAGATATCCTCCTCTCCTAGTGCCATATTTTAATGCACATTTCAACTGCTTTAATGCATTCCAGCAACTTTAACACCCAGGCAGAGCGTGCCCCCGAAGGTTGCTGTTTGATAGCTTTCTGCTGTAAAACCGATTCGGCGGGTTGAGCTGGGCCAGCCGGCACACTAGATAAGATTACATTTTCCACGCATGAAAATAAAAGGTTGTAATAAATCCTTTGAAGGGCTAAATCTGGGTGATTATAAAATGCATATTTTCCCTGCTTCCATTTTACCTCTTTATTAAGGAGGAAGCGAGGACGGTTTGTAAATAGCTGGGAATCCCCGCTTGGCACACTGCCCTGGGATTTGTTCAAAGTGGCCATTTGTTTTCTTGCGGTCTCTGATATACGCTGCCCCGCGTTCCTCTGGGAACTGCGGGAGAGGAGCTTGTAATGGACTTGAATGGAATTAGGGGCTTTTATGGAGGTAGGCTCAGAGCAGCGTCTCTTTCGCTGGGAAGCAGAGGAGGCATAGCGGATTCCTGAGCAGAAACATGTGGAAGACACGGAGTGAAAGCTGGAAGGCAAGGCTTGTAAGGGGAGGTAATAACTTGTTATTGGGCTTACAGGATTGAGAGGTAGACAGACAAGCTTTTAGGAAAAAAAAAAAAGCAACACTTTCTTCAGGTTGCAAATAGTAGGTTTCAGGGGGACACATTTAACTTCTACCAGACCCTTCCTTGCCCCTGCCCCCCCCAAATAATAATAATCTGAAGCTCTTCCCTAGGTGAGTACCAAAGGCTGTGGATCAGAACATTTCCCTCGGGAGGGACCTTAAAAGGGACCTTGCAACTCTTGCGCCCTGGAAGCGCGAGGCAGGACGTTTGCAGATGGTTTCCTGGGATGGGGCAAAACAGAGCAGGGAGGAGGGCAGTACAAGTGCCTGCAGATCTCCTATCATTTTCCTTTTACTCTTCTCTACTTACACTTCTATCCCTGGATCCCCACTCCCTGTCCCACCCTCCTACCCATCCACAGCCTGCTTTCCGATTCCTTTGCACTCCCTGCTCCATGAAGAACCAGTCTGCCCCACTCCTGCAGCTCCCACCAGCCCGGACTCGGAGCAGCCCAGCTTCCTTCACCACCGCTGCTGCCAGAGAACAGCCCAGGGCATCCACAGGCTGGGCACCATCACTGATGAAACCAAGAAAAGCAAAAGCATTTACATTTGTGGGGAGGAAGGAAATGTTTCTGCAGCCCTGCCTCCTCTGCCACAGCCCTACAGTGCTGCTCAGCTTGGAAGTGCTTGGCATTTTTCCCTACCTTGTAAATAAGTGATTACTGTGATCAAAATAATTAAGCAACCCAGCCTTTTAAGTGACTAATAGAAGACAATAATTTATATGTGTGAGGTTTATGGAAGCGATAGAGCCCTTTTAGCAGATCTCGCAGAGTGGTAACTTTTTTCTGTTGTGGGTTTTTTTTTTTTTTTACGTACCAGAGCATGGAAAATACTATAATAAAGCCTGAAGAACTGCCCCACCTCCCCCCTGTACCCCAGGGTCGAGGTGTGGAGCACGGATGCCCTGCTACGCTCACCACTATGCTGCTGCAGCAGCTTACCTGCCACCAGCGCCTCCAGACATGCTCCCTGCCCCATGTGAGACCTCCCACTCGCCCCTTAGGAGACCACTCACTCATCCCTTCAAGATTTCGGTGGCCCAGAGAGTGCTGCGACTACAGCAAAGCCTTGCCACAACACGGTATCCAACAACTCAGCTCCAACTGACCTGGAGAAAGCATGGGAGCTCCAGGCTGTGCTCAGACCCTGCTCTTCCAGACCACAGGATCACGCTACATCCAGTCCTGGTGTGGTGGGTGACAAAAGTGATGGGGGACAGGCTCCCCTGCCTCCTAAAAGGAAGCTGGAGACCAATAATCCGCTTTATAGTATCTTTTAATCACTGTGTCTCTGGGACATATTTGAATGGATGTCCTAGAGGTGCAAGGCTTGCTAGAGCATTACCAAATTCCCAGGCAATCTGAACTCTCATGCACATTCATAATTAAAAATTCCCCGCTAAGTTGCGTGTTTTTGTAAAAGCATTATCGTTCCTCTGAGCTGCGTGTCCTGCAGCATCCTGCAGAAGGCTAGCAGGAGGCAATTTAGACACAGAACAATTTTCTTCCTGCTGGAAAAAGGCAGATTTCTGCTCCTCGGGGACACAGCACAGAGAAAGAAGAGGAAAAAAAAAAACCCACAACCAAAAAACCCCAAGCCCAGACTGTAATCTACAAGGCCACATTTCACATCTGTTTTTGCAATGTTAACTTTTATAAAAGGGCTGGGAATAACACAATCAATTTACTTTTCATTTTGGAAGGTTATAAATTTAAAAGCAAGGCTGGTGCACAGTGGAACTGGAACACTGAAACTTCTTTTCAAAAAACCCAACCCTCTACTTACAGAAAATGTTGTTCCTCTGAAAACAAAAGTGATGGTATATATTTTTAGGCAATACTGATTTTTAAAAGTTACCAGGCTGATTAACTCCAGATGACCCCAAAAGAACCACAGAAAACAACCCAAGTTTGGGAAAGGTCACTCCTCCCTGCAGTTGTTCCACGGACCCAAAACTTCTTGATCTATATTAACACCATAAATTAGATGTGTAACACTATTCCAGAAATGCCAACAGCTCTCCACGCTGCTGTTCTCATCCCTCTTGTTTGCTGGCTTCAGAAGATAATAAACGAGGCGAGATGTCAGCACATCTTCCCACTCCCTCAGCTCTCTTCATTAGAGAAAGGCTCCTGACGTGCCCTCGCAACGCCTGCTCTGATTTTGTGCTCGGGGGCAGGCAGAGGACCAGGCAAGGATTCAATTAGCGGCCCACCTTCGGTTCATTTTTCATAAGCCTCACTTAAAAGTCGAGGTCAGGGAGGCTGTGATGTGCTGTGACTACAGACGATCGCACTGCCCTAGAACCTCTAATTGCTTCCTTGTGCTACACCACGCTGCAGCGGCTGGTGCCTCCTCCCTTCGGCTGGAAGCACCCTGGAGCAGGGACTGTCCCTTTTCCTCCTGGTCTCCACTTCTGCATCTCCACCACCATGACCAGGGCTCTTTGGCAAATACCTCCAAGATGTCCCACCGCAGCGACAGCCTCCACGACTCGACGGAGGTCCAACGGGAGGATCACGGGAGGCGGCAGGTTGTAAGCATGTGAGTTGAACCCACAGCTGGGAAGGACTCAGATGTGAAGTTGCAAAAATCAAGTAGAAACAAGCACCAGCGACTGTGTTGGCAGGAGACTTGCTTTCATCCCATGCCTCACAACACTAAACATGAACACCCCAGTTCTCCCAGGCTCTCCTGGCACAGGCAAGGACACAGAAAAGGGCTGGAGACCAAAACCAGCCATGGGGGGAGCAGAGAGGAATCCACCCCTTGTCCCTCATGCTGGGAGAACCAAGACTGCCAGCCTGGTGAAGGGGACCAAGGACACACATCCTAAGTCTTCCTCCCCCTACAAAGACGAATGAAAGCATAAAACAATAATAAAGAGATTGACAGAGATTTTGAGGGTGCTACGACAAAGGTTAGCTCAAGGGAAACACTTGTGGAAAGAAGGTTCTTCTTGACAGATGGATTCAATTTGAATTTGCAAGGAAACAGTCCTCTGGAATCAAGGCTGCTCCCGCGATTAGAAAAGTTTTCAGCTGAGAAACACGGGGACATGATGCTAACATAATCTCTGCCTCCACTTTTACTACCAGGAAGAAATAAAATACAACTATGGCCAAAAATAAATTAAAAGAATAATCAGAGGACAGACAGAAAGAAGGAAGGAGATATAAGTACATATGAAAATGCAATTACTGAGTTGACTAAGGAACTGCATGTGATCAATGAGAAGCAGCTAAAATGTTCGCGCAGTCATGAAAGCAGCCTGGGCAACAAAGTGGAGAAACTTGAATTACTTGGGCAGGACACAAAACAGGATACCGAGGAGATGAGAGGAACATGGTGAAACAGAAATCATAACTGGAATATACACAACTGCAGAATCCAACGCTGTGAGGGCTTTGGGAGAGTTTTTGGAAGAAGTGGAGGCAAACGGAAAATGAGAAAAAATGCAGCGTGAGTTTACCAAAGGTGGAATGTGCCAGAAAACCTGAGGACTGATGTTCCAGACAGAAGAAAAGCAGCAGATCTAAACCAGGCTGCCTTCAACAACGTATTCCTCACGGTGCTTGCCCTGGAGGTGGCTACTGATGGGAGAGATCACGGATTGAGGGCAAGATTCGTGAGGTGGAGGAGACGAAGCTCAAAGCTTCGTATGATGGGTAGCCATCCAGCCTCCTCAGCCAGCCTTTGGCTCTCCATAGCTCCACCTGAATTCCACACCAAGTCCCAAGAAACAGTTCAACCCTGAATCAGTGACTTGCTGTCCTGCTGAAGGCATCCTATGAGGCTCCAGCACCATACGGCAGCAAGCTGCTGATGGGAGATGGAACTGGGATGCTGGAGGTAAAGTTCACCATAGGGAGACTTGCAGGAAATACCAGTACATGAGGATAGGATGCAGCAGGGACAAGAAAACACATGAAAAATTGTACTGTCAGGAGAAGAGATGTTCTGAAAGCGTAGCACTGAGGACAAACAACAAACTGGTTTAGGATGGGGTCTGATCAGAATAGCAAAGGAACAAACGAGTCCACAGACAGGACTCCCTGGGTCGGGCAGTCACATCCCCACCAGCATATCTCTACCTGTCCACTTTCAGGAATGCCAGTCACGGCTGCCTATCTCTAACCTCAGGAGCTACACGCAGGAGAAGAGCCAGGCACACTCGCACCAGCCGTTTCAAATTAACTGGATGGATGAGTTGAGGAGACACCACCCAATAGGTGCACATGCAACAGTACCTCCATGCAGGGCCTGGCACAGAGACATGCCAAGTACCGAAGTCCACGGCACCTACCCCCACCCACGGCACACCACCCACAGGCAGCAGCCATGGGGGTGCCCAAACCTTGGAAGAAGCCTCCAAGACAACCCTAGTAGCTCAGTGGTGACCGAGCACCTCCCCTCCAGTTCTCCAGAGATCTGGGATGAACGTTAGCGAGGTGGAGCTACTCCTGGTCCTCTCCACAGGGGCATCAATGGCCAAGACCTCCGGCTTTAACGAAGGGTGATGGTGCCAGCTGCCCACAGCGCCCGCAGCCCCACGAGGTGCTGGAAACCAGCAGCAAGCTGTCAGCAGATGGCAGGGACGTGGGGGGCATGGGAAGGAGGGGCCAGGAGATGCTGGTGGCTTTTGGGAGGGATGGCCGCAGCCGAGCCGGTTCTCGTCCAGGACGACAGCTTGCACATGGATAAACAACGAGATAATTACAACCTTTTTTGGGGGGGGATGGGGGGAGAAAAGCCCATGGCTGCAGCGCCCTCCTGCTGCCAGCTCCTGCAACCCATACGTCCCACACGGCTCCCTTCGCAGCCTCATCACGAGCAAATTACTCGCCATAAAAGCCCTGGCTGGAGCACTGCATTAGATACAGCTGTGAAACCATTTATCTATTGATAGACCCCTATTGTCAGGGGCTGGGGTTTGGCTTTCATGTGAGTGAGCAATTTGGGAAAGGGAAAAAAAAAAAATCCAACAAAAATGACAACCCAAAAAACCTACCAACCAACAAACAAACAAATAAAGGAGGAGAGAGACAATACCCAACAGCTCGCAGGGTTTCCAGGCCTCCACCAGCTGGGAAGCTAAGCGTATGAAATATGCATCGCACTGAACAAAGCAAACTGAAACACTCAGCGCTGGAAAGCTGTAACCCTTTCCTGTGCGCGGGAGCCAGCCGCAAGGAGAGTGGGATTCCCAGGCTGCCAAAAAGTTAACGGGAAAAAAGATCAAGAGAAAAAGCATGCGGGGCCATGGGTAAGGAGGAGCACTGACAGCTTCCCCTGCACTGACACCCAGGCTTTTTTAGGTAAAGAGCCTGTTCCTACAGGATCAGAGGAGCTCAACAGGCAGCTGCTTAAGGCGGGTTACATGTTTCGGAACTGCTTCAGATGTGAGCAGCTACAGGAGCAATAGCTGGGATGGCTCCAAGCAGGGAAAGCTGCTGCTGTCCCCTGATGTCCTCTTCCAGACCTCTGCTCCCCACGGATGTCTTGGAGGAGGAGCACTTCTCCAAGCACTCGATGGAGAGCACCTCTCCAGAGGACCACGCTCCGCACCACCACGCTCCTGCGCGGGGAGGAGGTGGAGGACACCGTGTTGGGCACTGTGACTCTGCTGAGCAGTGCCACCCCCTCCCCACTCTGCCCCACCGTGGGTGCCCCTATCCCACAACAGGCTGCAGAGCATCCTCGGCTGGGAACGGATCATGCAGCGTCAGGCTGGAGCACCTTGTTTTGGTGTTGGCAGTGGTGGTGCAGCTTCAGGTAGGGCACGGCCCACAGCCTGAAGCACGCGGCTCCGTGTCAGCTCAGGAAAGGAGCTTGCAGCCCGCAGTGCAGCCACAATCAGCGAGGAAGCAGCACAAGAGTCAGCTAGAAAACCTGAGCAAACTGGACGCAACGGAGCACGCGGCTCATGAGAGCCTCAAGGAGATCGGAGGGCTGGAGCACATGCATGAAAGGAATCCAGCACTCTAATCAAGGGATGGGAGAAAATGAAGGGAAGAACAGAGATCCAGCAAACTTTCAGCTAAGTAGATTATTGATCTTCAGGGTGTGCCAGAAACCAGCGTTGCAAATTACAGCAGTCCCCTGCTGCAAGCTCAGGCAGTTACTGGATGGCAAAGCAGAAACGCTCCCCACCTCCCCGTTCCCACCACCCACACGCCTTCCTCTGCCACCGCCGCGATGCCGCCAGGCTCCTGTTTGCATCTCGCTGCAGCGGGACACGCAAACATGTCCAGAGGGTGATAACGTGAAAGGAAATGGCGCAACCCGCCAGCATCTAATGGGAGAGACGGTGTTAGCGGGGAAGAAACTGCTCAGGGAAAGTCTGTTGTCTTCTGTTGTCAAGAGGGAGCAGAAGGCAGAAACCTCAGCCCAACGCGAGCGGGGAAGGCGGTGACCTTGCGAGGCTCCGTACAGCTAAGCAAATAATTTCCTTGGCAAAGGCAGGCGCTCTTTCCGCTCGCAGTCAGGAGGGTTTCTGCACAGCAAAGCCGAGGTGTGAACGCCTCGCAGATTGCCCTGACAATGCGCCTAACCCCCGGCACAAAGATCACCTGCTCGCAGGAGCCGAGAAGCTGGTGAGAAGAGATGGCTTGGAGCCCAACTCCTGCCGGGGCACTCAGCATCCCACCAGATCTGCCCCACCGTGCTCACTCTTGGCCCTCTGTGCCCCATGTGTCCCCGCTGTGGCCAGGACCAGCTCCGGCTTGGCAGCTTCTGTATTATCTGTGCAGCGGCACAGATGTGCACCGCGCTTTCTGTGTATGGAGAGAGGTCCCTGCCCTGAAAGTCTTATAAGTGAAGCAGACGGCAAGCGCTCCCTGGGCCGGCCCGGCTGCCGGGAGGTGTTTATTTCCAGCAATCCATTACCTGACATTTGGTAAATTTTCACAGCATCAATGCCAAACTGGAGAGAAATGCCCAGAGCAGGGATGGGGCTGCGGATGCTCGTATCAAACCCAGGCGGAGCGGGCGCTGGGAGGGCTGCGTGCCTCCTGTCACCAGCCCCACCACCACTGTCCTTCCACTGGGACCCCTCTGCCTTTGCCGGGTTCACACCACAGAGCTCCCAGCCCTCAAAAAACATGCTGTAAGCCTCAGAGCCCCCCCTGCGAGGGAGGTGAGGAAGTGTTTGTTTATCTCTTCTCATAAGAGGCAAGGAAAAGGCCACTGCAGGGCTGTCTGGTGGCACACGCAGAGAGGGTGACACCAACGGGTCTTCTCATGCCAGGGACAGCCCCTCCGCCGTGGAGGAGCCGTTTTTAAAAAAAGCCAGGGCTTCCTATGACTGGTGGAGCGTGGTGAGCACTCGGACTGTCAGATCCTCCTTGTTTTAAATAAATTCCACTGACGTACTCTCTTCTGACATAAATTATTAACCAAGCATGATGCACACAGTGTGCCAGCAGCAGCATAGCAGGGCAGGAACAGGCAGCGGGTGAGGCTTTCCGCCCGCAACCGCAGGCGTGAAGCAGTTAAATCACCCGGTCCCTGGGAGAAGAGGTGTGCCACCACGGCTGCCACCTGCCCGCCAGCGTGGCCACACAAGGCAAAGTCACACTCCATACCCAGGCCATATAAAACCCAACCTCCTGTCACCTCCACACATCTGTCTGCGCCAAGACATGCTGAGAGCGGGGATTGTTTTTCATACCCCCCCAGCCCTTCTGACAGTCCCAGGGACAGTGGCTCCGCTCTGCTCCTGGAAATGCTGTGGATGTCCTGGAGGTACTCAGCCAAACACCATCTCCTAGGGTCACCCAAAGCAGATGGGACCATTTCTCTCCCTTCAGCCTGAAGAAATTCCCAGTTAAGCTGGGACAAGGGGCAAGCTGGGTGAGAGGGGGACAGCCTTTCAGAGAGAGACCAACCCATCAGCCAATGCCCAGAGGCAAACTACCACCTCCCCACACCCTCCTCGGCTGATGTCTTGAGAATTCACCAGAACAGTCAAAACAAAATCCCAAAGGAGAGCCTGATGGGAAGGCAGCCTTCAGCAAGCGGTGTGGGGGCCAACACCAGCACTGGTGGGAGCTCCTGGGAGCACTGGTATGGATCTCAGCCACCTGCGCTGGGGGCTGAAGTGTGTATGTGAGAAACAGCTGGGATAAAAGGGCAATTCCTCTGCCCAAATACAAACTCTAGCAGCCTGAAGTCAGAGAAAAGTTGTCTGAGTCTCATCTCTCTGAAGCCCTGGGGGGTGTTGGGATTTCAGCACCAGACACAGGTCATCCAGGCTCCCTTTCTTCTCCGGTCACTCAGTAGGACCAGAAAAAAGGGGAAGGAGTATTGAGCAGGAAAAAAAAACATTACTTTTTTTTTCCTCTCGTAATTCAGACGAACAGCATCCACATTTCATCCTGGAAGTAGCTGCGCTTTGGGGATTCTTGTGTCTAAGATCTAATTTGTAAAGCGCCTAGGGATCCCTTAGGGTAAAAAAAGCATTATAGGATCATTATTAAAATGGACACGTTATATTTCATGTCTCAGTTCCTCACAAGTTGAAAAAAAGGCCAAGATCTAACTCCAGGATGAGACTACAAAACCGTGAAACCTACCAGCCATCCAGTGGAGTGATAAAAATGGGATGCATCTTCCTACGTGTTGAGTGCTGCACCCAGGTCTTTGCCCACTGCAGTGACAGAGTAAAGAGTAGCAACCCTTTTTTTTTTTAATAAAAGCCACAATCCCTGGCCAGAGTCGGCCCTTTCAGCTCTCCCCTGGACTCGTTTGCACATCTGGGGTGGGATCCAGTGCTCTGTCATGGCTTCAGAAGAGAGAATGCAACCTGCTGCCGCCTGACCACAACCCATACGCGGGGCTGCCCATCGTCCTGCCGGCTCCTCCAGCCGCCAGCACAGGTAATCTAGAGACAAAAAGGCTTTCTCAAGCCTTTCACCAATACTTACACCAGCAATGTCTCTGGTATACCCTGCCCCAGACCAGAAAGCTCCTTTCAAACCCTTGGCATGTACGTGGCTAGATGAGAAGCTATTTCCCCAGAGGAGCGAGCGAAGCTATGTATTTCAGGTTGAATCTCATGCCTGCCTGCCTCCCACCCACCCGGCACACACGCCTGCTGGCGGAATTTTTCTCGCACGTACAGCATCTATCTGCTCAGCCCAGCCTGTACATCACCTGGCTATCGATCTGCTGGAGGCGACATGACCTGCACCCACAATGAGGGTGCAAAGGAGATGTGACAGGAATGCAGACCCCCTTCAGCCGTTTCTGCAGGGAGAGAAAGGGGCTGAGGCAGCAGGACACCCTGGGCCTTGGGCTGGGGGCTGCTTCTGCAGCGGGGAACACACAGCACCCCAACACAGGGGGCAGCTCACGGGGAAGGGGCCCAACCACTTCACCATCAAGGATATTCAGCTTCTGAGACACCAGAACTGCTGGTGCAGATACCACTTGGCCGTTGGAGCTCGGCATGGAGCTGGACTTTCATGGAAACCCAATGGGTTGCCCCTGAACTGTTTCAAAATGAATGCAATCCCCAAGGCCCCCAGTCCTGTCCTTCCCGGTCTCACTGCTAAAACCCTGATCAAACCCAGTGAAATAAACACTGACCCTGCTTCTAGATTTTCTAGCACGCATCCTCTCCTCCAGACTCTTTAGTGACTCTTTAGACCAGAGTAGGGTCCACCTGAATTCCTGTCAATGCCTTGTTCTTATCTTCTGCAGTAGACTTTAACTTTTTGACCTGGCTTTCAAAAGCCAGACACTGTTTGACCCATCACCTTCCTCTGGGCAACTAACAGCCTCACCAGACACAGTAACATCTTTTTATACCATAGCCCTTATACCATAGCCTTCACCTTCCACCCCCATCCAGAGGGGTGTTCTCTCTCACATGTTGTGTTTCTTTGCAGGCAAGGACAACGCTTGTGCAGTTCACAAAGTACCATGGCTATAGTAAACCATAAATGAGTACAAAGAAGAGAAAACTCTAAAAAGCATCACTGAGTTCCTGAGAATAACAGCAGAGCAAGCCTCAACCCTTGGGGCTTAAAAAGGGCTGGGGAGAAGAGAACTTTTCCTGAGACAAAGTGAAGCAGCAGAGAATGGGGCTGAGCAGTACCTGTGTGTTGTATTCATCTCCTTGAGCATGGATGGTGTAGGAACGACCACCGTTTTTCAAGGTCTCGGTGGCAATGCGCACTTTCACCCCTGGAAGCGGGGTGCCCACGGAACCTGCAAAGGAAAACAAGAGTGAAACAGTGGACAGCCTCTGAGAAACAACAAAATCGGGGATGCAAAAGAGCAGCTGCTCGTCTATCAATGGCATCTGCAGACTGTGCTGGCACTAAAGAACTTCCTAGCAGGGGGTTACCCTTCAGGAAGGCTTCGATCACATCGTATGTCTGCATGCAAATGTCACTGCGGTGCAATACGCTGTTGTTCGCTGAGCAGGCAGTGTTGGAAATGCCTAGGAAAACAAATGTGTCTTCAGCCCTGAACAGTCTCTCTTGGCCAGTCTTTGAAGACATCAGCACAGCTTCGTAGCTCAGTAATGAAGCTGTCTTTTTTTTTTTTTTTTAAAAAAAAGCACCATGAAACTTACACAAAGATGTGAAAAGAAAGAGCACGATGATTACTAGAGTGGCTCACTGCTTCTCTATAGCCTGGACCTGACAGAGAAGGCAAAGCCTTAACAGTGTGAGAATTGCAAGGGATTATCTCAGTTTTATGAGACATCAATACACTGTATATAAAACATCATAGGAGAAAAGCAGAGATCAAAACCACATCGTTCTTCCACAGGTTTCAATTTTCAAAGCCAGGGAATCTGACACAGCGTCATGAACAACTGCTATTAAGCTCCAAGACGGTCCTGCGACCCAGAGCTCCCCAACCTGCAGCCTGCGGCATTCCCACCCCTTGGCTTAGTGTACGCTCTTCTTGGTGAGCATCTGAAAGCACAGAAGAAAGGGCAGCTTTGTTCCTGCGACCTCTGGCTGATGGGGGGCTCCAGGCTCAGCAGCAACCAGGAGTGGTGGGCATCTGCTGTCTCAGCAGGTTTCACTCTGCATCTCAATGGCACAGGACGGCTCTCACTGCAAGATGAAGCCCGTGACTTTCATCCCCTGCGAGTGGGGAGAGGGATGTCAGCACAGAGCAGCCTGTGGCTCAGGAGGACTGCACAGGTCTGAGCTTAAATATGAGTAAGTGTAGTCTTTTTAAGAGACGGTAATTTTTTTCCCTGGAAGCTTCCAGTTGGTGATGTTTCCTACCTCTTCTAGGATCAGCTTGACTTTGCAAAGTCCTTAGCGCAGGGTATGCAGGACCCGGTGCTCGGCACTGTCTTCCCCTTTTCTGTTCTTCAGGCGTTTGGGTTCAAGCGGCTTTTTCCCTATCCTGATCTCATTCTCCTGTTCAAGCCCTGGAGATCCGGTATCTGTGACATCATGATTTTGTTTGCTACATTGGTCAGTTGCCATGGAAATTGATATGTCGTCGTAGCCCAGATTTATGGCATCCCTGCAGGATCAGCTAAGAGCAGATGGGCTATGAGGGAGTGAGATTTTATTGCAGCGAAACTACCCGAACAATTAGCAAATCTGGCAAGAAATAAACAGAAAGCGACATGGCAGTTCTGTGATGTGTGTCTGTTCAGCTTGAAATTGCCTACGGCGTTCAGGTCAGCCAACACGCACAGCCAGGTCCTTCTCTTACCATGAGCATGGCTTGGGCTGCTCTCATCTCATGGCCAGACACTGCCAGGAGTCAGAGACAGAGGACTGCAGCAGGGTACGGAGGGAGAAGCATGTGCCAGGACAAGTCACCAGAAGTGCCTGGAGGTGCTGTGTGGAGGTATTATGTGTTTTAACAGTCTGTTACCTGCCATGGTAGACTCCAGGAGGACTCAAAAAGCAA
Organism: Rhinoptilus africanus; assembly: GCA_013400135.1. Lineage (NCBI taxonomy): Eukaryota > Metazoa > Chordata > Aves > Charadriiformes > Glareolidae > Rhinoptilus > Rhinoptilus africanus. The sequence goes on along the minus strand of VXBO01011706.1, from coordinate 55,609 downwards.
TTAATAAGTCATGGAAAACACGCTGAATGTTTGAACATCAAGCTTGCTTGAAGCTACCTTCTAGACTTCTACAGGAACATTTTCTCCAGTGCGAAAAACGCCTTGTGTGAACAGCCCCCAACCTGCCTGCGAGACGTGGCAAGGGACGATGGGCAGACACCGCAGAGTCAGTCTTGCAAAGCTCACGGAGGGAGCAGTAACCAGTGCAATGAACTGCCATGGGCTCTCGCAGCTTTGCCGTCTCTGGGAGCCTTCAAACCAAGAACAGCCAGATGCCTTCCTGGAAGATGCTTCTTCCCTGTACGCAAGCTACTGACCTCAACGCAGAAACACAATGGACTGATTCATGTGCAGCAGGACTGAATGGTTAGTGCCCACTTCTAGTCTCAGTCTTTGAGAATGAAATACCAAAGATCAGCACAGTGTCGTCAAACAAATCTGAAGACAGAGAAGGCAACGTGTTTCCCATGCGGTGTTTCAGATTACCGTTACAAATAATTTCCTACTTGGATAAAGTAAAACCAACATGTAAAATAAGTCACTCGTGGGGAGTGGTTTCCTTATACTTGATCTGGCAAAGGCTTTCTGGTATTTAGGAAAAATTACAAACTTGGAAATCAACATCTGTAAAAGCTGAAAATGCTCATAACATTGATTAGAGCTACAAGAACCTGACAGTATAACAAAATTCATGCAAAAACAACAACTAGAGCTTCTTAGGTCCATCTGTCGTGTCAAGACACACACCATGCTGACTCCAACAGGTCAGCAGAAGGCTGAGCCCATTCCCAAAGGAACAGCACTGTAGGTCCTGGCTTCACCAAGACGGCAATCAGGGGTGATCAGAAGGGGGTTAACACTCAGTACTGGCTTCCTTTTGTCCCCAAGCCATAATCCTGAGGGGAAACTGGGGAGAAATCCCTGCTCCTTCCCCTCTCGCTCCCTCCCAGCTCTCTCCAATTTGCAGGCTCCTGAATGTTAAGAAATGCTGGCAACATGCCCACGGTGTCAGCTCAGCCGGCATCAGCCGGGCGGCACTCAGCAAGGAGTGACACTATTATTCTTTCACCGGTTCTCCTCTCTGTTTAAAAAAGTTGTCAGCTCTTCCCAGATAAATTTAATTGGCCCTGCAGTCTGTGTCCTTCGGTATCTGGGGACCTCGATGCTGTTATGTGCGGTGGTGTCCTGGGAGAATTGAGACAGGCCAACGATAAGGCACTCAACGATCTCACTGTCAACAATACACGGAGTCCCCGCTGTAGGAGCTATTAGCTGCCTCTGATCTAAACCTCCAATTAAAGTGGTGATTAGGCCCAGTGAGGCATTCTCCATCCATGAATTATTCATCTCCCTTCACAGTAACAGCACCAGGGGGGATTAGAATGAGAGCTGGTGAAAACAGAGGCATTTTAAGCAGGGTTTTAACCATATACAAGCAAACATTTATCTTTCAAATCTTTCATCTTTTCTTCTTCTGGAAATTAAGGCCTCCCACTTGCCCCTGCCCCTTCAGACCTGTGCTGCGGGTGAAGAGCGGTGCCACACTGCCAGAGACACTAGTGGTGACACGGGCAGGACAGGCAGGTGCCAAGGACTCAGCCCTTCCCCAGCCACGCCAAGCGGGTGGAAGCGGAAGAGGAAAGCCCCAGGACCTCTCCTTGGAGGCAGGAGCTCATGAAGCAGCAGAGAAGGATGTGTACTGCTTCCAATCCACAAGAAATCCCCTGGGCAAGCATGAGGATCCCTGTATTTACCCAAGGGGTTAAGTGCCATGCTTGCGGTGCTCTGATTGCTTTGGCCAGCACGTGGGTCTGTGCCACCACCGCCTAGCATCTGTCCCTGTAACACCGATGCTGTCTGAGGGCTTTTCTGTGGACACTTCACTCCTCCTCCTGCCCAGCCTCTGTTCCCAGCCCATTGCTGCATTTCTCAGTTGACTCTCTCGCACTGGATGCTCCGTGGTGACCTTACATCCCAGCCTCTAATGGGGTACTATATCAAAAGCTCTTTCACAGCTCCAGTAAATTATGCCTCAGCTTCACCCATCTGCTTCCCAACTGACACTTCCTGAAATAAATTAATCAAGCCTATTCAATTATAGACTTCTTTCTGTAAGGTCTCTCACTGATCCACATCTTTGTAAGACCCTCCTCTCCCCTCACGGGGCTGCAGCGAGCCCCTGGACGGCGGCTGGAGTGACGGTCAGCCGGCCTTTATCCCCAGCCCCTCTGCTTGTAGCTGCATGATTTTCCCCAGCTCCCCTTGCAGGCCCAGGTACAAGACATCTGTCTTGCCCGTGTTATTTTCAGTCTTCTTTCCTTTCTCCTTTTTTCTCCTGGGAAATTATTCTAGAGCCTCCACTCGTTTCCCCTCCTGAAGACGAATGAAAAGCAAATATAATCAGGCCAGAGGGACATTCAAACCACACCATCACCCTGTGGCGTGGGGATCACGGACAGCCTGAGCTCATGCAGGTGGGAATCTTATTTCCCTGTCTGCATCCCGCTCTAGGGTTTCTGGGGGAAGGGAACATCGGCTGAGCTGGGGTGGGGGAACTACAGTTACTCTGCAGAAATAAAATATTATTTCGAGCTGTTCTCAGATGAGGAGCCAGTGCTGGGGGACCTGTGTTTTCTCCTCTCCCTGTGCGATCCCTGCAGGTGCGCGGCTTCTGCATCCCATGGGACTGGGGTGCTGTGGGAAGCCATGACACCCAGAACAGCCACCCTGGGTAACCCTGGTCCCCAAGACACCGCAGACCAAGACGATGCATATGGTGCCATGCATGTGCAGACAGCATGTGGGGAGGAGAAGGTGGCATAGTGGTGGGCTGGGTTGCTTGGCAGACAGATGGCCACGTTTTTAACCAAAGGGAGAGTGGGGGCATTTCATATTTTTAATGTTTCAGATCAATTTATTTCTAGGTTACATAAACTACAGATAATGAGAGGAGTCACAAAATGTAGCTAAGAGAAGTGAGGGAAGACAAGGAGAGAACAGGACCAGAGTGTACAACGAGGTGTGACAATTTCTAATTCCTGAAGAGCCAAGAAACTTGCACTAAAATAAGACTGAGCAGACATCCTATTTTAAATGTTCAGTACCCATCGATTGGACACCAACTGCCATGTGGGGACTCCTGTGTCAACACCGCACAGGAATACAACTTCACAGAGCAGGAGCCGAAGATGTAGTCCCATCACAGTGCTTCAACTGAGACGCTGGATATCATAAAGCATCAATAAGCCTGGCTGATCAGGTCAGTGTGTGCCACCGCAAGCTCTGCACACACAGCTTTGCCAGTCCACCACAGCCAGTGATCCCAGGGAAACCCACCAGCCATTTCGCACACCTATGCTCTTTCTGGACCAATTCCCCTATCAGCACCATTGTTCCTACCATATCCTGTTCCTCAGTTGTGACAAATGGTGATTAGACATGTACTCTCTACGATGAGAAAAAAAAAGATCACTTCACACCCAAAGGCCTCCCAACAGTGTGCACCCTCTAGAGACTCCTACCTGGGACACGGACTCCATGCAAAGGGTTAGAAAGCGCCATCCCAATCTCAGTCATCCCGTACCTCTCCAGTAACGTGTGCCCAGTGATGCTCTTCCACTTCTCCAGGACAGGCACAGGCAGGGCTGCTGAGCCTGACACCATTAACCTGCACAAGGAAACTCCATATAAGAAAGTATCCAACATCGCCTTTGCTCCAGGGAATTTGTGGTCTAACACGGGGTTACATAAAGCCTGCTCCTACATAAAAGCTGAAGACAGAATCCCCAAAACCCCAAAAGTTAACTGCTACCAAGAATGTTACTCACATATAGAAAATTCTTTGTCTGATACAGGTTTTAAGACGGGACAGCCTCCTAAAAGGGGTACTGCAGTACAAGCTGGTGTTGCAAGACAAAGTCTTTAGTCTTGTATTATGTAGGGTGACACATATAATAAGCATGCAGATCCCTTTTGGCTTTACCATGCAAGAGCGGCTCATAATTAAATAATGTCACCCTGGTTCTTGTCAGAGAGACACTAAAAAACCCCTCGGCAGATTCACCGTGGGGACAGCCAGCCATCAGCATCCCCTGCCCAGCGCAGAGGGGCATCGCTCACCTACCTGATGTTCTCCTGGCAAAAGGCACGCACGAAATCCTGGACTTGTGGCTGAGAGAAATGCTTGTCATAATACTCTATCAGCTTTGCGTAGATAGTGGGCACTGCCATGAAGACACTGACACGGGGACCTTCGGAGATTAGTAACTTCTTCCAAACCTATAAAGGAAGGGCACATACACATATAAAAATATCTCAGTGTAAAGAGTAGAGGGGAGCGATCATCAGCATTGTCAGTGCTAACTCCTCAGCATCTTTGAAGAGGTTCACAGGCAAGGGCTCTATAAAAACACTACATGAGGCAGTGAATCCTGCCACTGCTCCTTTGTACAGTGCAAGGGGAAACTGAGGTACAGGAGCGCAACAGGCATGTCCAGAACAAAGCCACCCTGGGTGCTCACAAACAGCCAAACCTCGGCTATCTAAGACTTCTGGAAAGTACAAACAGCTGGAAGCCTGTTGTGTGCACCTCATCCATGTCCAGAACTACAGCTCCCAACCTTCATCATGCCCCTTATTGCCCAAAGCACATTATTCTACTCTCTCATCCCTCCAGTGGACCACCCACATGCTTTCACTCTTAGTGACCACAAGATGATGGAAATGGCATTTTTTAGGACCATCATGTTACAGCCAAGATTTTGCTCATGAAGATGTAAGCTTGTGGCACGATCAATTAATTCCCTTATTATGTGCAGCTCTTCAGAGGCTACACAAAGCCACCAGCTTTTCAAAGCATGGGAGCTCTTCTTTGAAAAGACACTAAGTCACGGGTAGGAGCCCAGAGACTCCAACTTTTGAGGGAGAAACCCTTTTAAGATGGATAGCAGGGTTGGGAAGAGAAGTATCATGCACTTAAATGAGAAGCGAGACTCCACTGCAATGGAAATGGTCATCTTCTGGTGAGCGGGCACAGAGACATGACCCCAGTGAGCTCACATCAGCCATCAGAAACCGCAGGTAGAATAGCTGCAGGCTGGAGACAGCAGCGAGTCAGGAGGGCAGCTTCACCAACAGCCCTCATCCCGAGAGGAATGTTCCCTGTGGGACAGATGTTCTTCAGCCGCAACGCCTGCTAACCTGTGGGAACTACAGATGGGGGCAAATTCCAGGAGCCAGCTCTGCTGGTGGGGAATGAAGACGGATTGAGCCCCGGCTGCTGTCCTGGCTGAGCAGCCCCACCTGGGAGCAGTTAGCAAAGGGTAGGATCCATAAATATCACAATCAGGCCCATTCCTCCCACACCTTGCCACTCTTCCCCCTAGGTGAGCTCTTCCCAAGACAGGAACGATCCAAAGCCATCAATAAATAAAAGGCTACGGTGACGGCCGCCTCTTTCCTTTTGCTCCGATCCCTGCCCCGTTGTTGACAAATGTATTCCCTAACAGCTCCTGACACCGCGCGCCGCCTCTCCCCTGCCTGCCTGCGCACGCTCAGCTGCACACAGGCGCGTGCGACGGCGAGAAAAAGCAGGAATTGATTGAAGGTGAACAAGTGATTCTCCTTCATGCTGTCACTCTGCCCCCTTCCCCTCCGTCCTGCTCGCCCGGGCTCCATTTCATTACTTTCTACTTGGCTGCGCTGGCGCTGCCTCCCCCCGCGTCTCTCACTCCACTGCTTCAGAACAATCAGCTCCTAAAAAAAAAACCTACCACCACCATGTTGTTATTCTTAACAGAGCAGGACACATCCAACAAAGGCACCGTCCCCCTGAACAGAAGGGAGTTCATGCTGCCTCACAGCCCAGAGATGGTCCTCGATGGGGCGAGATGATTGCACAAGGTGCAAACTCACCGGACACCTCAGGAACGGGGAGAAGAGGACTCCAAGATCCCCTTGGCATCAGGCAAAGCAGAGGAAGAACACGCCCAAACCAATGGTTGATGTGCCTGGAGAGGGAACACTACAGTCCCTTGCAAAAACCCCACCTACCAGCATGATTCCCTAAAACAAGCCGGAATAGGCAAAATTGCATTTAGAAGGATCTAACTCCTACCATGCTTCTCCCAGCCTCTTTCCCTAAAGATCTTTTTCTCTTCAATCCCCCAGTATCTTTCCCATTCGAGGCAGTAGGATGGAGAAGGACCTCTCCAAAGCCAGGGGCTGAATGCACAGCCCTGCTCTCCTCAGCCTGGTGCTCCCGAGAGCCATTGCCTTGGGCCAGGAGAGACGTGTGATGGCAAGCAGGGATCAGGACCATGCTGAAAGAACTGAACGGAGACAGATGCTGAGGGCTGTTCAATCTTTGCTGTGTGATTTATTTTTTTTTGCCTTCCCAAGTCCAGAGCAGCTGTGGGGAGCGCAGGCAGACTTCCAGTCTGGCCACGCAGCAGAGTTATTTTCACATGGATTTGGATTTGAATATAAAACAAAACCATCACTCCAAAACACAGCAGATCTCTCTTGCACCCCAGAGTCCCCTGTCCTCACACTCCTGCTCAACTCCTGCCCCAGATAAAATCCTCCCTACCGCAACTCCAGCCGCGGGAACGGCTTTTTCCGTGTCAGTCCGGCTCGCCCCAGCAACAGCCCCTTCCTGAAGATAAGCAGCTGCCTTTGGATTTGTGCCACCAGCTGCTGGGGTGATCTGCTGACAGCCAAACATCTCCACCTGCTCCGCTCCTGCTCAGCCAAATCTGGATCCTACCCATGTGTTTTAACGGCACTAAGCTCCGAGCCGTGGTACAAAGCTGGCAGCCCCAAGCCCTCCGCAGACCCCGCACTGTCCGGAGGGCTTGTCACTGCCCAGCCAGCTGTAACAGCTATTTCTGTTTTATAGCTATAACTTCACGGTTTGAGAGAAGGATCTGGGAAAGCCTCGTTACCTGGGACTAATCAATCAACCCTGGGGCTCGGACAGGCTCGTAGCAAGAGGCTAGCTTTGCCCTTCCAGCGCAGCGGCATCCTCCAGCACAGGCAGGCTTAGGGCAGCACAATCAGCCTCCCCCTCTCTCAATCTCTCCCGTGTGTCACCGTCACCACATCAACAACCTGTCAGCGGGGTATCGGCAGCCCATCATTTCATTGTATTTTGCTCACCTGATACCTCAGGCCTCCAAGTGCTTTTAAAAAGCCACGGATTCTGGAGGCAAACGCAGCACTGTGTGCCACGGCTGCCAGACCATGAGGGAAGCAGCAGGTTTCTGATGGAAGATGTTCAGGAGATGGACACCAAGATTCCTTTTAAGATAAACAAGGGCTAAAACCACAAAGTTTATAACTGCAAGAAAGGGAACAGCTTCCTATCAGCAATAATGACAGCGAAAACCCAGGGCAGCCAGCAAAGAAGTGGGAGATCTCTTCCCAAGAGTCTTCCCATCAGCCTGACATTCCTAATTTTCTTCCCCTCCCACTGCACAAAAGCATATCTGGGCAATTCCATGGGCTGGCCAGTGGGATTTTGCCATCAGTAAATGAAAGGGAGAAAAAAAGAAAAAAAGAGAAAATTCCACCAGTGAGTACAAAACAAGGCCAGTGAGACACAGCTGTAAGATTTTTCCCACGTATTTCTTCTAGCACACAGATGGCATGAAGTGATTGAGGACAGGGGAACATACAAGCTGCTCCAAGAGATGGTCCTTCCATACAGCAACCTTCCCGAACAGCCTCCAGATCTGCTCAGATCACCTGAAGCAAGAGACGCAAACACGGAGGAGAAAAGGCAGTAACATTTTTTTGTCCTTTACAGGGTCCTCGCCTCCAGAGAGATGCGCAATGCTGTAAACTAGACAGAAAACACCAAATCTACCAACTTCTGGGCATCTTCCAATGCAANCTCGGGACACTTACAAAAAAAAAAAAAAAAAAAAAAAAAAAAAAGAGAAGGTGGCTCAACCACTCGTGTGCTAAATCTTGCAAGACTTTGCCTGATACACAACTCCCAAAAACAGCCAGCAGAGATGCAGGCAAAAATGCTCAAAAGCCAAAAAGGAAGCAAATATCAGCATGGATTTTCCCATCAGACCGCAAACAGCTAATAGACAGCCCGTGCTGCTGCCTCTATTGACAGACACAACAGCTCTCCTTTTCTATAAAATTATTGTATCATTTTCAGTGGCTATTGAGGCTTTTTTAGACCTTTTCAAAAGTAACAATACCCCTAATGCAAGGTTAAATCATCCCTTTACTTCCCTTTTGATCGGGGAGATGGGTTTGCATTTTGCATCGATCGCTGCCTTGCGGGTAGCACTGCCGGCGAGGAAAAGGGCTGCCTGCAATTTTCAGAGCATCTGCGAGAGCAACAGGCAACAAGGTGGCTGCAGCCGAATCAGCTCCTCGTTTGGCCAGACCCTGTCCCTAACACCCAGGACAGAAAGCTCCCACAACTCTACAGAAGCGCCGAAGGGATGGCAGGACCGTGCATCCATGTCCGATGCCGGTTTATCCCTGACAAAGGCAGACGGGCACGACATGAGATGGGAGAGCATCAAGGGGAGCTCTGCCCTCTCCGAAGGACCGAGCCGCAGACGCTCCACAAGCAATATGCAGAGAGAGAAACATTCTTCTCTTCAAAGGGAAATCGGGCCCTTGGTGGCTTCGTCTCATGTTTGTTATAACCCCAAACTGTTTGCGCTCTGCATGACTCTGGTTTTAATCATTTATTCATCAGTGCAGTTTGATGGCCCCTCTGCATTCCAGGCTGAAGCTTTTAAACCCTTCCTATGCTGTAGGCATACTGAAAGGAGCAAGTGCTTTCCCTGGGACCCGGTAATATAAGTAAATATGACAGGCTCTGGTTCCATTTTTTATATTTCCACACACACATCAAAAGACATTACTCCATAACAGATGCTGAGGACAGACGGCAGATCTGGGGAGACGGGAAGAAAAACTCTAACTTTTTAAAGCCAGGTCTGCGAGAAGTGATCAAACATAATCCATTCACTAGTGACCTGCTCCTCCCTCCACTGACTCCTCTTTGAGTCTGAAATAAAATTACTCCTCTGAAGCCTCCCATTAACAGATGAAAAGACAATTGCCTTTCTCCAGCTGAAACTGGATGGGAGACGCAATCCCCAGCACACCACCAGCAGCGTCTTAGCGGTGCCTGGTTGTTGGAGATCAGACTCCTCCGCTTGGATTTGCTTTTCTTTTAAAAATAAACTAAAAGAGCTGCCCAGAGTGATGTTTGCAGAAGCGACAGATCCGGGGGAGAGGCTCACTGCGGTGCACGCTTCTCCTTCCCGGAGGCAACGGTGACTGCTGAGCCTTAGATCTCCCTGCACAGCCCGGCAAAGGTTTAAAGCATCAGCACCCAGCCTCGGCCCAGCCTGGTTTGCACAGATAACAGCAGCAGCAAGGACAAACAGTTTTGCTCAAGGATGTAGCACAGGCTGCTGGTCTCCACCGGGAAGTCAAGGGTGTAACCACACGATGCAGCAGCCACCCCGGAGCAACACCTCACACGCAAAACCTCGACGAGCATCAGGTCTGCGGCACCCTCCCACCACGGGGAAAAAGCTGTCCCGGGTGACAGCACGTTCGCAGCACGCCGGGGGAATTAGTCCCAGATCCCACACTCACTTTGGGCACTCATCATTCCCATCAGGACAAACGCCTAGAACAAACAGTCCAAATGAAATTAACGATTTTGATGCCTTTGCGTGCGACATTGTGAAACCGGGTATGATTTTTAGAGGGCTTGATCCTTGGAGGCACCTTAAGTCAGACATGCAGTAACGCTGGCACCAAAACAGCAGCTCCTTTTGGAACTTTAGGGCAATAAATCTGCATCTCGGCATATTTATCATGGAAGCAGTTGCAGGGCACAGACAGCGTTGTCATTCTGCAGGCAGCACACCACAGCTCCAAAGCTGCCCAGCAGAGCCAAGTGGGCAGCGCACGCCACAACTAGGTCACAGGGAGCTGAGATTTCTGTGAGCTTCCCCCATCACTCAGAGCAAGTTTTTTCCTTTATGTTTTTGGATACTTTTATTTCCCCTCATGCACTTAAGACTGAAAGACCTCCTGGGATCCGATTTCACGTTTACCTATGTGAAGGGCTGTCAGGGAACCTTTTGCTATTGGAACGCCTTTCCCTTAAGGAGAGATCAGAGATGGTTCAAGGCAAAGACAAGCCGTTGCCATCATTCAAACTCAGAGTGGATCCACATTCGACAAAAACCTCAGTAGAGGATCCTACAAAGCAGACACTGACCTTACTACTTGCTCCAAAAGGCTCCTGTCCCCAGGATGCCCAGAACAGCCGAGTCCCAGTTCAGAATGGGGCCATCAACATGCGACTGCCATGGCAAGAGCACCAGCACGGAAGATGCCTGGCTTCCCCTGGGTCTGTCTCTCCAGGCTCTGTGTCACTTCCATCGAGTAACAGTCACACCACAAGGTGTGCTCAGCCTTAGCAGCCGTCACTGAATCGATGTGAGGAAGGGAGACAGAAGGAATCGCTGGGGAATGCATGCTCTAATGCCTGCTTGGTGCAAACTGCTCGAAAAACACTTGCCCATGGGCTTTCTCTGATGCCCGGTAGAAGGCGGCTCACACTGCACTCCTTCATTAAGCATAGGCATTAATAGTATCTCTTCTCCACTGCTGAGCAATTTGCACAAAAACTATACAAATCCAGCATCTTTAAAATTTCTACTCCTGCATAAGAAAAAAAGGCAAGCGTTTCAGACAGGTTCAGGAGCAGAGAAATGCTGGCTGCCTGCAAACAGGAGCAGTGCAGCTGGAGAAGTAAACTCAGCTTGGAAGCAAGTTATGACGGGAGGATCGTATCGGGATGCTTAGGCTGTAGCTTGCTCTGGCTCCAAAGGAGGTTTCTGCCTTCCCAGTTCTCACCCTTGGGGAAAAAAAAATAAATAACAATATCAGAGCCACCCTTGCCCCACACAGCTGCTGGGAGGAATGCACAATCAGGCTCACTGCTGTTCTCCTGCCCGCTCCCAGTCCATATGCCCACAGCAGCGCCGAAACATCTCCCCCCACAGTCAGAGCTGTCATTCCCAAGCACCAGAAGCACAGCCAGGAGCGCTGGGAGCTGCTCCCACGGTCTCCAGGCAGGAAGGCAGGCAGCGGCCCGAGAAGGGCTCCCCATGGAGACACACCGCACCGCAAGGAGTACACGCACCAGAGGACTTAGCACATCATGTACAAGTGGACCGTAACGTTGGAAATTAAGGGTCCATTTATAAACCCTTTATTAATAAATGATTAATAGATGCAGCCATATTTTTTAATAACTTACAATAAAAAGATGCTACAAAAAGCTTAAGCAAGACAGTCTTAACAGATGGTGCTATAAAGTGAATTATAACATGTACAGTAGCTAGTGCAAAGTAATGGATATCCTCATTTAATAAAAAGAATCTGATTTTATGCAGCAACTTTCACGCTTCAGGCATCTCAGTGCACTTTAATGAGCCCTTGTGGCCTCAGCAATAGCTTGCATGCAGCCATGGACATCAGATGTTGTTTTAGTAAGAGAGTGGATGTTGGTCAGGACACTGGGGTTACTCCACAATCTTGATTTTTAACCTTTCCTTGGACAGCTACCAAAAGCAGACGGAAGAGTCTGAAAGATGCCACCTCCTAACACTGCGCTGCAGGGAACGACAAGCAAGTCTTGTTCCGGGGCTTGAAAAGCTTTCTAACTAAGAAAAAAAAAAAGTATTATTACCATCACCGAAACCAGACTGGCATCTGTATCCACGACTATAAGGCACACCGCAAATTATGTAATTTAATAAACACTGTAATAATAAAGTATTTATTTTGTATAATGAAGTGTTAGTGATTAGAAACCAAACACACATTGGGCATGCTGCTGCGGTTTCTCTTGAACCCTTGCCAGTATCACTCAAGGCTAAATATGTCTGCAGCAGGTTGAGAGTAAGTTCCTAGCCTTGTTTTGATCAGCCTGTCAAGTGTTTTAGCTGCCATTCGAGTTTCTTTATATCACACTATAATTGGCTGCTTTCTCAAGGTGCAGCGAAGGGAAAAAAAAAGCACACAGCAAAACTCGGGCTCCTTTTGCAAAATCCTCCACTGAAACTCTGCTGCTTTTCTGAAAGCTGATTTCAGTAGCAAAGGGCATTTTGTAAACAGCTGGTGAAAATAGACTGGAACTGAAAGGCAGCTTGCATTAAACTCCACAAGAAAGCCTTATTTACCCTCATGTGCTTTCTTTGTAGTGTCGATCAAACCACTTTCAGCTCCCAGGGGAGGCCCTCGGAAAAATAAAGGGAATAAAAAAAAAAAAAAAAGAGAAAAGCAAGTGACGTCCTTTAGAGCCCAAATGCACCTGAGAGCCCTCGGAACAGCGCTCACTGGGGCAGGCACGCTTGCCACACCGACCTCCCTGCCCAAGTTCAACCTCCAGGGTCAAGCGGATGCCCTCCAGCACTGTCCCCGCTTGCCCTCGGCTGTCAAGTCTCAGGGAGAGCTTTGATCAGAGAAAGCAGACGGGGTATCCCCCTCCCCGGCACCTGAACCCATCCTTCAACGTCAGCTCATTGATTTGCAGATGTCGGGAGAGAGCAAAGAAAAACACAAGGGTATAAGGGACAATCAATCACCGGTGGCACAGGACGTGGAGAAACGCGCCCTCCAGAGGGCTTGGCTTTGCTTCCAGGCTGCCAGCACACTCTTTGCCACATCACCACGGCTGGACACGCTCCGGCCCCGGCTTTGGTGGGGTACGTGTTCCTACTGCACCCTGAGCTTTTGGGGTCACATCCGAAACACGATGGAAGACAATCTGGCAGTGACCATAGAGGAGAGAGCACTAGCTCTGCCAGTGAACCTTCCTGTCTTCCTCTACGACAGCATCCTACCTATTTACTCTGGAAAAGCAAATACAGAGCTGTCCCTCCAGGATTCTGGGATTTTTTTTTCCCCCTGAAGGACCAGTGCTCAGGCAACAACTGGGTTTTCAGGTGTCAGGGCCGTCTTGAAACAAGAAAGGAAGCATGCATTTTCTGTGGTTGCTTCTCAGAGAAGCAGAAACAAGCAACAAAGAACCACACAGTCCTGCAGTTGCTCAGATCAGAGCCCAGACTCTCCCTTGCCTGACAGCAGCACAGTCAAAGGCTTCTGGGTGTATCCCACACCTTTGTACTTTGTCCTGTCAGTGTGACGAGGCCACCCAGCATATAAACAAACACGAACAGGTAAAGCAGCCTGTTCAGTTACAAGGCACAAGCTTGACAGGCTCTTTTCACTTTCCCAGGGAGTTTGTACTGACAACACACGTTTCCTTTTTGCTACGAGGTGGCACCAGCACCTGCAAACCCAACTGCTCCCTTAACAGTGACACTGCAGACTCCAACGTCTCTCACCACCCACGACACTGGGAGACGTAGATGAATGCTGCTGCATCCCAGGGACCGGTAACTGTAGAAACTGTTCCACCGTGCTGTTGGTTGCCCTGTTTCTAGTCCCTTTTCTTCCTCTCTTTAGGTCAGCTGCCTGCCGCTGCAGCAAGGAACAAATGAGAAGCAAAGCACTGGGACCGGCGTTTCCTGTCTTGGCTAGAAAACAACATAATAAGCGTGTCTCTACCACATTCAAGTAAGGTTTCCCTCCTGACACCTTTCCTGCAAGAAGCTCTCAATTTGCAAACTCTCTCTCATATCACTGAGTCTAAACCAATAGATCTGTTAACACTCGATTCTCCGCAGAGGAAGAGCAATGTTTTCATGCAAGTGATGAGTACCAGGATTTCTCTTACCTGGGCTGCAAGGAGCTCTTTAGCTTGCGTTCACTCATGTAATGTAACACAAAACACAGAGGACATAGGATTGGAAGGGAAAATGCAAGCTACTAAAAATGAAGTATCCGACAAGCAGCATAGCTTCAAGCAACACACCACTAACATGCAAGAAAAAAATGCAGTATTTCCACCTTTCCTGGTACTAGAAAATCAACAACCCTTCTTCTGTGTGCAGAAGCGGGTATTTAAAAGGGCCAAGCTCCAGTCAGAGACCCTCAACATCATGAGGAGGGGCAGTGCAGCGTTATGATTACGTATGTCACACTTAAACAAGTTGTATCCTCCAGAAGAGCACGTTTACCCCAGACTGAGTGACAAACTGAAAGTGTTTTTTAACGGACAGTTTGTGAACCGCATGCAGCCAGTGGCTAAAGAGGCTGGAAATCTTTAAGAAATTATTTCTAAAGTTGCTCTAATTACAACGCATGGGGTCTTGCTGCTGAATTTCAAAGACAACACGCAATCCCTCCAGGCTTACCATCTGTGCACTGAATTCGGGTAACATCATGCATGTCGCTCCCACCCAGAGAGGACAGAGAAGCTTATTGATCACCCCGTGGACATGATGTAAAGGCAGCACGTGCAGAATAACATCCTCCTTCTTCCACTCCCATTTTTCAACCAGCCCCGTGGTCTGCAGAAGAAAACATATAACCCAGCATTAGGGAAGGAGGAGAGACTCACACTGCTTGGAAACCCTGAAGTATCCAGGCCCCAGATCTCCTGGGCACAGCTGGCATCAGAAATCCCAGACCTCCTGGAACAATGCCTGGGCACAGAAGTCTTTCCTTTAGGGTCAGCACGAGCTAAATTCCCACCACCAAAGTAGAATACAAGAGGAACACCTCCTGCATCTCATCAGTATGTGTCTTCATACACATCAGCAAAGTCCTTCTGTGCTACTGAGAAATAAATAGTCAACAACGTCTTTAAGTAGGACTTACAAGATTATTAGCTTGGTGCTGCACAGGCAGATTTGGCAGAAATAGTAATCAAAAACCTAATTTCCCTAGAACTCTGTTGACATAGTTTGGACACTGATGACACTGGGCTTTTAGTACCTGTGATAGTCAATAGGAGCAGAAAATCACTGTCTGATAAACAGAAAATATGTTTTATGTTAGTAAAAACATATTAGTATATCAAGCTTCTAAAATACTGTTATGAAGGGAAAGTTATCTAAAGCATTAGACCTCCAGCTTCCAAGTGAACAATGCCCTTCAGAGCCCAGCTTTGGCAACTGGAAAGCTTATTTCCAGCCATCTAAAAATAAGGAAAGCATTTGAACGGTGGAATTTAGTCAACCCTCTTCCACAGGGCAGGGAGCACGTTTTAGACTTGTCTGCAAGACAGCACAAGGGATGGTGACTGCTCAGGCCACCTCCCAAATGATCAGCATATTTGTAAGGGAACAGATTCTTTGCCCAATATAGCCAAGCCCTGGCTCTATCCATCAAGGCTTTCATACCACTCCCAACACTGCAGCATCTGAGCACCCAGAACAACGTAAGCGCTCGGCGGCATCTGTAAGGCACGATGTATTCCCTGCCCTTTTTCCCTAATGGCATGAGTCTATCAGTTGCAGGCAGTGATAAGCAACTGGTGAGGTAGTCAGCAGGCTCATTCAAACTTTTAATTCCTTTTGGCTCAGAGAGCTAATGGATTTTTTGCCTTGGGGATATATAGCTGAATAATGCACAGACTTCACACAGTACTGCACTGGGCTGGGCTAAATTATATTCCAATTAAGGGTAAAGATTCTTTCCTAGTCACAGTGGAGAAAAGTAAACTGCAAAGAAAGCAGTCTTTTTACAACAGGTCTCATCCCTTCTACTTTCCAGGAAAGCAAGGAGAAGAGTCCATCTGCCCCGGCTGCAGTTCCAGCACAGCAACACCAAAAGGACAAGGTTAAGAGCCTCAAACGCTCTTCTGTGTGTTCGCCTTAAAAGTGTTGAGGACTTTCAAGATACAGCCCCACAGCTCTGTGCAGGAATTTGGCTGGGGTAAGGCATGTTGTGCTTTGGGGTCTGCAACCCCAAATCACCTCTGAAGGTCGAGACCTCTGCACCCTGGCATGAGCTTTGCAGGGGGAAAGCAGCACTCACCACGGCTTGCACGTTCTCATGGGTGCTGAGGACACCTTTTGGTCTTCCTGTCGTCCCACTGGTGTAGATTATCATGGCTCCTCTGTCTTTCCATGAGGAGCAGGTTGACAAGGGACCATCTTCCAGTGCTGCATGACTCACGGATCCATCAGTATGAGACCTAAGAAGAGGGAGAACGGGGACTCCCAGCTTCTTGGCACTAGGGGCTATTTTCCCCACATATTCCTCTGCTGCGATGACTAGAGCGCTCTGCGAATCCTGAATCACGTACTCCAGTTCCTGTATGGGGTGTTTCTTGTAAAGGGGCACCGCTATGCCCCCGCTCATCCAGGAGGCCCACTGGGCCACCACATATGAGGCATCATTGGGGCACAAAAATGAGATCCTCTCTTCCTTCAAGTCCCTGCTGGAGCACACCAAAGCTCTACAGATCTCCTGGGACAAGCGCAGACTCTGGCTGAGGAGGTCTCTGTAAGTGTGCTCACCGTTTTGGTCAATGATAGCGATTTTATCACCGAAAGCCAGAGCCCTAGTGAAGACAGGGGTAACGTCACTGCTGTTGGCTGTCCGAGTGGTTTGCAGACCCCTGCGGGGACAGATTGCCCTCTTCTGTCCGCACAACCCCCATCTGCAATGGTGCAAGTCCCAGACGAGGCATCGGAGGGGCCGGCTCGCTTGGGGGAAGAGCAGGGAGACCAGCATTCTGCCAGCACCGCCTGTTTTGAAGTGATTCTGCAGAAAGCAATTATAGGAACAGATAAGTATGTGCGGTGATTACCCAAGGGTTTATTCCCACAAAGGAAAAGTGGTAGCCTTCATTTGAATAATACCCACTGTATTATTAATGTTTATGCTTCAGACTGCTGCATCCCCAGTGCGCTAGGCCCTGCCCGGATGGAATAGAAGTCAGAGACCCTTCCCTACGCAGCCTCCACATCCCTAAAAACCAGTCTAACTTAAATTATGAAATAGTTTTCATCGATCAGTAACATTAGGACACTAAGTAGTGGCTACTTGAGGTGCTATTCTTACTCATTGGGACCAGCATTTAAAGAAATTAAAGACAAAAGTACCTAGCTCTCAATTTGCAGTTTCCACCGCTTTGGTAAACCACTGCCTTGCTCTGTGCTTCAAGTTAGGCAGCACGGAGCCAGACACAGAATCCAGGCCTCCTAAGGTTTAGCTGAGTGGAGGATTGTTTCCTCTGTGAGCTTTCATTCAAGCAGTAGCACATCTAAGTACAGGAAAACACCCAAACCCTCTCACCTGATGGGTCATCCATCACAAACACCGCTTTGGCTCAAAAGCTTTCTTACATGAACGGACCAAGTGGTTAACAGCTCCCAGACAGCCAGAGGCAGCAGGAGCCCTGCCTGCACCAAGCAGCTGGTTTTCCCAGCAAACAGCAGCGGGGGAGCACAGCCCTGCACACGCTGACCTGCGGGATTGTCCATTCTGAAAGTACCAACCTGGCAGCCCCCAGAGCCAGGCAGAGCATCAGGGCAAGCTCAGACGTGGCACCAGGCTCTACCTGGGCAGCCAGAGCTTGACCTGAGCCCAGCCCAACCATTACCCCGGCCACCCTGTCACACTGGTGACATGATGCACAGAGGCACTGCAACAGAGGAGAATCTCCAAAAGAGAACAGGGAGGCGTACCAGCACCATTAAAGGCTTTACAAGAAGATCATGAGCTGGCACAAACATCCCATACTGTGCCTTTGTGCTTAGACAGCACAATGACATCAACCTATCCGCTCATGGGAGACGTTAGCTAAAAAAGCTTTTATGGTGACTGGTAAGAAATCCCTGAAGTTTGCCCTTTACCCCTCTTTTTGTCCTCCCTTTCAAAATGAAAGGTCTGCGTAACAGTATTGGATGCTGCTTGGAACATCTCATAGAAGCATCAGGGAAAAAGTTAATGCACAGTGCAAAATCCCGTAAGAATATAATGAGGAGATGGGACTACGGGAACACTTTGCAGGAGAGACTGCTGGTGCGCCAGAGACGAGAGGAAGAAGCAAAAAATTGAGAGGACTGAGGAGGTGCCTCAGAAGAACCCTGACACACACACCCTGCACAGAGCCTGGAGCTCTGGCTGGAAGCTCAGCAAGAACAAGCACCCTCTCCACAGAGAGACCATCACCGACACCAACAGGGGAGCAGAGAGGAAACAGGGCTGTGGCTGCGAAGAAAAAGGGCTTCACTGCACAGTCTATCTAATGGCTGATATTAAACACCAACACGGAAGTATCCCCAGAGAGATACTATGACAAGAGGAGATAACCAAAGGATGGCAACTTCTTGCTCTGTAAGAGTGTACGTGACGTTTCCTTGATGCTAGCAATAACAATTTGATTTTTTTTATGTTTTTAAACTTTTTTTTTTTTTTAATAAATATCAGTGGAGCAGCTTAACTCAAACAGCCTCCCAGCTCAGCTTCCCACCATGGGGAGGAGCTGAAACAAAAAGGATCCAGAGAACTGGCAGCTACTCAGAGCTGAACAGAGCTGAACCCAGCTCAGGCTGCGCAGACACATCCAGAGGCAGCACCTGCTGACAGCGGCAAGTGTTTATTTTTGCATAGGTGTAGCTGCGAGCCCTGCAGTCTCTCCCATCCACCTTCAGAGCATTTCTCCAGCCAGACATTGCCTTCGCACATATTTTCTTTTGCATATTGACCTCAATTTCTGCTTCTGCAAAAGAAACTTGTGATATAGTGCGGAAACATCTGGGAGGGGAGAGGCTTTAAACTCAGAGCGTGGTAACCATATGCACTCACGATATACACCGTATAGAATGGAAATAAACAAAACAGGTCATGACAAAGCTCACATGACATATTTCCATTTCTCTGTAGAGACTAAAATATAAAATAAAGAGATAACACCACCCGTAACCTAAACCAAATCACCTCCCCCTAACCTGTACCCAAGGCCAACTCACTAGCAAGACATTAATGCCCCAGACGTTAAGAGGAGCATTAATTGGAAGCAACTATTTGCCAGGATCACGCCATGCTCCAGGCCAGCGCGGCTAAGTGCACTTGGCATGCTCGCTGTTCCTCGTACAGCTCCGGAGCAGGTGTTAGCTGCTGCTTCAGAACAGCCGCTTCCAAAAATTACACTATCCCCTTTTCACCACAGCACCAGTCCAGATTTAATGGAGCAGTAAAAAGCAGCACCTTTAGCCAGGCCTGGGCATTTATGGACTTCAGAGAAGTCGCGCTGACTGGGTGTGCATGGACTTACACTTGGGACGGGGCAATGTAACACCGGGGGCTGTTTTCTTTATCTGCCTGTTGCTCAGGGATAACTGGTGACACAAACCCTCCCTGGCAGAGTGTAACCCTCTCACTGGGGGCCTTGGGCCGATGGTGGCTGTGCAGCAGGCGAGTGTTTGCTGCCTTGAAAGAGGAGGTTTGACCCCAACCCTCCGATGGCTAAAGGAAGAAATGGAAGTGGCTAGGGAGCTCACACCAGCTCCTGTCACCACAAAACTACTGCAGAGCGCGGTGGAGCTGGAAGCCACCAGCCTCAACCGCTACGGACGCCTCTCCCAAGACGGAAGGATTTTATCCCTCTTTCCCCCCACCCAGGATTCCCACCCTCCCGCTCTCTGCCCCTCACCCTACTCACACCAGGCCTCAGAGCAGCAGCAAAACCCCCGGCCCTGTGGCTCCCAGGGTGCACAGGCCCAAGCCCGGCCCTGCCGGGGCCCAGCGCGGCCACAGGCCGACAGCACCGGTGTCCGTCCCGGCGGCCAAGGGCCGCTGTGACCGGACTCACAGCCCGGCCTCGCCGCCGCCGCGCAGCCCGACGGGAAGGGATGTTTA
>VXBO01011706.1:18659-35789 GCA_013400135.1 Rhinoptilus africanus | reverse complement strand
GCGGCGGCGCCGCGCCCCGGGGGGACCGCTCCGCCGCCAACGGGCTCCGGCGGAAACGCGGCGCCGCGCCCGAACGTTCCGGGCACGAACCCCCGCACCCGTTTTATGGGGAATTGGCCCCAAACCGCCTACTTATGGGGCGGGGCTTGTCCCGCCGTGGGGTCGAGGTCTCCCGGTGGTGTCGCAGCGTGTCTCTGGTGTCACCGCATCCCCCTGCAGCGTCACCACGGTGTGCCCTGCTGTCATGGGCCTGGGCCCCTGGGGGCTTCTGGAGGGGACAGAGCTCCTGGGGACACATGGGCATCCCGGGGATACAGAGGCATCCCATGGACACACAGACATCCCACGGACACGCAGACATCACACAGACATCCCAGGGACACAGAGGCACCCCAGGGACACTCAGACATCCCATGGACGCACAGACATGCAGGGGACACACAGGCATCGCACAGACATCCCACGGACACGCAGACATCACACAGACATCCCAGGGACACAGAGGCACCCCAGGGACACTCAGACATCCCATGGACGCACAGACATGCAGGGGACACACAGGCATCCCAGGGACACACAGACATCCTGGGGACACACACAGACATGCTGTGGACACACAGATATCCTGGGAACACACAGACACCCCAGGGACACACAGACATCTCAGGGACACTCAGACATCCCATGGATGCACAGACATGCAGGGGACACACAGGCATCCCAGGGACACACAGAGGTCGCCATGATGGCACACGGTGGCCAAACTGCAGCTCCCTGACAGCAGCAGCACCAAGTTCCCCTCCTGCCCTGGCCCCGTGGCCATGTCCAGCACTCCCGGATGGGCTGGAGCTCCGGAAGGGTCTTGGCAGGGGCCGGGAAGGGGTCAGGGCATGACACAGCCCGGCAGCATCGATCCCCACTGCAGCCCCACGGTGCCGAGCGGAAACCCAGCTCAGTTTATTGTTTTTAACCGGTCCCACTGCAGATTTGCATTCCCTGCTGCAGCGATGGCGGACGTGTGGGACAAGCCCCGGGGCGCAGGGGCAGCCGGACACTGTCCCAGCAACTCGCTGACAAGGCCTGGCACATGGCGGGGGCCACCCATGGGTGATGGACACAAGGGTGCAGCCATGGTGGGATGGGACGGGATACCGCGCATGGCCCTGCCAGCCTTGGTGCTGGGATGCTGAGGCTCCCTCCACGGCGCGGGCAGCGGGGCAGCTGCTTGCTGAGAGGCACATGGCCCTTGTGCCATGCAAGCCGCCATGCGCCAGGCCCTTCTCCGGAGCCTCGCTCTCCGGAGCCTTCTCCGGAATCTTGTTTTTCTGGCAGAGCGCGGCGGTGCGTGAAGCGGGGCGGCCGGGGCGACCCCCACCCACCTCCTCAGGTGTGTTTCCACCCGGGGCCGGCGGCCGGCAGCCCAGCGAGGCGCAGCGGGGCTGGGAGCGGAAGCGGGGACAGGAGCCCAGCCTTGGGCAGAGCTCCACGGCGCTCCATTGCACGCCTCCACGTTGCACCATCCCCCATTGCGCGGCTCCCCGTTTCACGCCTCCCCGTTGCACGTCTCCTCATGCCACAGCTCCCCATTGCATGGTTCCCTCCCCACTGTGTGGCTCCTCATGGCACAGCTCCCTCCTGCACGGCTCCATCCTTGTTGCATGACTTCCTAGTGCGCAGCTCCCCACTGCACGGCTCCCCATTGCACGCTCCCTCCCCACTGCAGCGCTGTTGCACAGCTCCCCATCGCTCACCTCCCTGGTGTGGAGCCGCTGCAGGAGGGACCTCTCACACCCAGCACGCCCTAGAGCAGAGCCCGTCTCCCCCCTGGAGGGCTCAGCACACCCCGTGCCCACATGCTGCCCTGCAGATGTGCTTGGCTCCCACCAACCCCCGCCCCAGCCCTGCCACCACCGCTTTCATTCTCCGTTTTGCACTTGCCATCTGTCACCAGCCTCGCCGGGTCCCCGCAGGCTGCAGGGATTAACCCCCCCGGGGCACATGCCCGCAGGAGGGTCTCTGAGGCCATCCAGAGGGCGCCCAGGGCTGGCAGGGACCGGGTGCGCAGGGTGGGGACAGGGCTGTGACAGCCACGGATGCGTGCACCAGACGGGATGCTCTTCTGCGACTGCGCGACCCCTCCGGGTTGAGTAGGGACCACCATCCTGGAGGAATGGGGGGGTGATGAGGCCTTGCTCCCCTCGCTCGTGGCGTGCTGCCGGACCAGCTGGCCGTACGCGCAGCAGATGTCCACCCCGAGCCACCCTCCGCTGCTCCGTCCCCCAGCATCTGGTACCCACTGGCCACCTGGAGTTGTCCACATCCCCGGAGACGATGCTCAGCCCTGACCACCAGCAGCACCCAGCCACCCTCATCCATCCCGGGGGCTGCAGGGGCCACACTCTGCTCCCTGGGGCCACGAAGGAGTTGCTCCACAGTGATTCCGAGCCAGCCCCAGCCATTCCAGTGCTGGTGGAGCGGGTTATGGTGTATTCAGCAGCAGCGGTGCCAGCTCACCCTGCACCAGCGTTTGGTTGCATGTGGAGCGATGTGCAGTGCCCAGCCCCATTTTCCATACTGGGGTGGCAGGGGGTCATCCAGATGTGCCATCACAGCTGGGAGCAAAACACCCAGCGCAAGAAGACACCCCAAAAGCTGAGACTCAGGTGTACTACAGCCCTGCCCTCCCACAACCCCCCTCCACGACCCCAGGCTTGCAGGGCTGCTGCAATGGTCCCCAGGGTACTGGGATGTCCCCAAGCTGCCACCACAGTTTTTCACCTCCCTCCCAGCCGGGTGTGAGCCCTGCAGCACACGCCGGCAGGAGGGTTTTCCACTTGCTCCCCGCCGCCTTACGCAGCTTGCTGATTAATTATGGATCCAGCAGAAAGCTTTTATTACATTGCAGTTTACTTGTGGCAACATCCGTATTTATTAAAAAAGAAAAAAAAAAGGAAAGTAATTACTATAATGGTGTAAACACCGCAAACACCACTGGGTTACGGGGAGCTTGATGCCCAGGGCGAGTGCTGTGGCTGTTGGCGGCTCCAGCCCTGAGCCCTGTGGTCAGATGGGATGGGGGCACCCGGGGGCTGCTGTCACAGCGCTGCTTGGGGTGAGGACAGAGCACGGCAAGGGGGGAGCTGGGACACACCAAGACGAGCGGTCCCCAGCCCCATCCTGTCCCAGCCCGAGGGGGGACAGAGCCAGAGCCTGTGCCAGGGTCCCCATCCGCCACTGAGGAGGGAGTTGTAAACAAGATGGAGCAAAACGTTTGATCTCCGTCCATCTGCCAGCACCTAATCTCCCACCCGCGGACCTCGTGCCTCATCACCTCCTGGCCTCCCTAATCTGCTCCCTGCCGGCTGGTGGAGGGTCAGAGCCGGGTCTGCCGGCCGTGCTCCCCGCCACACGCCACATGGCACTGGTGCAACTGGGAGGCTGCTGCGGTGCGGGGAGCTGGGCCGGCACAGCCATCTGGTGGGAGAAACCTGGTTGTGTCCCCATTTTGGGTTTAAACCACCTGTGCTGGTACAGCAGCAGGAGGGCATGAGCCACGGACACGTCCTGCTACCATCCCCCCGTGCCTGCATCCCGCCCGGCATGAGCATCGCCTGCCGGATCCACTGCCCATGGCAGGGTGGCAGGGGATGGGTCTGTCCCCAGAGGCTCACGGGGGACGCGGTTGCCATCGTGACTCCCCGGGGACAGGAGAAGCTCGGAGACGCTCGGCGTGAAGTGGAGCCGTAAGTGCCTCCTGCATCACGTGGCGAGGATAAGTGCAAAATGGCCCTATTATGATAATTGTGCGAAATTATGATTGATGGAGATTAGCTGCTTATTTGAGGAAATGGCTGGCGCACGTGTGACACGGGCAGGCCGGGGGACGACCTCCGGGGGATGGGGGCACGGGCAGAGGGGCACTCCGGGACATCTCCTGAGTCTCTTCCTGTGGCGTGGACCCTCACTACCACCCCAGGAGCTGCTGCATCCCCAGCCGACGGCTCTCAGGCTGGGACGTGCCACTGCATGGGGACACTGAGTGCTGCATGGCAGGAGTCTGGGATGGGGCTGGTGTGACTCACACACAGCCCCGTCCTGCCCCGCAGAGGGTTCCTGGTGTCTCCTGCCAACCCCATTAAATGCATCCCCGATTAAGGGGTAAACCTCTTAAACTCTGATGGCACGGGTGTCTCTGTGTGCTGGCGTCTTGGCTGGCACTCCCGATGCTCTATCCCACTGGGCTGTGCCATGGGGCTGTGCTGTGGGGCCGGGGAAAGGGCAATGGGGCAGCCCCAGCACCCCTGTGGCTCCCGATAACTATGGCTCTCGGTAAATGACTTATTTTGGGTGAAGCCGAGCAGGGCGCTGGGCTGGCTCCGGGCTGGCAGTCAGTCTGTCCCCTGCCTCCTGCCCGGCCATCTCCACCGGTGTCCCTCGGCCTCAGGGACACTCCTGGGGCATCGGCACCAGGAGCATCTGGGCTACAGTGGATGCTCAATCCGTGCTCCTGCTTCTCCCTTCAAAAAGACACCGAGACCAGGAATTTGGGGAAGAAAAGCCAGAGAGGTGGGGTGGCTGCAATGCCAATGGCTGGCCAGGACGGAGCCATGGCACAACTGCACCGCCGGGGCCAGGATTCCTGCACAGGGTGGGGATTCATTGCACGAGGCCAAGGTGGCCGTGCAGAGCAGCACACGGCTGGAGGGCACCCCAAAACCACCCACCCATCGCCAGAAGTCCCTCCTCCACTCTCCCCTTCCCAATTTCCCAGGCCCCCCTACACGGCAGACGGATGCTGGGTAAGAGGTGTGTCTGTGGGAGCCGTGCTCGCCATGCAGCATCGCCGAGCCGGGCTGTATCGGCGCTTGCCATCACCGGGATGGGCTTTTCTGGTCGGGCTGGGGGCATGAGTGGAGACAGATGGGTCTGAGCCTCCCCGCGCAATGCCAGCACCATGGCCAGGCTCCCGCGCCCTTCGCCGAGGGAAGAGGACATCACCCAGGTCCCCCACCGATGGGCATGGTGAAGCCAGCTCCTCTCTGCCGTTTTCCCCTTTTCCTCCCCCTTATTTGGCTTTTGGCAGCGGAGCCGTGGTGGCGGCTGGGGCGCGCGGCGCTGGGGAAGGGCTGCCAAGCGTCGGCAGCCCCCCGCAGCCCCCCGGCTCGCCGTGCCAAGGCTGGTGGCTGGCAGAAGGGCTGCCTGCGCCTGGCGGGGCTCTGTCAGCTGCAGGAGGATCCCTGCACCACGCTCACTGCCAATTTCCCTGCGAGCTGGCACCGCAGGCGGCTCCGGAGGCACCGGCGGAGAAGGATGGGGAGGACGGATTGTGAAAGGGAGAGAGGAAAAAAAAAAAAAAAAAATGGACACATGCCATCGCTGGAGCGGCGAGGCTGCCGCTGCCAAAACGCCAGCAGGCAGCGTGGGGCCAAAACCCACCGGCGGCAGAGAGGAGGGTCTGGCAGCCCGTCCCGGCACGGGGTGGATGGAGGACGGGCAGCGCGGCAGAGGCACGGCGTGGCCGAGGCAGGACTGGTGGCGGATGGTGGAGCCGGAGAGGAGAGAGGTATTTGCCATCGTTTTAAAGGCTGTGTGTGCGTGCATGTGTCTGCTGCCGGGGCTGTGCATCCCGGCCGGCTCAGCCCCGTGCAGGCTGCCTGCGGCCTCCTCGGCCGTCCCGCCGCTCTCCTGCCCGTGGCCTGTCCCATGGCGCTGCCAACCCTTTGCTGCCTGCGGCGAGGGCAGGCGAGGGCTCCAGGTGCTATCTGGGCTCGGCCAGTGGCTGCAAAATGGGATTTGCCGTCCCCTGGCCACGCACGCAGGGGCCAGCAAGGGAGGCTGCGGCTTTGTCTGGTTGGGCTTTGTCTGCCGGCGGCAGTGCCGGGAGCTGCGCGGGGCGGCGAGCAGGGGTGGCCGCGGTGGAGCGGGGAGGGTGTGAGCCGAAGTCCTGCCGGCAGCAGGGCTGGCACGTGGGAACCGTCCCCTGCTCCCAAACTGGGGCTACTGCAGAGCCGAGCCTGGGAGTGGGGGAGATGGAGAGGGTGGAGAGAGAGCCCTCTGCACTCACCGCCACGCTGGGGAGGAGGAGGAAGGAAGGGGAGGATTGCAGGGCACTGGGGAGAGGAGCCAATGCAGGGGTCACAGCCACGGGGCACTGGGTGCAGAGGTTGGGGGTGTTGCATGGGGCTGGGGGTGTGGGTGGGTGTTGGGAGCACTGGGGAGGGCTATGAGGTGTGCAGGGCAGAGCCTTGGTCCGGCAGCACCGATGCTGCCGCGTGCTGGTCTGGGTCGGTGAGTGTGCTGCCTGCCCCGTGGTGCAGGAGCAACGTCGGAGCCAGCAGCAGATGCCGGTGTGCCGGGAGCACCGTGGCTTCGCAGCTCCACCAGCACCCACGCGAAGGCAAAGGGCTCTGGCTGCGTCCCCAAGTGCCAAACCTGGCCAGCACCAGGGGAAGGAGCTGGCACTGGAGGGGAAGAGATGTTGGCAGTGCTGAGCCCCTGAGCCATCCTGACTCCTGCCTGCTGCTCTGCACCCCTGAAGGACCCCGGCTGTGCCCAGCAGCACCCCTGTGCCCAGAGATGTCCTCTCTCCACCAGCACCGGGACAAACTCCCCTCAGGGTCCTCAGCTCCCAGCACCCATCGCCTGCAGGAGCTGGGGCAGGGGCTCAGCCCTGGGGACACTGCAGCATCCAGCTTCGAGGGCATCAGCATCTCCCTGGGAGGGATGTGGAGTGAGGCAAGAGGAGCCATCCCTTCCTGTCTCATCCCAATCCCATGCCCAAGCATCACTGGCCAGGCTGATCCATGCCTGGCTGCCTTGGAGCCAGCCCATGCATCGCATCTCCAAACTGGAGGAGCAGCTCTGCCTATTCCTGCATCAGATATTGGGATTAAAAGCAGCATCCCGCTTATGAGGGACAGACCATGCTGCAGCTGGATACCCAAAACATCCCAGGGGGAAGGATCAGAAAAGGTCCCTCAGGCAGCAGGATGGCACCGCCGCAGCCTCTCCACCTTGTCTAAACCTCCTGGGGCCACCATTCATGGGAGGACGAGGGCGCATTCCCTGTGAGTGCCCCGTGCTGCCTGTCACAGGGCCAGGGGGGGCAGGAACGCTCCCTGTGCCGTGGGATGCTCCCCCCGTCTCCCCCTCTCCCTCGTTTTCCTCCATATTTCACAGTTCCTGCTTCCTGCACAAGGCAGGGGTCTCCAGGGACTCCAGCCAGATGTTCTCTGCAGCACACCACATTGCTTTCCTAATGAAATATTCATGGAGCCTCTCCGCCTTTTGCCATGAAAGCCTTCTGCAGCTCCCAGCCATGGAAACGCTGTGCAGGCAGCATTCCTACAAAGCCGCCCGCCCGGGGCTCCCGGGCCCCCACTTCCCCCTCAGCACCTTCGCGCTGCTCCTCCTTCCTCTTCTTCCTCCTGCAGGCGGTGCCATGGAGGGGGCTTCGTCCCCTCTCTCCATGCAGGTGAGGCATCCCCAAGGGCACAGCCATGCTCTGGGGACACTGGTGTCCCCATGGGGCTGCCACCCACCCTGAGGCCGGGTCCATCCGTGGCTCAGCAGGGTGGCGGGTGGGTGCACACCCCAGCACAGAGGTGTCTCGCCCACCCCCTGCCAAAACCACCCCGAGGGCGGCAGAGCTGGAGGTCCCGTCTGCTGGCACGGCCCCGGTGCTGCCGCCGGCTCCCAGCCAGCCCACAGCATTAGCGATGCCGTGCACTATAATCCAATTAGGTTGTTTATGCAAACAATCAGGTTTTATGTTTCGGTAAAAAGCTTAAATAACCTTAATCAAAGCAAAAG
Source organism: Rhinoptilus africanus (assembly GCA_013400135.1). Taxonomy (NCBI): domain Eukaryota; kingdom Metazoa; phylum Chordata; class Aves; order Charadriiformes; family Glareolidae; genus Rhinoptilus; species Rhinoptilus africanus. Next base: position 27,977 of record VXBO01011706.1, on the reverse strand, counting down.
ACCTGATATTATCGCCAGTGGGGGCTGCGGTTTGCCGGATGGAGGGCAGGACACCCTGCCCGGCTCATGCCACCTTGCCCGGCTCATGCCCACCGCCAGAAGCCCCGGGATCTCCTGGGGGGCTCAGCACTGAGCCGTGTGGGTGATGCTTTGCTCCAGTTCAGCTTTGCTGCCTGAGGATCTGAGCCGTCCCGGGGACACTGCCAGTGTAGGGGGTCCCAGTGCCCTTTGGCATCATGTCCTGCAAGCCCCAGCTGGCCCTGCTGCCGGGGGGGCTGGGGGCCGGGGTCTTCCTGCCTGCCCCTGCCCACCCAGTGAGCCCACGGGGGCCCAGCACACCTGCCCCTTCCTCCCCCTTGCCCTGAGATCGTTAACTGAAAATCCAGAGGCATTAATCAGAGAGAGCAATAACCCAAGGAGGGAAGGGTGGGCGCAGGGTGGCTGTGGGGGGCAGTGGGAGGGTGCTGGGGTGGGGGTTTGCCATGCTGGCTAGTGTGGAGGGGACATTTCCAGGTGCTGAGAGCCTGGCTCTCCGGTCCCAGCACCTCAGGACCCCTTGTCACCACTGTCCCGTATATGTCAATAAATGAGGGAGCATCCCTCTGCACCGAGGGGGGATGCAGGAGACACCAGCCAGCGACTCACCCAGCATGCTGCCAGCATCCCACCTCGCATCACCAGCCTGGCATGCACTGACAGCACCGGAGCATCCCGGTGCTGGGAGAAAATCCCCGCAGCTCCGGCTCAGGTTAGTCATGGCAGAGCGAGGTGGCACCGGGGACTGTCCCTGCGCCCGCCTGGGGACAGGCATGGCGAGGCAGGGAGCAGGGCTTCTCTGGAGGGCTGTGCCCGCTGGCGCTGCCTCCCCGCACACCCCGAGTTTCTGGCAGAGTAATAAGCTATGCATGTAGTGTAGAAATAAAACATGTTCTGCAGAACAAATGATGTTAATTTGCTGAGAGGCTCTGAAGCTGAGTATTAGCGAAATGCCTTGAGGGAGAGAGCGGCAGCTGTGCTGGAATTAATGGCAACGTGCCGAATTAGCACCGCTATGCATCATAGTCAGAGGGAAAAATTACCGGAGAGAGGGGGAAAACAACCTCCTTCGCACACCAGCCCCGACCCTGGGGCACACTGCGGAGCGGAGCCAGCCACGGCGAGTCCTGGCATCCATGGGCTACCCTCGCCCCAGCCTTGCCTGGGCATACGATGGGGGAGGCTGCTTGCTTTGAGCCAGATGGCCTCCGCGGTGATGGTGTGTCCTGGGGAGCACTCAGCACCCCTCCAGGATGTCCAACATCGCTCCAGGGTTCTCAGCCTCCCTCTAGGATGTCCAACATCACTCTAGGGTGCTCAGCATTCCTCTGGGATGCTTGACATCCTTTCAGGGTGGGATGCTCAGCCTCCCTCTGGGATGCTTTACATCCTTCCAGGGTGCTCAGCATCCCTCTGGACCAAACCGTGCCATTGCATCCCACCTCATTCCAAGGGACCATCTCCTCCAGGATTCGCGTCCCTGCTGCTCCCCCATTCCTTCCCCTCCTTTCTGGGGGTGCTATTCATCTCCTTGTCTATTTATTTCTTCTATTTATTCCTGGCGGTTGAGTACCTGAAGTCTGTAGATCCTCATTGATTACTAACAGCGCATCTGGCTTATGGCTCTGTAGCCTCCTCCGGAGCATCCGTCTTCTTTCCCCGCAGCCTTCCGCCCGCCTGCCCACCCTCCATAGCGTGCCCCAGCTACCAGGAGCATGCTGCAGATTGTGCATTACCTCTTAATGGATGGTTCCAGTAAAATCCATGCCTCTGATGAATATTTAACACCAACATCCGTCTCTGCTGCCCGATGCAGGGGGTTCAGTTCGGCTGGTCCCGCTGCAGCTGCCGGGTCAGGGCTGCAGAGCTGCTGGGTCTCAGGAGAAACCAGGCTTAGCCCTTGCGTGGCTGAACCCAAAGCCCGTGCAGCCAGCAGGGAGCAGTTAGCCCAGCGGAGACTAGGGCTGGTGACATCCCGAGCCGGTTCCCCCATAAATCCCTCATTGTCCCATGTGTCCATCACAGCCCGCAGCCACTCATCCCCCTCAGTTCATTCGCAGTGTAAAATATCTATTTGCCGTGTCACCCACAGCATTTTCTCCTACTTTTGCCTCTGCAGATCCCCAGCCCCGTGGGTGTCACCTTCTTCAGGGGACAAGGACACACTGGATGGAGCAGCCTCCAGCCTGGCCCCGGATGGCACTACCGTGTCACCCTTCCTGGGGTGGGACACTCCTGGGGCAGAGGCTCATGCCTGTCTCTGCCATGGGCCATGCGATGTGATGGATGTGGATGTGACACTCGTCTGGTCCTTGCTGGGATGTGACAACGACCGCCAGGCACCGGGACATGGTGACAAGGATGGGACTTCCCCTGTGACACCTCTGCGGCCACTGGATTTCAGCATTCCCTGGAGCAAGTCCAGGTGAAGGAGGAGTTTTATCCATGCAAACACTGGTACACGTGGAGCTTTCCCAAACAAGCTCGGGCTCTGGCGGCTGCCTCAGAGGCCAGGATTTGGCCATGGGGCGGAGAAACCTGGGAGTGTAGGGAGCTGGAGGAGCTGCACAGGAGGCTGACAGTGGCATCACCCAGCGGGACCTGCATGGAACCACCGAGGACTGCACCGGGAGCTGCTTTACTTGCTTGGGGCACCGTCAGTCCTGATCCCAACCCCGCTGCTCCGTGTCCTAGGGATGCTCCGGGGCGGCTGCACCATCTGCACCCTAAGCTGGGATCTCTGGGTACACAGGGCTCGTCTCCGCCGCGTGGGGCCATCCCACCTTTCCATCCCCGGGCTGGGAAATCTTGTAACCCGGTTGTTTCTGGAGCAGAAAGGGAGAAGCGGGAGGAGGGTGCTGTGGGGTGCTGCGGGTGCTGCGGGTGGCTGGACGCAGGCAGGGCGGCAGGGGCTGCCGGTCACTGCCAGGTTACATCTGCCGGGGCACGCAAGAGTGACTCCAGATGCATTAGAAGTGCCGTGCTCCAATTTCAATTTCATCGTCTCACAATCATTTTCAGGCTCCTCTTAGTGCCACATTAACGAAGCCTGCTCGTTTGAATGCATAATTAGCCCAAGCATTCTACCTCGCTAATTTCGAAGCAAGAGCGGGGGGCGAGGAGGGGGGGGAATTTGCATATTAATTTAGCAGAGGGAGAGAAAAATTGTTTACCACTTGCTTCTTGCTGTTGATCACAGCGGACTTAACTCTTTCCCGGGTGCCATCTGGAGCTACAGAGCCGGGTGCCTGGACGGCACATGGGATGGGACGCAAAGGTTATGCAGCAGCAATTAAATCCTCCCTGCGGCACAGCGGCCCTCCGGACCACCCTGGTTGCCTGTGCTACCGGGAGCCAACTGGGGGCACTGGGGCTGCACCTCCTGGGAGCACAGGGCAGGCGAAGGGCGGCCGGGATGGAGGTGCAAGCTCCCAGGTGCACCCCAGCCCTCCTCCCCATGTGGCCTTGGGGTGAAAAGTGTCATCCTCAGCCCCGCCAGGCTGTCAGGGTCCCATCCTAGGTCTGTCCCTGCCAATCTTGGCAAAGCCGGCATGATGCCACGCACAGCCCAGGCAGATACAGGGATGTCCAACAGCATCACCCCTCCTGGGTCCATGCAAAGTCCACCCTGTCACCCTCAGTGTGTCCCCTCCAAGGGGACAACTCTGTCCCCTTGCTTTTTAGCATCACCCACCCATAATAACGATGTCAGAAGCTCGCGTGTGCCATCCCCAACAGCCCTTCGCAGCAGGGCTCATGGCATGGGGGTGCATGGGATGCCCGCAGACACGGTGAACCCACACAGCACCCACGGAGCTGTGTGTGCAGCCTCACTGAGCACCGACAACTCGCTACACCCCCCACCGCCATCTCCCTTTGTTTGGGAGTCTGTGGGCGTCTTGAGCAGAGGTTGGAGGTAATTTGTCTGTCTCCTGCAGCGGGCTGTCATCTCGCATCTGCGAACCAGCTCCATTTGCACTGTCAGTAAAAAATCTCAGGTCTGACAGGTAGTAAAAAAAAAAAAAAAGCAAAAAATAAAAAGAAGAAAAGCCTAAAAAAACCCCAAACCCAGCTGAGGAACTCCTGGGCAACAGGATGCTGCAAATATTGTGGGCTCACCGCATCTGCGAATGCTGGATTTGGTAGCTGGATTTGAGAGCGGTTGCAGACGCAACGAGCCATATTATTGCCTTTGGGCCTTCATCCCCATCTCATCTGCACCTCCATCCTCCTCTCATCCGGGCTCCCCAGAAGGGCTGAATCACCCCCGGGAGAGCCCCTGCCCCAGCCCTGCACCCCGTCTCACTGGCTTGGAGCCATCCCAGCACGTCACAGTGGTTTGGGTGACAGCCTCCACCGCTGGCATCCCCCGTCTGGCTCCTGCATCTGAGCCAAGGTGGCGCAGAGAGATGCACGAGGGGTTCACCCTGCACTCGTCCATGGCCAGGGGACACCCCGCATGCAGGTATGGGATCTCCAGCGTGGCCGGAGCGATGCCGGAGCTGTGACGGCGCGTGGGACCGGCTCGCAGAGGGTTAACAGCTGATTACAGCCTTTGTCTCTGCATCAGTGTACATAATGCGCCCCGCATTTGCATACTGCAGTGTGCGCTCAATTAAAATGAACTTTTAATTTCTTCTAAGTAAATTACTTCTTCCCGGTACGTGACGCGCACAAATGTCAGAATAATGGGAGAGCCTTAATGAGCTGGGAATGAGGGGAGGGGAGCGCCGGGGCTCCGGCCCCCTCCCGGGCCACTCTGCAGCCTGTGGCCTCCCCGTGGTGGGGAAAGGACGGATCCTGCCTTCTTCTGCCTTCCCCGCTGGGGCCTGGGACATCCCTGCTGCCAGCGTGTCCCCTGGGCAGGGCAGGGCAGGAGTCACCACCTCCTCCTGCCCATGTCCCTGCAAGGGGATGAACTCTCCAGGTCCTGCCCGCATCCTGACATCCACGGGTGTGTGGGGACACAGGGACGTTGGAGCATCCCTGCAAGGGGCTGAGGACTCAGGTCCTGCTCGCATCCTGGCACATGGGCACCCCTCACCATCCCAAAAAGACTTCCCTGGGCATCTTCTGCCCAGGGTGCCCCGTGACCCCCCAGGGACCCCGAAGCCCTCTCCGTCCTCCCCTTGGCAGCTCGAGGACGATGCTCGGGGAGGGACGTGGAGCCCCACACCCTGACCCTCCTGGCTGCCCCCCACCCGGGGCCAGGGCCGCCTGCGTGTCCGCAGGGGCCAGATGGCAGGCGAGATTACTGGAATTTGATTTTCAGATAAATCACAAACCTGGATGAGCGAGTGCTGCTCCAGATGCATTATCCGTAATCCCCTGGAAGGGAACCTTTTGGAGGAGATGGTCCCTGTGCCAGCTTGGCAGCAGCTGGGTAATCCCGGCCGGCGGCACGGCCCCGTGCAGCCCAGGGGGATCAGCTGCTCCCCGGCCACACCGCGGTGTGTCACCCGCACTCGCCGCGACCCACATTTGGTCCCGCCGAGCCCGGGTGGGAGCAGATGGGGCCAGATGGAGTCACACCAGGAGCACGCGGGCACCAGGACGAGCCCGTGCCTGCGGTGCCCATGCCCGCTGTCGCTCCCGCTCGGCTCAGCGCTGCTGGAGAAGGCCAAGGGGATGCAGAGGGTAGCTGTCGGGCTCCCCCCACCCTGCATCTGCCCACCAGCGGTGCCCGGAGCATCTGCCCAGCGCTCCCAGTGCAGGGGCCACAGAGAGCCCCCCTTTGCCCACCCTGGCTGTGCCCAGCCTGTCAACACCAACAACGTTTCTCCGTTAACTCCTAACAGTGCATCTGCACTCATTGCACTGATTAATTGTGACCTGGGAACAATTTCCAGCTCCTGCGTCGGAGGAAGAGGAGGGAAGGGACAGGATGGCCACCAGGTCCCAGTGCTTCGGGCTGGGCTGCCATGGCACCGTGGAGCCGGGGAGGGCAGGGGAGGTGCAGGCACTGGCTCGAAGCTGTGCTGAGGGCTGTGGCTTGCTCTTGCTCACTGCTCCAGTTTGGGGCTGTGCTTTTGGGGTCACATTGAGCTTCTGGGGGTTCTGGGCAGCAGGTTTCCCGAGCCCCAGAGCCAGCTCATCCGCACCTTTGGGAGCAGCCTCCTGCACCTCCCCCTCTCCTTCACAAGTGCAAATTTGGGGACCCACAAAATTCTGCAAATAAATGCAAACTGTAAGCAGTGGGGATGCAAGTGCAGAGCCCCCCCATCTCCCTGTGCCACCCAGTTGAGCGCGGCACTGGCCCTGGGGCTAACCCCCATTTCCCAGGTGGCAGTGGCAGGGTCACGCTCGCCCCGAGACAGGCCATCCATCACTCGCCAGGAACGGCAAAACAGGCAACAGTGCATCGCGGTGCAGAGCAACCGTAACCGGAGGATGCTGCCCATCAATGGGCGCATTAACCTGAGCCCGCGCGCCCCCTCCCCAGGGGCCAGGGGTGGATGCAGGGAGACAGTGGATATTAATTCCTCTCTGGCTCCCAAAGGAAGAGGAGATGGGAAAAGCAAAGCTCTGTCTGGCTGCTCCTGATTCCCTGCTCTAGCGTGGCTCTGGGAATGCCACCAGCATGTCTATGAGGATGGTCCTTGCATGGCTCAACCCTGTCCCCGCTAAGGGGAAGGGCTCCCGATCGTCCCACCAGGCATATTAGCAAATACGTATCTGTGGGATCCAAGAGAAATACCAACCACGGCCATTGCTGGGCTCTTCTTCTTTTTCCTTTCTCTCCCCAAATCTCCTCTTTTTGCTTCGTCATTTACAGGGACTGGTAGCCCACCTCCCTGGGCTGGTGGCCCATCTCCCCAGGTTGGTGGCCCACCTCTCTGCACCCCCAATGTGCTGAAGCCTGAAGGCAACACTGCTAAATGCCTGCACCTCTAAGGCCAGGCATTACCCATCACCTTGTCCCCCTCGCTGGGCTCGGTGCTCCCCCAGACACCCCCTGGCACGGCCCCGGCAGCAGTCGGTGCGTGCTGGTGTGCGAGCGAGGGAGCAGCACGCGGGAGGCGAGCAGGACCGCGCTTTCCCCCCCAACGCCAAAATTTACATTGAACCACAAATTAATTTCATAATTTTTTCCTCTCTAATTATGCCAACATCTGCTGCAAGGCCCAAGCTGTGCACATGCATTTTAATACATCCCTCCCCCCGTCTCTCTCGGCGCTGAACTTTTCAGTAATTATCGCCAGGAGAAGGGCTCCTTTCCACGGGAGGGAGAGGCGAAGGCTGGCAGCGGGCAGGAGCAGGCAGAGGGAGGTGCAGGCAGCACGGGACAGGCTGTGCCTGGTTTGGGGGCTGCTTTCAGGGCTGTGGCTGGCCCCGGCCTCCGCAGAGCCGTGGTGTGGGGAGCTGCAGGCAGCAGCGGAGGATTTGCTTTATTAAAACGCTGCTTTTGTTTCTAGGAGAACAGGGAAGGAGGGATGAGGCTGCTTTGGGTGCAGCTCAGGAGAGCAAAGGGGTGGCAGAGACTCTACATATGCGAGGCAGCCTGCTGCACCCTGTGCCGGGCTGGAGTCCGGAGAGCTGGCTCTGCCCCAGGGATGCTGCATCCTGCTGGGGTCCCAGGGACCGGCTCTGCCCCAGGGATGCTCCATCCCAGGGCAAGGCCAGCTCATGGCTAGAGGTATCCAGCTCTCCTCAGGGCCAGGGAAGAGCCCCAGGACACCTCGATCTTGTTTTCACCCAGCCATCTTCAGCTGTATTTGCCTTCCCCCGCGCTGCACAACACGCTCTGACTCCAGCCCTTTGCTCCTCAGTGTCTCACCTGCAACAAGAGGGGAGTGCTGGGGATGTGTGAGGTCCAGGGGTCCCTGTGCTCAGCCTCCACCACGCTGTCCCCTGCCCTTGTCCCTGTCACACATGGGTTCGAGTGAAGCCAGTGGCTCTGGCAGCCCCCTTTTGTCCCCCGCTGCATGTCTGCTCCCCCTCAGGGAGATGTTTCGTGGCCTCGCTGACAGATGCAAAAGGTCATTTGGCTGCCGAGTAATTAAAACCTGGCAATTATCAATTTAGAGCAGCGAGCTCCTGGCCTGGCGAGTGCTCAAGTCCTCCCCCATGAGCTGTGGGATGCAGCCGAGGTGCAGAAAGGGCAGGCAGCCAGAGGGGGACAGCGGGATGATGCGTGTCCCCCGTGCTGGGACCTCACCTTCAGCCCAGGCAGCTCGCTGTAGAGCCCGCGGGGATGCTGCGCTCTCATTACATAGTTCATCAAGGGTTTTAATTAAAAGGCGGGGAGATAAAGGTGCTGCTCAGAGTGCAGGGTGAGCTCGGCTGCTGCACTCCGAGGAGGAAAAGCCTCCGTCCTGCTCTGGGAGGGGATGCATGGCCCAGCCGTGGGTTTGGGTGGCAGCTCGGAGCTGCCTCTATGATGGGAAGGGGCCCGATCCTGCCTAGGGCTGAGGACCAAGCGTGCAACAGATCATGGTACCGGTGGCACGACTGAGTGGGTGCAAACCCTCTCCCCTCTTCACACCTCCCCACTGCCAGGGGCACTGCTGCCGCCGGAGCTCTCCAGTGGGTGGGAAGTCCATTCCCCATCCTAGGGAGTCGGAGCTGAGCACCGACCAGCCCCACACTCCTGCAGTTAATTACAGCTATAAAAATCAAGGCGGATGGCAGAGTCCGGGCCCTGCTCTGACTCAAGCAAGCCAGGGAAAAGGATCGAACCCTGGAGCTGCCCTTTGGGGTCGTGTATGAGCTCTGGGCAGTGGCAGGGGATTAATCCTGCTCCAGCGCTGAGAACAGGTGGGAAACCAGCCTCTGATGAGGGAGGCTGTGGAGGAGCAGAGCTGACAGACACAGGGGGCTGGCCACCGCAGCAGGATTCCTTCCCGCAGGATGCTCCATGGCATGGCACCAGGCACCCACCCACCCCACGGAGCATCAGCGGGGACACCCCGCACCCTTCCCAACCACCGCGAGGGTGCCGGCCCGGCACGGTGCCGGCTCTCGCGGCAGCCCAGGTGTGACAGCAGGAGTGGGGCCGCGTCAGCCCCGTTAGGCTGCTGCCGCCCGCCCGACTCGCAGCCGGGAACAGATGGCAGGCGACAGAAGCTGCCGATGAATAATACACGTCTAATGAGCGCCGCTCCCAGCCGCCCGCTCGCTCCACGCGCTGCCCCGCACACACGCCCGCTTGCTCCATCTGTGCCCGCCACCTCGCATGGGGACCCCTGCCAGGGTGTCCCGGCCATGCTCCTGGCACCCATGGGTCCTGCCCTATGTCAGGGGACCCCAGCCATGCTCCTGGCACCCATGGGTCCTGCCCCA
>VXBO01011706.1:322-18513 GCA_013400135.1 Rhinoptilus africanus | reverse complement strand
CCAGGGTGTCCCGGCCATGCTCCTGGCACCCATGGGTCCTGCCCCATACCAGGGTGTCCCTGCCATGTGCATGGCACCCCTGGGTCCTGCCCCACACCAGGCTGCCCCAGTCATGCTTCTGTCACCCACAGGTTCTGCCCCATGTCAGGGGACCCCAGCCATACTCCTGGCACCTCTGGGTCCTGCCCCATACCAAGGTGTCCCTGCCATTTCCATGCCCCACACCAGGGTGTCCCGGCCATGCTCCTGGTACCTACAGGTCCTGCCCCATACCAAGGTGTCCCGGCCATGTGTATGGCACCCATGGGTCCTGCCCCACACCAGGCTGCCCCAGCCATGCTCCTGGCACCCACAGGTCCTGCCCTATGTCAGGGGACCCCTGCCATGCTCCTGGCACCCAAGGGTCCTGCCCCACACCAGGGTGTCCCTGCCATGCTCCTGGCACCCACAGGTCCTGCCCCACACCAGGGTATCCCTGCATGCCCCTGCCACCCACAGGTCCTGCCCCATCCCAGGGTGTCCCTGCCATGCACCTGCCACCCATGGGTCCTGCCCTATACTGGGGTGCCTCCACCACACTCATGGCACCCACGGATTCCACCACATTCCAGTATGCCCCAGCTATGTGCATGGCGCTCACAGATCCTGCCCCGTGCTGGGTTGTCCCTGTGAGTGTTGGGGCTCCTCCGCCGCAGGGCGGCATGGGAAAGGGTGCCAGGGACCCACCGAGCACTCCAGACACCTTGCCTGAAAACACTGCGGTGCCACCAAGCAGCCTCTCCATCACGGAGCTGGCAGGGCGGGAGTACACGGGGGCCGTGGCATGTGGAAGCCCAGCGGCTGCGCCGTGGGGCCAGGAGCAGAGCAGAGGAGGCAGGATGGGGATGGGCTGCCCCAGCCCCTGCCTGCGGTGCTGCTGAAGGAGCCGCAGCCCATGTGTAGCCAAATGGCGTGGTGAGGGGGCTCAGCGCAACCGCTGGCAGCGGGGTGGAAAAACAGCATTCCCTCCCAGCCTTGCTGATGAGCCCCTCGTTAATTAGGGCTCTGGGGAGGGCTGTTCCTCTGCTTTGGGGCTTCGGCTGCTGCCTCTGGGAAACCAGCATCACTCGGGCTGTGGGAGCCCTGAACTTCTCCTAGTGAGGAGCACACGGGCAAATTTCCATCATCTAGGCTCATGGGTCCTGGCTCTCCAGGACTGGGATGCCTCATTCACCCGCTCCAAGGAGTTTTGCCTCCATGCCCTGATGGCCCCAGCTGATCTCCCGGCCATAGCCGTCATCCCGCAGCAAAGCTCCTGCCTTGTTGCTCCCTGCCATGGTTCTGGTCCCTACCCGGAGCGGTGCGGGTTGGTGAGCACCCGCAGACAACGCCTTGGGAAGGGGAGGAGGAGGGTGGAAAACAAAACGCTGATGGATTGTAAAGCTATTGAAGTGCCGGCGAGTAAACTCCATATTTTTAACGGCATTTAAATGCCTCCAAGCAGATTAATAAGGTCTAGGTAATAGCAGAACCAGTCTATATTTATTCTATCTTAAACACCAGTTTGTCAGGCTGTATTAATATTGATGGTAAGGCTTGGATTGAGGACAGTAAACGCTGGGACTTCACTTTATCTCTCCCAAACAGGCTGCCTCAGCCCCTTTATCAGGGCTGCGGCTGCGGCAGCAGCTGCCTCTTCAAGGGCTCAGCGCATCCCCTCTCCCCCCCCCGCTCCTTCTTTTTAATCAGAGGAGGAGAAGTTGCTGGCTTGATCGTTCCATTTTTATCTCTTTTATTTACTCCATTTTCATGTCTTTCAGTGCATATTTTATTCCCATCAAGGCAGGACCATTGATAGCTTAAGCTGTCCCCCCCCTCAGCTCCCCCCACGCAGCGTGACAGGGAAGGACAAGGGGTAATTAGCAGGGAAGTGTTGTCCCCCCTGTCCCTCCTGCCCCGTGATGGCCGCACATAGCGTGGCCCCCCCGGAGTGGATGAGNTGGCTCAGCAGTCAGTCCCCCCCGGAGGTGCCCACAGCCCCACAGCCCCACGAGCATCCCTCACTGCTGTCACAGACATCCATCCCCACTGCCACCCATGTCCCGGAGATGTCCCAGAATCAACCCCCCCACACCCCATCCTGTTCTACAGGCACGGGAAGGCTGCAGGGCAGCACTGGGCATGCCAGCACCCCAAAAAATGCTTAAATAAGTGCTGGGTTTCCTGGGGCTGTGCCACAGGGGGACAACCCACTCGAGCCCCAGTCTTCGGCTGGTACCCCACGCGGGATGGCCCGGGCTGCGGTGGAAGCTGAGGATGAACCCATTTTCTTCCTGAATATTCCCCAAAGCCCACATTCCTGCCTGGCTCTTCCCTGCCAGCATTTGAAATTCAAAGTATGCTCTGCCTTGATTAGTGCTACAAATCATCCAGCTGGGGAGCAGCCGCCTGGCCACGTGGCTGGGGCGCGGGACCGGCACGGATGGCATCGCCTCCCCGATCCCGGGCTCTGAATATTCACGGCAAACTGTTTGTGCAGCCCTTCCCCTCCAAGAGTGGGAAGAACGATGCAAAGAAATTTGCAAATGATTTCAGATGGGGTGTAGTACTGGCTCTCGGCTCCGCTGGTAATGTATGCGAAATAATCATAATAAATGCTAATTGCAGGAGGAGGGTTGCAGGCTGCCACAGGTTTTGAAGATTGTCTGTACAAATCCGTGTCGGGAGCAGGAAAAGCTTTGGCTCCTGCCATGTGCATCCTTGTCCTCCTACCATGGTGGCCCGTGGCTCCTGGCCATCCCTGGGCACTGTTGCTGGCCACCGTGGGCACCGTGGCCAGAGCAGCTCCTGCTTCCCCTCGCCCTTTGCCACCGGCAAAGCAAAGAAGTTGAATTTAACAGCCATTAGTCCTGGAAACATCAAAGGGCCCCTCTGCTGGAAAATGAAAATCCTCATTAACTAATAAAAAGCCCATCGCTCACTCTGCCTTTAATATAATTAACAGCAGCCAAGACTTCAATTAAGATTTTATACAAACTTCAAAATGCCACTCTCTCTCTCTCTCTCTGTAATTATGGGGATCGCACCGGCTCCAACCTTCAGCAGGGCTCCTCGGGCCACGCACGCGCGTGTGCCTTCCTTCCCCTGTGCCGCCGGCCGTGCACACGCGTGTGCACTCAGCCCGTGCTGCCCCGGGATCAGCACCGCAGCCGAGGATGCGGCGGGCGCCTACATCCCAAATAGGAAATGTTTGTGCGATTGGTGCTTTGGCAGGAGCCGGGTGTTTTGCCGGGTGGCTCTGACTTCAGCAGGGAAATATGCTGCCGGCGGGGAGCGGCGGTGCTGGGCGATGGGAACGGGCCAGTTCTCACCGCTCTCTCCCCCGCGGTGGCCGGGACGGCAGCGCTCGTCTCGCTCCGGGGATGGGAAAGGCCAGGGGCCGGCGAGGCTCGCGCCGCACTGTCGCGGGGTTACGTCACCTTGTCCCCCTGCCAACATCCTGGGTGCGTGGAGGTGGCTCCGAACCCGGAGATGGTCCCCATGTCACCCTGAAGGAGGGTGGCAGAGTTGGCTGAGCGCCCCGAGCCCACCTCGGTGCCTGCAGGAAGATGCTGCAGGAAGCAAATCCCTGTCATCCTGCCCGCTGCCACTGGCACGGCCAAGGGGACGGCGTCCCCGAGCACAGCTCCCGTCAGGCACCGCTCGGTGGGCAGGGGACGCCTCCAGCCCCTCTGCAGAACAGCCTGCGCTCGTGCCTCTGAGCAGGAACAAGAGAGCCATGTTCATTTTACAAGGGAAAATAGTGACCGTGTGGCTGAGTCCTTAAGTACAAACAAACCACTACTTTTGGAGGCCTTTTTTTTTCCTCTTTTTATTGACCCAAAGAAACATTGACTGTATTTTTGCTCTGTCTTCCTCCTGGTTCCTGGCCGTGTGCCACCCTTTGCAGCCCTTAGGCTGCGAGACTCCGCTCCCCCAGCTCCATATCGGTGCCACCAGCTTTGAGCTGCGGCACTCGGCACCCTGGGATGTTTTTAGGGCAGGAGCTGGGAACCTCTGCCTGTTCCTCTGGGAGCCAATGGCCACAGTGCAGCTCCAGAGGTGGCCCTGATGGCAGGGGGATGCTGAGTGCCACAGGGACATGCTGGAATGCTGCATGCCCTGGAGATGCGGAGGGGATGCCTGAGCACCCCAGGGATTTGCAGGGATGCTGGATGACCCAGGGACATGCAAAAGGATGCCAAGTGCCCCAGGGATGTGCAGGGATTCTGGCTGCCCCAGGGATGCAGGGGGGTGCCTGAGCATCCCAGGGATGCAGGGATGCTGGGTGCCCCAGGGATGCAGCGGGATGGCTGAGCACCCCAGGGATGTGCGGGGATGCTGGGTGCTGTGCTCACATGCAGGACAGCCCATCTCCCACCCTGGATGGCCACGAGCCCTCGCTCCCACCCAGACCTTGCAGGGATGGGGTGCGAGGTCCAGCCCTGCTGGGTGCAGTGGGTCAGCGCTGCCATCCTGACATGGACAAGGGAGCGTCCAGCTGGGGACATCGGGGGAGCAGACATGTCAGGAGACGGATACGCAGATGGCAGCTCTCTTGGAGAGACGGGGACTGTAATCCTCCCCATGGGTCCCATTATCATCTCTATCTGGTGAAAAAACTCTCATCCTGGATGTGTCTAATCCTAATCACTCCCTATCGCCCAGGACCACTTCAGACAGGCCAGACGGACAGACGAGGCCTCCTCCTGCCCCGCATATCTGCACAGGCAGCCCCCAGCCTGGGCCGGGGGGAGAGGCCACCCCTTCGCTCCTAATCCCTTTGCGAGGCCTTCATTTAAAAGGGGATTTGCTGTTTATTCCCTCCGCAGGCTGCGTGATCATTACAGGGGTCAACATCTGATCTGGGAGAGCCTTGTTAAAAAATAATAACGGCAAGTTAATTTGGGGGGGAAGGGGACTTGGGGGGGCTGGATAATGCTCTGGCGAGTTTCCAAGCCCAAGAGCATTGCTTGGGCTCATTGCCTGCACCGAAAAGTCTCAGGTCTCTGCAGCAGTGGCCAGCCGTGACTGCTCACCGAGATGTCCCTTCAACCCTCCCAAAAGACCTCAGAGGTGACAAAATTCATCCTGGGTGGGGGGCAGCTGTGACAACCGCCCCCCCACCCTGGGATTTCTTTGGGAGGGGCTGAGATTTGGGCACTGCACTGCCCCTCTCCCCCACGCCAGCCTCCCTGCTTGTGCACTTAATTCGTCCTTCTCCTGCTTCCACATCCATATTTATGGCAGGGGTGGGTGCAGGGCAGGAAGGTCATCACTTGCAGGGGGGTGGGGGAGTGTATCCTGCTGCCCATCCAGCACAGAGTGGGGGGGAGGCCTGGGGCTGCTGAGAGGGGGATTAAATCCAGAAGGGAAAATATCCTGCAGCAGGTGCAGCTTGCGACAGGTCTGAACGGCTGCCAGCCGGCTCGGAAATCCCAAACACATCTGTGCTCATCAGTTGGACACCAGATGGGCCCCGGGTTAGTATTTTGGGCTGGGGTGAGCCTGGGGGGCTGGGGTGAAGGTGAGGGGGTCTGGCTGCCCCGGCCCAGGACGCTCACATGCCGCCTGCATTCCCCCAGGCATTAGCCTGGTATTTTTAGCGTGTTTTGTCAGCTGGAGGCCAGACCCTTCTCCTCGTGTGGGGCAGGTCGGAGCTACACTGGAGATCCCAGCATTCCCTGTCAGGCGCCGCAGGCAGAGCTCAATCTCTGCCCCCCACTTCTCACCCCAAATCCCCCTGTGAAACCCACCTCCTCACCCCTGCAGGGTCCTGCACTTTTCCATCGGGCAAGAGCTGCAAAGCCCTGCGTGCACAAATGCCCTGCCCAAGTGCTAAATATTATTAACCCCCAATATTCTTAGCTGCAGCCACACATCTAACTCCCAGGCGGATTAGGACTATCCCAGCCCTGAGATCAGCTCGTCTCCATCCTCATGCCTTCCTGCCCCTGGGCACAGGGGTGGCCACATCCTCCTCCACCTGTGGCTCCAAGCCCTGCTGCAGCCGAACCCCACTGGGGCAACCCCCTGCACCCCAGATCCGCGAGCTCCCTGCCCGCTCCCCATCGCAGCAGATGCTGCTCGCCAGCCTCCCAGCTCCCAGCTATTTTTAGGAGCGTGTCGGTGGCTAAATCTGGCGCCGTGTGGGCTCGAGACTTCCCGGCAGCGTGGCGGCTGCCGCCCCATGCCACGCTCTCGGGTGCTGCGTCTCCACGTGCGAGCCGGGAGCATCGCGGGCACACGTGGGGCCATGCTCCCCCATCTGGGATGTGCTCAGTGTAGGACCATACCGCAGGATGAGGAAACCATCCTGGTGCAAGGGTGGCTGTGGTGGGAGAGGAGTTTCCCAGCTCCATAGCACCAGCCCCTGCCTGAGAGAGCATGGGGTGTAAGGTGGGTGACAGCAGGGCACCCCCAGCCCAATTTAACAACCTGCTCCTGAGTGGCAGGAGGGAACTGCAAGCCTCAACCACAGGCACCGGGATTAAGAGCCCATGAGGATCCCCGATGGCTTCACCCAGTCTAACCTACAAGCAGCAGGACACCACAGCCCTCCTCTCCCTTCCCAGAGGGCTGGGGCGACCAGGGCATCTTTTCCCACCCCATCTCTCCCCAAGCCCCACAGCTTGGCCAAGCTGAGAGCCCGCATCCGCTTCGACACAGGGAGGAACACGCTGAATGCAGAAACACAGCTGTGGGGAGAGGAGCCGGGAGGGATTTGCACGCCTATGAAGAAGAGGATGTGCCTTCCTCCAACCGGGGCTGAGCCAGGGGGCTGTGAGAGGCCCTGTCTCCCTACATCTCCCCCCATTTCTGCTGCTCCTGAGCACACACAGACGCATCCCCGTTCCCATCTCCACCTCCATGCCTTGTCCGCAGCCCCGCAGGTGCCGGCACAGCTCCAGGGATGCTCCAGGACGCTGCACCCCGGGCGCGGAGCCCAGCACCCCATCTGGGGCCGGCTGCGCATCCCCGCGGCTGGCGACGGCCGTTCTGCTCCTCTCTTCCCCCTCCCCTCTCTCTCCCTTTCTGAAAATTGATAATTAACCTTTTGTCCGTGGGGCTGTTGTGTTTATTTGGCGCAGGCGGCTGCAGGGCGCTGATATGGAAATCGCAGCCGGCAGGCAGCTCCCCGTCCTCCCCGCAATCTGCAGCCGCGCACAGCCGCTGGGCAGAGATAAGCAGGTGCTTATTCACAGCCCTGCAGCTGCCGGCGAGGGCAGCCCTACCTGATCACTCCAATCTCAGTGAAAAACTACTTGAGGTTAGGCTCCCGCGATGGAGAGAGCCGATAGGGACCGCGCCAGACAGCTCCCCCGGCTCCCGGCTTCGCCTCCGCCCGCGCCTCCTGCCTCCCTCTGCCCGCGTCCTCCCCGCTCCCTCCGTCTCCTGCTCTGTCTTCCCTCTTATCTCCCTCTCCACATCCCTTTGATTTCTTTCTCTTTTTTTCTCTCTTTTTTTTTTTTTCTTAAAGAATTTGTCTTTGTGTTTCGTGTGAACCCTCGGCAGCTCCCGTCTCCCCGCCTCGGCCGCCGCTCTCCTTCCCATCCCCAGCCTTTGCTCCCACATCCACTTTTCTCTGGGGTGGAAGAGGCAGATTTGGGCATATATGGGGGTGTATAAACCCCCACCCCAGCTGCACAGACGCAGGCAACCAAGGCTGTGCTCCTTTGCATCCCAAAAAGCAGCGCCCGCTTTGGGAGGTGATGGTCTCTTTTTTTGTTCCAGCAGCTGCTGGTGGTGTTTTGCTCATGGGTTATTGCTGTGGCTTCCTTTCACCTCGGGTTTCCTCCCCCCGGGGGTGGCCGCATTGCTCTCAAAAGGAAAGGGGAAGGCAGCGGGGTGCCACAGGCAGTGGGGTGCGTGGGCACGGGCAGCACACGGGGCCCAGCGAGGGACCACCGGGACATTCCCGGGCTCCGGGGAAGCATGCCGTGCCGAGCACGGGGCTGGTGCGGCCCCGCTAAGTGCGAAGGCAGGTGCCGCGGCGGGGTCTCAGCTGCCCCCCAGGGGTTTCTGCCTTCCTGCCGCCCTCTTGCTCTGAGCGTGGGGGCGGTGGGAGCCCGTCCTGCTTCTCATTTATCTTGGGGGGGGGAAGTTTCTGCTCGGCAGCGAGCGTGCGGCTCTGACTCAGAGAGAAACCGGCTGGGAGTGCCACAGGCTCCCCCGAGGGTGCGCCGGGGGGGCCCCCCTGTGCCGGGGCAGACCTTGGGACCCCAGGGGTTCCCCACACGCTGGGGCAGACCCCGGGTTCCCAGGGGTTCCCTCCACACCAAGGCAGACCCCAGGGGTTCCCCCCACGCCGGGGCATTCCCTGGCAGCCCAGTGCTGCTGGTGCACGGCCCCTGCAGCTGCCCGGGCAGGTGCTCGCCTGCTTCTGCTTGCGAAGAAAACCCTCCCCCCGCGGGTGACACGGGGGACACAGGGCCCCAAATGAGGGGGATTTTCCTGGCCAGCCCCGAGACCCTCTGGTTTTGACTTGCTGCCCCAGGAGTGGCCGCTGCCATTTAATCCCCCGTGCACTTTCCGTCTCTCCTTGCAGGCAAGCCTCACCGCAGGGTGGCTTGGCAAAACCCTGATCCGACGGAAGGCTGAGGGATTCGGGTCTCTTTAGTCGAGAAAAAAGACAGCTGAGGGGGGACCTTATCAACGCTTACAAATACTTGAAGGGTGGGTGTCAGGAGGATGGGGCCAGGCTCTTTTCAGTGGTGCCCAGGGACAGGACAAGAGGGAATGGGCACAAATTTGAGCACAGGAAGTTCCACCTAAACCTGAGGAGGAACTTCTTTCCCTTGAGGGTGGCAGAGCCCTGGCCCAGGCTGCCCAGGGAGGTGGGGGAGTCTCCGTGTCTGGAGACATCCCAAACCCGCCTGGAGGCGTTCCCGTGCCCCCTGCTCTGGGTGACCCTGCTCTGGCAGGGGGTGGGACTGGATGATCTCCAGAGGGCCCTTCCAACCCTGTGATTCTGTGATTCTATGACGCCAAGCCCACCTGGGCCTGCGGCTGCCTGTCCAGCCAGAAATAAAAGAGGAAGAGGCGAGATCACAAAACATGGATGGAAACCCTCCTGCCCAGTGGAACAGGCAGCTGGGAGCCCACGACCCCACGCAGCCAAAACCTCTGCCAACCCTCAGTCCCCGTGGCCAGGCTGCTCTGCCCTCACCGATCTGGCACAGGCACCTCCAGGGCAGGTGGGATGGAGCTGGGACTCCCCAGCATCGCCGGGATGCAGGATGCGGGGCGGGGGGCAGAGGCTTACGGGGGGCAACTGCAGCGTCCCCCCTCAGCCCTCAGCCCTGGATGGGTGCACGCCGTCCCGGCTGGGCTGGGGCTGTGGTGTGTAGCTCTGTGGCCCTTTCCCCTGGCGCATCGGCCCCGTGACGGGGTTTCCCCTCGTCTCCCTGCAGCACCAGACCGCACTCGCCATCCCCAGGGTCCCCGCGCTGCACCCAGAGGGCAGAGGTGCTGCAAACCCCGCCGGTGACACCCCACTTCACCCTGCTCTGTCCTGCAGCCCGTGCCCCCGCAGCACAGCGTCGCTGCACCCCCCTGCTGTGTGACCCCCTTTCCCACTTACACCCTACTGTCCCTTCCGTGTCCCCCCCCACCCCGGGAGCGCCAGGCTGGGGGCACGAAGCGGGGAGCCCCGGGTACCATCTGCGGGAGCCCAGGTGGCCGCCGAGACACGCCATCTGCTCAGCCACCTTCGGGGACCGTGCAGGCGCTGCTATATTTTTAGGACACGTTTCCTCCCTCCCACCTGCAGCCCGGAGCCGCCTTTCGGTTTTCTAACAAGTTGTTTCTCTGGCTGGCGGCTGTCAGGGAGCTCGGGCCCCGGGGTGGGGAGAGCTGGCCTGGGGGCGCAGGGATGGACTGCAAAGGGGGGCTCTGTCCCCGCTGGGGGGGGTTATCCCAAGTGTGAAACAGGCCAGGGCTGGTGCAGGGACCATGGCTGGCTGGTGCCCGGCGCTGATGCTGGAGGAAGGCAGCAGCAGCCAGGGGACGTTCTCATCCCCACGGCTGTCCCCTGGCAAAGGGACCAGCGGGTTGCAGGGCTGCAGTGAGGGGGGGTGAGCCCTCGGTGCAGCAGCGGGCTGGTCGTGCCAGGCTGCACCGTGCTGGCCATGGGGTGCTGCGCTGCGGCGGCCGTGCTGCGCCAGGCTGCACCACGCTGTGCCAGGCTGCATCACGCCGTGTGGGATTGCACCACGCTGCGCTGCAGTTATTCCCGTGTTGCACCGACTTAACGCTGTGCCAGCTGTACCCTATTGCTTTGCGCTTCCCAGGCTGTCCTGCACCGCCCTGGGTTGCATCACGCCGGCCGTGCCAGGCTGGGCTGCATCGCGCTCTCTGTGCCACGCTGGCTTGCAGTGCTGCACCTCGACAGCCATGCCACTCCATGCCATGCCATACCACATCATGCCAGTCCTGCCGTGCCATGCTGCACCACGCTGCCCGTGCCGATGCGCGCCACGCCAGCCGTGCCATGCCACGCTGCACCGTGCTGGTCCTGCCGTGCCCCGCTACACGGCACTGCCTGTGCCGAGCTGCACCGCGCCGGCCCCTCTCAGTGAGGAAGTGAAGCCGGCGCGAAGGGGAAGTTGTTGGAAAGTCAGACCGGAATGGCTGATAGGGAAGGCAGAGCTGGGCTTGGTCGCAGATGGTTCCTGTTGGGGAAGGACACGGGCGCAGCTGCCTGGACTCCCCCCCACCCGCCACATTATCGCTGCCCGGCAGCTGTTCACCTTCCCCCTCACCATGGGACACGGCTCCGCTGCCACCCCGGCCCCGGCCACCACATGAACAGCCCCCACGGCAGGGCGGGCACCGAGCGGGCAGGACACCCCCTGCCCCGCTGCGCCCCACCGGCGCTCAGCATCTCCCTCCCCGGCACGGCTCCTGCACCAACACGTGGCCGCAGGCTGGCTGTGCCGGCCCCTGCGAGGTTGGCGGCACCGGGGCGCTGACACCCATCCCCTGGGATGCCTGGGGGACCCCCGAAGCCAGGCAGCCACCCCTCCTGGGCCAAGGCGGCGGGCAGGACCGGCCAAGGTAAGGCCGAGGCGGTGGCGGGAGGAAGGTGGCGGGAGGCTGCGGCCGCGCTGTGTGCCATGCCGTGGAGCAGGGGAATCACCCCGATGTCAAACTCAGCCTCACGCGGGCAGGTTCTCCCCGGGGGTGGCGCACGGATGATGCCCATCGGCGCATCCCCACCGGGACCGGCTGGAGGGAGCAGGGAGGCAGGGCATGGCCAACCCGCAGCACCAGCACCATGGGGCACGGTGGGCTTGATGGCACAAGGACCCATTTGGAGCCCACTCTGCAATTAATCTTTTCGTAATGAGTAATCAGCCATGATTAGTTTTTATTTACGGAGTTTAAATCCTCTGTTTACTGGGTGTTTTCGTTCATTCTTGGGTCAGTTGCTCACATGTGGCTGTGGAGCTCGTTCCCACGCTTGCCCTCTGGCAGCAGCTGGGTCCTGCGTGATGCAGGTTTGTGCCACCGGGATCAGGATCCAACCCCACGGGCTCCCCACGTCCTGCTGTTCACTTGCAGCATGGCAGCGGCGAGGCTCCGCGGGACAGGGGCATCCCGCGGTCCTGTGCCGGAGCATCCCCCTGGCACTGGGACAACTGTGCACAGAGCGAGGGACATCCCATAGCCCATCCTCGGCTGTGGGGCTGGGGCAGCTCTGGGGGAGGCCAGGGGGCTCCTGCTGGGCCCGTGCCCAGCATGGGCAGGAAAGCGGTTGCCGGCTGAGTCACCGGCATTTGTCTGCCCTGACCAAACAATGCTGGCCTTTTGCCTTGCTTCCCCTCACACCCCCTCTCCCCGCCAGCAGCCCCCTGCCCCACCGCCTGGTCCTGGCACCCACCCCACAGGTCGGGGTCAGGGTGAGGACAGGTTCAAGGTCAGGCTTTGGGGTGCACCCTGTCGGTTTGCTGCAGGTGGGAGATGTGCTGGGGTCCCTGTCCCCAGACCTGCCACCCACAGCAGTGTTTGGCGCATCCTAGGCAAGTGGCACCCACCGATAAGGCGCCGGTGGCCGGGTGGGCGCCGCGCGGCTGCGGTGGCTCGGCGGGCACCGTTGACCGGATGGCTGCAGCGAGGGGAGGCGTGCAGATTGCTGCGAGGTGGCTGAGCTGCCGGTTAGGCTCTTGGCAGGAGAAATGTTTATTTTGTTGGCCGAATATCTCTGCAAACTTCCTGATTTCCTTGCGGCCGGCGAGGCAGCGATAGGGCTGGCGAGGCCGTTGCCTGCCCCACGCTCCGGCTTCGGCGCGGAGAGCTGTTATCTCCGATGCGCAGCGGGCAGGGAAGAGGTGGAGAAAGGGAAATGAAATACAACAGAGGTGGCACATTTTTTGCTCGTGATAACGAGCCCTGCTTTTAGCCTGGGAACTTGGAAACGATGCAGGTGGCCAGAGACAGCCGCAACGTCCCCCGCTGCCACGGCGCATCTGGACCTCGTAACGAATCCCAGACCTCCCCGCCGCAAGGCTGTGGCTCCCCACGGCACAGCACAGAGCAGCGCCAACCTCGACGCGGCCAGAGCGTGGTGCTGGGGAATTTTGGCCACAGGGGGGGTTCTGAAAGCAGCCCCCGGGCTTCGCTCCCAGGCTGATCGGCACGCTGCGGCGCGAAGGCAGGCTGCGCCGCACCGCCTCCTGCGAGCTCCCATTGATTTTTTGCAGGGATGCGAGGTGTTGGAAGTGCAATGCAAGCTAGTTAAATTCCCGTCATTAAAGAGGCCTGAGCAGGCAGTTGTAGCCTGTGGATGGAGTGGGGGGTGGGGGCTGGCAAACGGATGGATCCTCCTGATTTTGAGGGGAGAAGGGGAGTATGAACCCACCATTAACCCCACCAGGGCTGCCCCCCAGGTAGGGGGTGGCCGTGGTGCCATGGCGGGGCTGAGAGGTGTTCTCATCTCCCCAGACCTTGGCATTGCATGGAGATCTTGCATGGTCCAGGTGATGTTAGGGGCACTGATGAGAGGATGTGGCTGTCACGGAGGCTCAGCATCGCCGTTCCCCTTGTCCAGCCCTTCAAAAGGAAGCAGTGCCATGGAGACAGGAGCTTCCCTGATGAGGGATTGGAAGAGCTGGAGGGACCCTTTGCGCTGCGGGCAATCCTCACGTACTGTCCTCGCTGGGGCAGCTCAGGGCATTTTGCTCAGCATCTCCCAGTGGATTCCTACTAGCTAAGGATGATGCTGGCAGGACTTGCCAACGGTGCTGCCATCGGACACTGGTCCCATGGTGGGGCCAGCAGTGTCTCCGTGCTCCCCAAATCACCCTCTCCTGGAGACGGGGCAGCATGTGTCAGGCTCTGCTTTGAAATTAAAATGCTTTCCAGACTCCCTGTGGCAAAGAAAAGCTGGAAACTTTGCGCCCAGCAGCCCAGAGACTGCAAAGTACCCAGAGGAATAGTGTCGCATCCCGAAGTCTCCCGGTGTTTAAGCCAAGCCGGTGATTTTTCGGAGCCTGCGGCACAAGGCGAGTGGAGATGATAAGCAGTAGGTTTCCCTTTGAATGCCACGGAGCAGGAACGAATCTGTCAGCCAGGAAAACAGGATTTTTTTTTTTCTTTTAATGTTATGGAAGCTGTGGGAAAGCCACAAAGCCCTCAGGTCTGCTTCCCGGCGGCGATGGCCAGTGGGGGAGGTGCCCCTTCCAGCCTTCGGCTGAGGAAATGAGGAGCTGGGGCGGCTGCGAGGTGGTGGCCCTGAGGCCGGGGACCCCCATGAGTGGGCGAGGAGGGAAGCTAGGGGCAAGTGAACCCCCTTTCTTCTGAAAGGCTGGCGAGCGGCACTTCCTGCCGAGCAGATGTCACCGCGGCGGATGCAGCTGCGGCGGGCGATAGCCGGCTGGCGGGCGAGCCGTCTTCCCTGGCCGCTGGCTCCCCACCAGCCCCTTATCTCCCCCGCGCATTCCCCCATGAATTAACGCGCAGGGAAATGCAGCGCCAGCCAGGGCTCCTGCTGCAAGAAAAATGCCGTGGGAAGAGCGCTGGGGGCTGCAGGCTGGCTTCCAGCGCTCGCTCCGGCATGGATTTAGGCGCTGAGATTCAGGCCACCACATCCGTGTGTGCAGCCAGGGCTATGGGACCATCTGTGGTCACACTGGTCCTTCCCAGCCCGAGCACAGCGGCCCCACGGGGATGCTCTGAGAAAACGTGTCCCTGTGAGAAATGGGGACCGCGCCGGCGGCGTGGGGCTTTGCATTGCTGCGGCTGGTTGCGAGCACCCGGTCCCACTCTGTCCCCCAGCTCTGCTCGGCGCTGTGCCAGGCAGGGACCGCTGGTGCAGCCGCATCTAGCCAGGGACACAGAGAGGCACCCCAGGGTGCTCTGCTCCCCAGGGGACGCTCAGCTCCCCAGCAGGGAGATCGAGAAACCCAGACGGACAGACAGACTCGCTGGGGGTGACACAGGAAACCTGTGGCACGCCAGGGGCTGAGCGCCGGCACGGCTCGGTGCCTTCACCTCCAGACGAGCCTCCTGCGAGAGCCGGGCTGTGGCAGGATCCCCAGCACAGCACGGCGTGGTGGAGGGGCTGCGGGTGCCCCCACGGGTGCTGCCGGCAGCGGGGCAGGTCTGCCGTGGCTCCTGGCTGCACTGCGCGGTGCCGCGGGGATGAGTCACCAGCGCGGCGAGGGGGAAGGTGTGATAAACCAGCACCGTGGGCTTTTTTAAAAAGCCTGAGGCTTGCCAAGGGGGGACGCAGCCTGAATAGCAATCAGCTCTTACAGGCACGCTGGGAAGTGATGGCGATGAGCAGGAGCCCCGGGCTGTGGGAGCTCGGGAGAGCCATGAAGAACAGGGACAACGCGGTGCCGGTGGGATGCAGGATGAGGGGCTGAGAGCTACAGGGAGAGAAGTGGTGGGTCAGGACGGACAGATGAGCACCCACAAGGTGTGAAAAGGGACCCCAACACTGTGCTGGCTGTGAAGACATGCATGGGGCACGGGGCTGGGGCTGGCCTGGTGGCCGCGTGAGACAGAGGCACCCACCAAGTTGCCCCCAGCCCACGTGTGCGGCCCCGATAGCGGCGAGGGTCATGTGCATGGGCAGATACGGGGCCCGGATGGCACATGGTGGTGACCATTTCCTGCAAGGGTTGGTGCCAGTTGCCCTCATCTGCCCTCAGTGAGCACCTTATCTGCTGGCATGCACCACGGCAGGCCCTGCTGGCCCCCCCTCACCCCCAGCCTGTGCCTTGGGGACCCGCTTTGCCTGCGGGTCCTCAGCAGCTCCCCAAGCCATCCTCCTGCAGCCTCTCCCAGAGCACACCCAGCAGGGATGGAGGACTCTCCTCCTTCCCGCGGGTCCCGTGAGCAGGAATGATGGTTGACAGAACCGACACTCCCATGGGACCAAGACACCCGTGGGGGTGGCACTGGCGGGAAGGGGGAGGACTGGCAGCAGCGGGCGCAGGGCAGGATGCGCGGAGGCAGGAGATGCCGGATCCTCAAAACAAAGGGAGCGCGAATTGCCATGACATGTGCAGTTAATCCCAGCGCCGGGCTGTTGCACGCTGCGCCATCAATCACGCGCTGGCGTGACCGGCACCAAGTCATTACAGGAGTTTCCACCCTCTCCGCCGGGTGGGAACCCGGCAGGGCCCCATCCTGCCCCGGCTCCAGATTTGCCGGGGGAAGGATTGCCAGGCCCTGGGCTGGGATGGATCCAGGCTATCGGGCTCTGGCAGGCCCTTATCTCCCAGCCCGGCCGTTGCTTTCCCACTACAGCGGAGCGGGGCTGCTTGCCCTGCTGGAGTGGGGCTGGTCCCATCGTCTGCCCCACGGCAACACATCCATCCTGTGCACCCAGGAAGCTGAGGGATGGGGGATGTTTCACCACTAGCACTGACTCCAGGGACGCCAGACCCCTCTCCATCCCCATCCCTGGGACCCACGCGTGCGACAAATGAGTGGCCATGGGGCATATGGCAGCACCCAGCCAGCAGCCTCCAGCCCGGGCTGGGCAGGGAGAGGGCTGGGGGGCAGGAAGGGGTTAAGCCGGGGAAGTTTGCTCACTCTGGGCAATGATTTAAACCAGACAGAAAGGTTCTGTCATCCATCACGCTAACAGCCAGATCATTGTGTTTTAAAGTGTCTGTAATTGCAGCAATACAGAGACTGGGAGAAAGATAAAGGCTGGGAAGATGCAAATGCTGAGGGGAAGCACCAGCCTCCTGCACCCAGCAGGGAGAAACCTGGGGAGCCCTGGGGCCAGCCCTGCCCCCGCTGGCGGCTGAGCCGGGACAGCCCTGGGGACAGCCCTGGGGACAGCCGGAGGGTGGCCCAGGCGTCCTCCTGCCTGCCCCAGCTCGGCTATGGCACGGGGTGGGTGCTGGGGCATCCCCTCTGCCGGAGGGAGCACCCACAAAAAAGTACGAACGAACAAATCCAGGGACAAGAGTGGGCAGGGAAGGGTCCAGAGCAGGTGCTGGACTCAATCTGCTCTACTCAAAATATCATCTTTATATTATCTTTGTCTTACAGCAGCCAGCTCCCTCCTTACCCCCTGCTTAGCTCTAAGCGGCACTTCTGTCCTGAGCTCCTCTCTGTTGGGATCCAGGGATGCCTGGGGACAGCGTGCGAAGGCTGGTGGGATCCTACCCAAGCACGCAAGGAGGCAGCCGTGGGCACAGGCATGGCCATAGCCACAGCCACGGGTGCCCGGGCTTTGTCCCCGTGGCCAAGGCCACGTGTGAGCACGCCGGCAGGGAATTATTAACATTCAGACGAGGCCCGCCGAATAAAGCGAGCTAACACAAATGTTTATTTTCGCAGTAGTGAATTATGACTTCAATAGACCAAAATTACAGGCTGCGCGAGCGGAATAGAAACGAAGCAGACCCCGCCACCCAAACGCCGCCGGGGGGGACGCGGCGTGGCTCCCTCCTGCCCACGCTGTCCCAGGCATGTTGCAGTGCCGCTGCCTGCCCGTCCCGCCGGTGCACGGGCAGACCTTGCCTGCGCGATGGCCCTGGCAGGACAGCTCTGCCCAGCTCCAAACGCCTTCCCTGCAAATCCTCCGTGGGCTCCTGGCCACCTGGCCCAGCCTCCACTCGACCACCTTGGCTGGTGCCAGGTATTTGATAGCATCCTTCAGCTACACCCCAAATTAACCAGGAGCCCGAGGGGTTGTGGCTTTTCCTGGAACGTCCCTGCAAGGTGCCCATGGGCAGCTCCATGGAGGTGGGCTTGCAATGTATTCAATGGCTTGTATTGCATCGGGATGGGTGCGTGGGACAGCCCACCCGCCCAAGAGCATGGTCACCCCCGTGGTGACGTCCCTGCTCTCCTGGTGGGTGGCCAGACACAGCGGCGGAGCCCAAAGAAGCCCTGTGCTGTCACCCCAGAAAACCGGGGCTCTGCCTCGAGAGCGATCTCAGGCTGCCTCAGTGATGGTCGGTGCTTCGACGCGTGCGCTGGTGGGGGGGTCTGCGCCATGCACCGCGTGTCCAAAGGCACACGCAGCGCTGGCGTTTGCATGTGACAGCCGCTGACATCTATGCAAAGCCAGTCAGGCAGCGGGGCGGGCGGGAAGCGGTGCGCAGGGGTGGATTTTCCTCTGCTGCTCGTGGGCCTTCCCCAGTGGGTCTGTACGGGAACAAGGGGGGAACACCGGAGCTGGAGGTTGGGATTGCGGTGAGGGGAGGTGGAGGGTCTGGGTAGGGATGCTGCAGCACCGTCCTGCTGCGACCGCATCAGTGGGGTGACACTGGGGGGAGCTTGGCTGTGCAATGGCCATGCAGTGGGTCAATTAGTGGTCACACAGTGGCCATGTGCTGGTCATTTCCTGGCCATGCGATGGTCACTTACTGGCCATGCAGTGGTCACACAGTGGCCGTGCAGCGGCGATGCCACCCAACACCCCGGCAGCAGTTGTGCGACAGCCGTGCAGAGGTGACTCGTCGCCTGGCAAGGCGGCCGCGGTCCCCCGTGCCGGAGCCCTGGGAAGCGGGTGAGGATGAGTAACACAACAACCATACGGGCGGCAAAGGCTCCGCACAGCAACTCGCAGAGGGAAGGCAGCTGCCAAGCAGAGTAATTACGCAAAGAGGCAGGGCTTCGGCTGGCAGGGAAATTAGCAGGGCTTGCGTTACCGGGCGCGCAAGCAAGCAACAACATCGTAGTAGGACTTGGGGGGGAGG
>VXBO01011705.1:161330-181606 GCA_013400135.1 Rhinoptilus africanus | reverse complement strand
CTTCACAATGTAAAACTACCTTTCTACTGTTGTCTGAAGTATGCAAAAGTCTGACAAGATAGTTCATATGTGGAATGTAAATTATACAAAAGTAAGTATTGAAAATTTTCAGAAGTACTGTTTATTTCTTCAACTTTTTGGCCTTGGCCCAACAAGACTGCTTTTCATGTAGATCTCAACTTGTTCAGTATCCCAAGTCGCAGGTTAGCTAGTGTCTCGTTCTGTGGTTCAATAACTTAGAAAGTCACTAACAAATGTAGATGAGTTAGGATAAGATCCTTGAGAAAGCTTAATTTTTAAATTTCTAAGCTGAGCAGATAAGCTACTCACTCCTGATAGGCACTTCTCTTTTAAGGTATATTAGATTAGTTGCATGAAAAGTGAAACATTTAAAAATTGCTAATCTAATGCTTAGTTGCTTAAGTAAGTCTAAGTTGTATGGGTTTTATTTTGTTTTGGTTTTTTTTTCCCCCAGAATGATAGCTGTAGTGATTTAAGTTCTTTGTAAGTACAAAAAAGCAAGAGAGCCACTTAAATTCAGAAGGAACAGTTTTCTCCCCTGAGGCAAACCAGATTGTTCAGAAATGCCCTTTTCTTGTGGAAGAATAAATACCCTCAGAGCTCTAAAATTTCTCCTCTCTGCTTTCCTGATGTAGAGGAGAATCAATTTGGTTCTTTTCTTTCCTAGGCTGTCTGCAGCAAAACTCTTCTATGCTTCCTTCTTAAGGAGTGTCATCTTTCACCAAGTGCTGTAATGAGTTACAGTTCAGTCAAGTACAAAGTTAAACTTTAGCTGGCTTTATCAATGCTTTTGAAGGGTTAACATCTCTAGGGTACATAAGGAGAGGGGGGACAGCAAGATCATGTCATTTTTAAAAGTCAGTGCTTGACAATGGTTACAAAGAAAGGGGCTAGAGGTTGCTTTTTTTTATTTAAGAGCTTTTTTTTTGTTTAAGAGAATGTCATATCATCAACAAATAGGGATTTCCAGTGTTGATTTCTATTAGTAAACATGTTAAGTTAAAAATCATTATGTATTTTGGCAGAAAATTGCATTTCAGTGCAGCTTCTAAAATAAAGCTTTTAATCATAACTTAAAATTTGCTTGAAATTATATTGTAGCTATTTATGAGTACTTATGCTTCTACAGAAAAATGATAAACAACCTTCTTCAAATAAAAGCTAAATTTGTGACTGACTTAAGTGCATCAGGGTTTGTATGGTGGCAATTGTAATGATGACATTAGTAAGACTGGGAGATGAGGTACAACTGTAACAATCCTGTGTTGTAGTAGAATTATGTGACTGTTGTGACGTGCTGCGAAGTATCAACTTCTCAAATGTAGTAAGTCCAGAATCTTCCACTGTATACAGAGAAACATGCAGCAGAGTAATCTACTTTTAAGGTTGAATGGGTAAAGTCCTAATGGCTTCTAAGAATTTTCAGCATCTTGACAGTTCACTAAAAACTAATTCTTGCCGTCTGACATGGGTTTGTCTGACATGAGTTTTTTGGCTTTCTACGCCTTCAGACATGTCTTATTCCTATTTTCCTTAATGAGGTTCCTGATTTTTTCCTAATTTGTGTTGTTTTTCTAACTTTTTTTATTATTTATATCATTCTAGTGCAGGGCACTCCTGATCTGCAACTGTTCTGGTCTTTGAAAGTATTTTACAAGAATCCAATTTTAACACATAGTCATTTCCATCAGAATAATTACTTGATTTGAATTCTTTACGATTTTCAAAACCTAACAAATTAGTAGCTTACAACTTAGAATTGCAAATGTGAATCAGTAATCAAATGCAAGGAAGTGCTTAAAATTATTAGATACTTTACTACAGAACGTTTTCTAACTTTGTTGCACAGAAGTATTTGCAGATCAGCATTGCTGAATACTAGAGAGATTATACATATTTTATTCATCATATCCTCAGTTGCGCTTTTGTATTGCTGCAGTAAAATTCTGTGCATCAAACAAGTTACTTTCATGTAGCAAATGTGGTGTACTGTAGTTATTCCTTCAGTTTTTATGGATAAATGCAAACTGAGTGAATTTTTTTTTCCATGCATACTAATCATCGCAAGACTCTAAGTAACAGATTTTCAGAAGAGGAAACAGTTTTATTTGTAGTCTTCAGTAGCATTTCTTACAAGCAAGAACCCGTGCAGTGTTTCTGCTATGCATTATCCTCTGTGTAAATATTTCAAAATGCCATGTTAAATTGTTTCCAGGCAATGATTAAAAATCTCATTAATATTTTCCTATTAAAAGCAGCTACAACATTTTTAGTTACTGTATATTTAAGTGTGATGAGAGTAATCTGAGAATTAATGAAATGCTTGTAATTATTTGGTAATTCCTTAGATTCCCTTAGATGCTGTAACTATCAATGGCTAGAAAAAGAACATTTACTATATGTTTTGCAAAGGTACATGGGTTTAAAATTTGAAGTCACGGTATAGGTATGACCTCAACATCAAAACCTGTGAAATACCAGTGCAAACAAAGCACTACTAGTCCTTTCTGGAGGAAGTACTGGAACATGAGAAAGACGTAACAGTGACCAGGGGAGTGGGGAAGTGGAGCAGCTGATGATAGCAGCTAGAATTACATCTTTTTGAATCTCTAAAGCTGAGTCAAGATCATTGACAGTGTTGTGTAGTCTAGAGTCACTGAAAGCTTTTAGAATAATGGAGCAGAGATATTTTTGTTGCAAGTTTTTCTGTAAGTACTACATGAAAGCTGCATATTTTAGGGTTTTCTTATCTTGTGCATCTCTTAAATTTATTCAACGAAATTCAAAATCTTAATCAATTCTAGGGTATTGCTAAAAAATACACTATTTAAAAATAGATTTAAAATTACACTATTTTCAGTTGTAAAACAAAGTATGTTTCAAGTTCTGCCATTTAAACTACTAAAATTTCAGTGTATAATTTTATTTAAAAAAAAAATAATCTGTAGTCTCAATGGGACAGTACATTCACTTCATGGTTTAAGCTTTGCTACATGGAGACAGCTTCCTCTACTGCCAGCATGTATTTGTGTCCTTTAGATCTATCCTCTTGATTGCTCACATACTCCCCTTGCCCCAAAAAATCAAAACGTTTGACAGTATCATCTGATTCTAAGAGCGGGGAGAAATAACAAACATTTCCCAGTAATATGCAAAGTTAAAAGCAAGGAAAAGAAAAAAAAAAGACCCCAAAACCCTACAGCGAGTCCTTGTCAGACAGCTTGAAACTTTGATTTAGCTAACTTAAGGCTAATGAAACTATGGAAAATGTTCACCAGTTTGCTTTCAAACCAACTCTGCTGCATGTGTTCATAAGTTCCATAAAGATTGCATGCTTTCTGTTTAATACAAACTGTATATTTTTTTTCACACCCATCCTTGCTTTTTATATTTTATTTTTGTTTCCCTTGCCTTGGTTGGATGCCTGTGTGTGTTTAATCCAAATCCCTGTCCAGTCCTGGAGTTTGAACTTCGGAAAGCCAAGGAGACCATACAGGCCCTCCGAGCCAACCTGACTCAGGCTGCAGGTGGTGTACATAAACCTTTTCTTAAGTCTCTACTTTGAACAACGTAGAAGTAGCTGAGCTTATCCTGTGTGAAAGAGTAAAACTTAGTTACTTTTTTTTCCTCCCCAGAAAATGAAGTTCCTTTGCAGGAACGAAAAAATTATAAATCAAGTCCTGAAATTCAGGTAGGTGGCTGGTGATAACTGAGCTTGGCATGGACTTTAAGATGGATCTGCTTCCGTAGTTGGAAGGAAGGTGAACCAAATATGTAGTGTATTGTTTTCTTTTTTCCAGGAGCCAATCAGACCTCTTGAGAAAAGAGCTCTAAACTTCCTAGTTAATGAATTTTTACTGAAGAATAGTTACAAGCTTACATCAATAACATTTTCAGATGAAAATCACGATCAGGTAAAGTTTTCTTGCGTTTTTCTGCTTTTCATATTCTGATCTTGTCATAAACACAGTGAACTTAAATGATATTTCCTGTGCATATAGTTTACTTCATACATATGAGTATTCTGAGAGTTAAATATGTTAGTTAGCATTTTCATATATAAAGCGTGGTTTGAAAACAGCACTTTGAAGAGTATTTTCCCAAAATTTGTTGGAAGGAGACAGGATGCTTGCATTCTTTAAAGGAAGGAAAACAAGAAGAAAAAAATACTGAGTTATAGGTACTTACACACTTTCCTGGATTCTGATGGACACCCTTTCAGTTAAACTCAAGGATCTGGATGTAGTAAAATTATGAACACAACCTTTTCCTTAAATTGTACTCAGTTGATTTGTGGAGGATATACATTATACTCATTGTCATCTCCTGGGCATACATACATGTATGAGTACACTTAATCATACTGTGGCATTGAACACAGTGTCGGAGAAGCTCTCAGTACTAAGATGTTATCCTAGATATTTCCAAACATAGCTGTGCTTCAATGCATTTTTCTTAAGATGATCAGTTTTATTGCATTTCGTGTGAAAAATTTCTTCAGATGTTTGCAAGATTCTCATTACATTCTGACTGTTAGTGGGTGAACAAAACACCCAGTACCATGAATACCCAATGTGTATTCAGTACAAACCTGTAATATTTCCAGAAGAATGAAATATTGAGTTAAATATTAAATATTGAATTTCAACCAGTTCTATCTATAACTAATCTTCCTATCTTTTTCCTACAATTCATATCCTAATCTGTAGAGAAAATGGGTTGTCAAATAAAGTTTCT
Organism: Rhinoptilus africanus; assembly: GCA_013400135.1. NCBI lineage: Eukaryota > Metazoa > Chordata > Aves > Charadriiformes > Glareolidae > Rhinoptilus > Rhinoptilus africanus. Next base: position 176,848 of record VXBO01011705.1, on the reverse strand, counting down.
GAATCATCCACTTAAGATTTGAGTTTAACAGTGCTAGGTTTCATACAAATACTAGTGAGGATACAGCCTGAATACAGAAAAGATGAATAAGTTATCCTTACTTTTTATGTGTTCTCAACTCAAAATGTTTTATGTTGTAAGACAATTAGCTTTTCTAGATTATCCACATAGTTCTTTCGGAAAGTAATCTTTATTCAAATAGGTGTATGTAACCAGACTATGGAATAATATAGTGGAAATTGTGAACAGTAGGGGAAAGTTTAAAAAAATTTTTTTTTTTGTAATTTAATGTAATTAAAAAGACCATCACAACTCCTGCATAACAGCGCACATGCTTACTTATAGATGTGGACACGAAATCATCTTGTAATAATAGGATGGTAACATGTCAGTCAGAAAAGGAAGGACAGATAGTGATGGTTTTAGCCAGGAGGCCCTACTATTGTTTAGACCACTACGTGATTAATACAGTTATGTTCAAATTTCACTGAGAATATGCACCCTGTCTATCAGTCATCTACAGAGCTATTTGACTGTCTCCTTCTGGAAAATTACATTTGTACTTGTGCATGAGTTGGGAACAAAACTATGCCTCTGTCAGTAGAAAGCTTTCTGTCAACTGCACTGGCTTCTGCTAGAATTTGATCAACGTTATATCTGATTCTAAAAAGTGTTCACATTCTAGAATAGAAGTAAATTGCCATCTATGTGTTTTTGGAAGGTCCTCTCTTTAGTATATTACCTCGAGCAGCCTTTAGGGTGAAACTGCCTTGGGTCATGAAATGGATCCCTTTTCTACTTTTGTTTCTTGCTATCTGATCTAAGCTTTCATCTCCTTTACTATAATGCAATCTTGATGTGATTATTTTGCTGTTGTATGATGTGCAGTCAAATGAGGAAGAGAAACAAAACTTAAAGGAAGTATATTGTATGCTTTAGTTTCTCCTATTCCTTTGAAGGATTTTGAACTTTGGGACGATGTAGGATTGAACATTCCAAAACCTCCTGACCTGTTACAACTCTATCGTGACTTTGGAAACCATCATGTTGCTGCAAGAGATATGGTGGATGTATCAGTTGGTATAGAAGATGATGAGTTAGAGGCTGCTACTCCTATCCTTGGGACCGTCCCTGTATTTGAAACAACACCACAGTCAATAGAAGTAAGAGATTGTAGAGCAGAAATGTTTCAGCTGTTTGCAGTACCGCTTAACTTCTGTTGTACTAAACTCTTTTATTTCTATCTTGTATTTAGCAATGTTTAATAGTGCAAAAATTAGAAGATCAAATTAGTGTGTTAAACAGTGAGAAATGGTCTTTGATGGAACAAATCCGAAGACTTGAGAGGTATGTACTTACCAACATGCTCGACTGTTGATAAATGTTGGAATAACTTCTCAGTGTTCTTCTAGCACATACATGAACACATACACTTATAAAATTACTAGGAGTTCTTCAGAGCAGGGCAGTCTTTCTCAGTATTTAATTTACAAAAAGGAAGTCTTCAAACTGACTATTTCCCTTTTATTACTCACATAATTTAATTCTGTAATTACTTTTGTTCTTTCAATGCAATTTCTTTATTTACTTTGAAAACAATCAGTTCTGATGTGTTTTCTGTGGGTTTTCTCTTTGGTCGGCTTTATTTCACTTCTTAGTACTATGGTGTGTACAGCTTGCAAACACAGTTAGAAAGATGTTTCTTTTCATGACTTATTTCAACACGGTTTTTCTTTCTACAGAGCAAGACTAGTAGAAATGACAGTATCTTTAACAACAACAAAAAAAAGTCTTTGAAAGTTTGGTCAAACCATATGATTCTGTAAGCTATAAGATACCATTCCTCTTAAGAGATGCACCAATGCAACATATGGGCAAGTGCATAATTTTTAAGTGGTTTTGTTGACTTGCCTAGTTACCACTTCAGAGACAGGTGGGATACTATGTATTAATTCACTGCTATAGCATTTTAAGTTTTGCATCTCAGATAAAGTTCTATCTCATGACAGTTTTTGTCGCAGTGCTCGGATTTCAGCCAAATTTCAGCAGATAACGCTGTTGTTATTCACTTGTTTCGTTGATTCACTCACTCTGCCTGCAACATTTTTCCTGCTACTAATTATTGACTAAAGAACTCCATTAAACCAGTGCCCATTTGAACAGCTTGTGTGATATAAGTTATTAAAGGAATTTTTGAACATACTGGAGTTAGAGGGAGCTCTTCAGTATGTTGTCCTTTTTTCTGTGCTTCGGTCTTGTGAATCCAACAACCTTTTCATGAAATCTACAAAAATATGACTTTCTTTGCTTTTCCTTTTTTAGTGAAATAGATTTTCTCAAGAATGAAAACTTTGCTGTGTCAACAGTTTATGGTGTAGCTCCCCATCCTTCTTTAAAACAAGTGCCTCTCTCAGTCTCAGAGGACAATGGACGGTACTTGGATATCAAGAGCTCTGAGAACGACAATAAACATGGAAGCAATGAGGAAACAAACCTTTCTTTATCAACTGAAGTTGATTCAAGGACTTCTAAAGATGATACTCTAAATTCTGTGCCCTGTAAAGAAACAGAGAAACTGTCCTCTTGTGCTCCGTCAACTAAAGCTGCAGTCCACTTTGATAAACCTAATAGGTTAGTGATAAGTTTTAAACTGGAATGCTTTAATTAAAATGTCATGTAAATAAAAGACTTAACATACCTTTAGGGTACAGTGCTGATATTTTCATATTATTCCTAATCTTTTTGGGAAGAAGTACATTTGACAAACCTACATTTTTAGTACTAAGTTTAAGGGTTTCTTTTCACCTCCTACTTGTTTCTAAAACCAGTCCCGTTTCTTGCAACAGCAACAACAAAAAAAAGCTAACATCAAAATGGTGAGTGGGAAGACAGGATATTTCCATTCCCTTTTAAATTTTAATTTCCTTATGAAATCTCTTTATGTTTTGCTTGAAGAACATTTGGGAAAATTTTTACTTTTCCGATGTAGATGTCTGTAGCTCTTTGATACTCTAAGGGAGCTGAATGAATTTACTATTTTTTTTTTTTTTTTTTAATCAGAGAGGGTATCCAATGATGTTCTGCTTTTTGAGTTTCGATTTTGGGGCAAGTCTTCTCTGGGTAACTATGATTCTTTTAGTTAAAATAGGGTATTAATGATGTGTTATTACATGGAGACTAAGTTTGTGTGTCTGGGGGTTTTTGAGGAAGCCTTTCCAATCTACACAGTCTTTTCAAGCATTATAGTGAAGAGAGAAAGTAACATGTTCATTAAGTAACAGAGAAAACACTGTGTAGCCATCAGGAGTAACAGGCCACAAACTTTATGAGAGTATGCACAACTACAGTTGTCATTGTGGACAAAGATGCCCACGTAGCTCACCTTATGGTCTTTCTGTTGCTATTCCTAGAGGAGCAAGTAGCCATTCTGCTTTGTATTTTATCAGTTTCTTTAGCATTCTTTTGCTGGAGATGTTTCTAGAATTATCTTCCATCTGAAAATACCAAATAGAGATCTGTGTGATATTCTGTGCAGATGGAAAATCAATACAAGCTGCAGGGGGGGAGAAGACTATTTTTGTTGCTGCCCCTGCAACTTTTTAATTTAATTAATGAACTTTTCTTGCAAACCCTAACTATCCTGTTTTCTCTGGATTTCCTGCGCTTCTTGTACCGAGTTGTAGGGGAAGGGGCATTTTTGCAGTGATATCTTAACTTTAGAATTGAACAAGAGGGAAGATTTCTGATTTCTGCATGCAGTACCTTAGAGTATTACTACGTATTTCTTCTCTCCTAGTTAAATATACTAGTGTTTAACAGGGAAGTAAAACTCAGCTTAGATTTTTCTGGAAAGTTTGCAGTGGTTCCATTTAATGTTTCCAGATTTCTTTTTTCTTTAATTTTTTTCATATCCTAGCTGAATATTTACACTATGTAATAATCAAAACTTATAGCTGTTGTACATTGATTGCTATAAACTCGTCTACCTACTCTAATCTGTGGCTTTTTTCAAGTTTCTTTTTGCTCAGAGTTATTGGGAATGCTGGGAGGCATTAAGTGCACGAAAATTAGATTGATGGTTTGGAGATAGTGAGGATGGGTATCAAAATAGGATGAGATCACTGAGTGAGGAAGGAACTATGAGTGTCTCCAGCGGGGTTTATGACAGTAGTCTCTAGAAAAACAGAACTTGCTTTGCTGCTCACAGATTTTTTTAAATATAACCGCACACAGATTTATTTGAAAAGTAGTTGAATAAAACCTTGAATCCCCATTGAGTTAGCTTCAGTAGTCCCCTCAAATGTGGTTCACTGCAGAAGTAAGTAATGCATGTGTGATACATAGCTATTTTTATACTGAGTTTTGGGCTTAACCATGTCAGAGAAGGGTCAAAGGAAACCATATTTGATACAGTATTTTATAAATCCGTATCACTAAATTTTCTTCCTGGATTATGCACTTGGTTTGTAATAATACAGTAAGCTTTTTCATTAAGACTTACATTTGTTAAGTATTTTGACGTCTGTGGGAGAAGCACAATGGAAATGCTGGATATTTTTCTTTCAGTCCAGGGGTGGTTATTTGCTGAAGACAATTACTACAAATTATTCAGAATCTAGTAAGGGGTATTAAAAACTAAGACTGTTTCCTGGAAGGCAGAATTGTTACTACTGTAGCAAGGGAGTGGATTCTTGGGGTAAATCTTTCCCAGATGGGAAGAGAGGATAGAAGAGCAAGTGAGCCTGCTTTGTATGACTGTGCTCAGAGCAGCTGTGCGTGGATGCCTGCAAATGAGGACGTGGCCATCATTGGAAAAATGCCTCGTCTAACAGATTGCAGTGAAAAGCACTAGCAGCAGTTTCAGTAGACTGCACCACATGTATTTATTCAAATCGTTTTAGGTGTTTGGTAGTTTGCATGAAATACAAGGTGTTTTCTGTATATAGCAGTCACTCCTGACTTTTTCAGTAAATTGATTTTTTTGTCCCTGTGTTACGTGGAATAGAATAGTGGTGCCTAGGTTTTGTATTCATCAAACTTACTTATATCTGAACACCTTCACTGCTTGCATCTATTGGCCCTTGCAAAGACTTGCTGCTGACTTGTGTGCAAGAGATCTGTCATCGTTTGTCCAGCATATAGCCATCAAGGATTTTACTAAACTTCATCAAGAAGAAGCTTTCTTCACTCTAAATATAGCCAGCAATCGTAATGGGATCCACGCTGCCCGGAGCTTGCTGTTAATTAACCCACAGGGAAATTCAGTGACATATTGTTGTACGTACTTAGTTGTCAGTCCCTGCAAAATGGGGCTAGAAACTTGCCCTTATGTAGGATTTTAATTAAGGTTTCCAGTGGGGAAAGATGAGACATTCTGTGGAATGAACGCTGAGGTGAAGGACAGCTTGGGCAAAGGGCTGGCCAAGGCCTTGCCACTCTTATTAGTGTTAAGCTGCTGCTTTGCAATACTTGCTGCTGTTTTCTCCCAGTGTAAATAAGCCTTAAAGCCTTGAGTAGAGCCTGCACATCTGTCATTCAAGAATACTTTTACAGAATTAAGGACATACTGTTAAACAGAGCTCCTTTACAACTTGCTACCATCTGAGTCGTTTAGTAACTTTTTAAAAGTTAACCCTTGCGCAAAACCAAGTAAGTTTGGAGTTAAACCAAACTTACTTCATTAAAATTTAAAATACCTTTTAAAAACCCATACTGTCAAGAAAGGAACTTGATTTTAAGTAATAAACATAAATTCTTGGTGATGGTATTTTGTAAATAGTCAGAAGAGGAAAACAATTATAAGTAGGAACTTAGATTCTTTTTTTTTTGGTTAGGAAAGGATGAATGGTGATGTATTTACTCTAACTAGTGTGATCTTCCAATCTATTAGATAAAAATTAATATGTCCATACAAGTAATTGCATGTGTGTATTTTGTGCACTCAGGTGCACAAAATAGCATTTTTAGGAGCTGAAAGATGATACCACTTTCCACATAAGAAATAGGAATTGCTGCTTCCTGTCATTTGAGGATTTAAACAGCAGATAATGATATAGGGTGAGATGCTTTCTGTGCATGTTTTGGAAGGCAAATGTTCTTTTTCCTCTTTCAGCATAGTGGATTAGCATCAGCATTAGATTAGCATCTAAATACAGTCTTCAGATAAGGCAGAGGGAGTTGTCATTACTGGGAAAAATAAGATGCTGCTGCTTGCCTGTTTTATGTAATGGTTAATCCAGTCATTGTTTTCTGGGAGCATGTCTGCCAAATTATTCTCCTTGGCCAGGGCTGTTTTGAGACTCTTCTCAGGGTTTTATGTGTATGCTTAAGGCTTTGAGTATCGGCTGCGTTGTCTGGTGCAGTGCATGGCCGTGAGGCAGTACTTCTAGAGATGCACATCTACATTAGGGGTTAGCCAGCGATTTAAGGTTAGTTTTGAGGCTCTCGCTGTACGTTTGAATCCAACATTTAGATCCCAAAGTGGCAGTTGAGCAATCTCTTTAATCCTGAAGCTTGTAAGTGCCCGTCTACTCAGATGTTTTTATGCAATGTGCAGAATCAGAGCATTAAGCAAAAATACTGTTTCTTGTGATTTATGCCCTCCCTCCACCCCCTCAGTTTGCGTAATTGTATGCTTCCTCTTGTATTACCAAAGCTTCCTTTTCTTCATGCTTTAGTTCTATTTTTGTCTGTGCAGCAGGTTGAAAGATGTTACATTTTTTTCAGAACTAGAAATTTTTTCTTAGGACACCCATTTTTTTTTCTTGCTATATATTAAACACCTTTGTTCAGTCACCTTTTTAATCTGTGTGGTTTTTTCACCCTCTCTTTTTGATCATGTTTCAGGAAATTGTCACCAGCTTTCCATCAAGCGCTACTGTCTTTCTGTCGGATGTCAGCAGACAGCCGTTTGGGATCAGAGGTGTGTTTCCTGCTTGACATAAATTAGAGGATACTTTATTCTGCACAGCAGCAATAGTTAAACAAGCAATAATTGCTTTGAGACAAGACTTATTAACATATATGGAAAGATAAATTTATGTGCGTGAAACTTAAAACAGAAAAAAGCTTTCAGCTTTTTTAGCTTAAATATGAAACCTAGTGATAGCTATGTAATTACTAAGAAGTCCTGAGTCTCTACAAGTGGATTCATTCTTTTGAAGTTACTACCAGATGAAAACTTAGGGCTTAATGTGTGTGAGTAAATTAAATATTTTCTGCTAAGTGATCAGCTTGCTGCAATTCTTATTGCTTTGAAAGAGTCAGTTTTTGTTCCTTTGCTTCATTTAAAAAAAAAAAAAAAACGAAGAATTTGGTTTTCTAGGTATCTCGGATTGCAGACAGTGAAAAAAGTGTCATGTTAATGCTGGGACGCTGCCTGCCTCATATTGTTCCTAATGTGCTGCTTGCAAAGCGAGAGGTAAGGAACCCTGAAATTTTTATTTTTTTATTTTTACCAGGATGTTTTCTTGTTCATTTTGAAGATGTTGTGTCTAATTTCACGAAAGTCTGTTACTGGCAATCATGTTCTTACTTTTGTGCATGCATCTCTGCTCCTAGAAAATGGTTTTACACCTCTGTCAGGTGAGTTCAGTAAACCTGCACAGTATCCTAATATTCCTTCCCTTGCTTAAGGCACCATTAGCATTCAGACTAACTCTTACTGTAGGTCCGTCTGTTTGTAGTAGCACCAATGGTTTTGTTAGAGAAGACCTTGCTAATGTACGTTATAAAGAGCAGAGGATATAAGTTCAAATACTAAATTTGGGTTATTTTATCCATCAGTTTTAGTAAGGATTAATATTCGAGTTCTTTCGGAGCACTATGCACTTCAACAAAAAATTTATTTTTCCGTCTTGTTCTAGAAATTCCATGTACCAGCAAAGATAAGGTTCATCAAAACCACCCTGTCATAAGAAAACTAGCGATCTTGGTTATATGTTTGCCTTAAATTTAAAATGAGGCTAAATAAATTTATGAAAATGTAATGTTTATTTTAAATGTAAATGAAGATGGTGTTTTGCATAATCATTCATAGTATATAGTGTAGAAAAGGAAGACTCTGAAGATGGAAAAACGTGACGGGTGTTGGATTACTTTGTTGTAAATATTGCATGTTAGTGAATGTATAAAAAATAAAAATAAGAAAAAATATCAAAAATTCAGCAGCCTTATATCTGACACTGTAATAAAGGGTTTGAAGTACCATAGCTTTTTGAGTAAGTTTTAGTCCTTATTGAGGGGACCACAGTATGGCAGACTTAGTAGTGCGTTTTGCATAAATTAATTTTAAGGCTTTGAAAAATCCTCCAGAAATTTGTGCTGATCCTGTAATCTAAAATTTTATGACATATGAATAGTTATCAGCAGTTGACATGGTGAGTTTAAGGTGCACCATGTTTTGAAAGTCTCAAACTTTATAATGTTTTTTTTATCTCTTTTTTTTTTTGAGGGAGTTGAAGTGTTAACTGGATTCTCTGGAAATGGTTCTGTTAATAGTTTTTCAGCATAATTCTGTGAATGTTCCTGGATCAGTGCTTAATTTCTGATTTCTTATTTATTCCTTTCCTTCCCTCTGCTTGGCAGGATGTGGTATTTTGGCTTCTTTTCACAGCTTGTAGCATAATCTGTGTAATGTATTTAATACTTTCGTGACCTTTTAGGCTATTTCCTAATTCTTTTGTTTTACAAATGAAGTTACATTTGTTTACACGTATTTAAGCCTTAAGCAAATAATCTGTTTCAATTTGATTGAAAAAGCCACAAGTGAGAATTGTGTAACTGGGTTGCATAGGATGCTTACTGTTCCAAGAATTGAAATTTGCTTTAAAAATAGATTTTCTCAGTTGCCCATTGCTATAACTATTGTAATGTTCATATGTTTTCAGATGTAGTCATGGAATTTGATGGAAAACTTAGCTAGATCATCTGTTAGTATTTATTAATCTTAGTATTATGAAAGCTAACCTAAGAACTAGTCTCTTTGCTGCAAGGTTCGACTTCAGGTCTTGTCCAAAACAGAACCTTATCATGAGAGACAATTTTACAGAGGTGTGGTGTAAAATATACCAAAAGGTCACTAATTTGCAAAAGATACATAATGGATTCGGGTTGTAATGCAAAGTGATCACCAGTCTGTTCTGAAAGATACAGTGGTAGTACATAAGATCTTATACTGTCAGTGTGTTAGACATCAGAATTAAACACAATTTTGTGATGACTCCCTAAAGTACCTGTCTTTGTTCTTTAAGCGTCCATTGTGTTGAAATTGGTTGTGAAGCCTTAAGCTGAAAATGCTGTGCTGTACATTTTCATTTTGGAGCAACTGGGATTGTGGAGGTTGACAATCCCTCAGTAGGTATTGTTCTTTACCAAAGATCAGAAGCTATTTCACCAGTGTTTTTTAACCCTTTTAAGGTCAGTTGCAGCCTGTCTGTCTTGGTCATAAGTGGTCCAGTAAATATTACAGTTGACTTCTGAGCGACCAGCTAGTGTCAGAATGTCTGAGGCATTTCTGAAATTATTTATGTTATTTTTGTGTATTGGTGAAGCTTTAGTTGTTCTTCAGTGTCTGTAGTTTAGGTTCCAATGGAAGATAAGAAAGAAGGAAAAATGCAATACTGAGTAGGGTGGCTGAGGAAATCATTTTAGTTTTTTCTAAAAGAGCAGTTCAACTGGGTAAAATCAATAATGCATTGTATAGGATAATTGTCTGAAAGTAATTCATAGTCATTAAAATTCCACGTATTGACATATAAATTTAATTTTGGTTTTATCTTAAGTGTCTAGTTTATCCTAACTGCTTGAAAACATGTATGTCAATATTTAGATTTGTACGTGAGTGCACTCACAAACGAAGGAGATACTGCACGCCAAATTGGAATGAACAGTAACAAAATCCTTAAAACCTGTTCTTCAAACCAAACCCCTTTGGCTGGGTATGCAGTCTGTGATAACGCTTCTTGCAGATGAGCAGCTTGAGTTCATAAAAGTTCACCTGCATTGGAATCTGCTTCCTCAGTTGTGTTTTTACCACTTAAACTAAGACACATTTATGATTTACAACAACAACAAAAAAAAAGGATAAAATCGGTCACCTTCTTTTTGTCAAGAGGTATACCATAAAAAGATTCCTTTGGCTAAACTGTAATTAGAGAAAAACAGTCTTTTAAAATTTTTGTGACAACCAGTCAGTGCAATACTGATTTGTCACCCTTTATAGGATGTAAAAATCAATCCTTTTGTCAGGTAACAGGAGTAACTTCGTTTGTATGTACCCCTTCCACGCTCTGCAGTATGTAGTCCTTTAGCAGAGTTTGGGGCCAGAGTAAACTTTTTTGGCTTAATATAGGATCTTGTTTCTCTTGTTCTTAATCAAGAAATCCTTTTCCTTAATTATTTATACCTTTCATCTCAAGTGTTATTCCAGGGTTAGTTTCTGTAACTCCTATTTGCGTTACGTAAACTTAGCAAAACAATGATAGTAATGGTTTACTAACTGTGCAAAATTCTTACATCATGAAATTGTTATATATATATATAGCTCTATGTGTTAGGAATAGTTTTGCTTTTATTTCTTTGTAAAGTTGAAGCAAAGATAATGCTGAATCTGCAAAGTCTGAATGGGTGCCTTTCTCGACTCTGCTAGAAGAAAGTAATGCTGTAGATTTAAAGTTGTTCATGTCAATGTGTAGTAACTACACACAGACATTGACAAGGCACTTTTACTCTGGTGTTTTTTGTATGTAGCTGTCTCTTAAAACACAGTACAGCTGAATATCTTATTACCTATTTTCATCTCAGTCTTATATTTTAAAAGCCATAAAATAATGGCCTTGTTAAAAAGTGTAAAAGAATGCTGTGTTAGAGCTTGGGGGAGTATATTTAAGTGGCTGTTTCCAGTGGCTGTGTCAAGCAGGTGGCATTCTGGTTGGGTATGGCTAAAGGTATTTGAGTTTGAGTTCCTGCTCGTGAAAATTGTCAGCCATCAGTATATTCTAAATGACTGTTTCTATTTCACAGAATAGGGGAGAACAGAAAAATTTAAATGAACAATTTAAATACTTTCTGTTACTCTGTGAAACTTAGATTGTGGTAGGCTTCTGTAGATTGGGTTTCTGAAAAATAGGGAGTGTGGACCACAGCCTGTTCGCTGGTTCTCGTCTGGTTTATGTGAGATGTTGGGTTTGGTTTGGGGGCTTTTTTGTTTGGGGGTGGGGTTACCCCACACACAAGTAAGAAAGACGCAACCATTTCTTAGTTTTAAGTCCTTTAGTTCCCTTTTCTGGGTATGAGGGGCTAGTGTAGTTTTCTTAGAATGAAATTGCTCAATCTCGTAAAGTATCGTTTTCCTCTCTGGTCTGAAAGCTAGTATCTTTTGACACCATGTCTTTTAACGTAACTCATGGGTGCAAGGAGTTTAATGTTTATTAATTAAATTGCAAATTTTTATTAGTTTTATCACAGTAGTTCTATATGTAGGTTTCCAAATAAATAGTAGATACAAACAAAGAAGTACAAAGGGTTTTTTTTCACATGCATATCTGCATTGATTCTTATGTAAAAGCATCCCTTGGGATCTACGAGAGGTTTAATTTGAATCCTGCAATAATAGTCGCATCCCATGAAATGTAGTTAGAGTTGTAATTTTAATATTAATAAGATGAGTAGGACAAAGTTCTAAGTCATGTATTAATCCTACGATTAAATATTTTTTCATTTTAAAATGAAAAATGTGAATTCTGAACTTCAAATACATGTTTGTGCAAGAGAGTCTATCAGTAGCTTGCCAATATCCGCAGCTATTTCAGTTGCTGCAGATAAGATTATTTTATTTTTTTTCCTGTTTGTCAGAGACTAAGTTACAGAAGAATTTAACATAGGCATTGGTTCATAATATAAGCATTGACTATTAGAAAAGATTAAAAGGGACACACTTATAAAATTGATCGTAATGTCATCCTGGTTTATGTATTATGTTGTCGCCTGTTTTCTGTGTTATTATATTAATATTTGAAATAATAAAAAAGATTACTGTCCTAAGCTATTGAAGTAAACAGTCTTGACACTTAACACTAATTAAATTTATTCTTTGAGTTTATTTTTTTGCTTATGAACACTACAACAAACCAACACCAATTAGTGAGAGAAACTAAGATGCAGAAGACTTTTGTCAGAATGGTAGTCCAAAAAAACTATAATGAAGGCAACAACACAGATAGAAAATTCTTTGCTACCTTGTAGGAAAATTCTTCCTATAGGATGAATTTAAAAAAACCCCGAACTTTAATATTTTGTTTTAATATTTTAAATACGTAGGAGGAACTGTTTTGCAAATAGTTGAGATGATACCAGTTAGCATTGAAAAGCCACCTACTCTTGACCATAATGAAGAGCCGCTCCGTATGCCCGTGTAAATGTTGCCTTTGTTGAGAACTTGAATCAGCTCAAATAGTGAATCCTGTTCAAAGATAACAGAACATGTTGTTGTAAGTTAGGGAGAAGCTGTCCAACAGTACTATAGTGGCAAAAATGTGAGTTTGTCTGGAGACCTACGTGGACAGTTACGCAGAAGTAGAACAGAGAGAAGACAGGCCATTTCAGTTCTCCTGTGCAGTGCCTTAGGTCAGCTTCACAGCCTTGTCCAGCGTTCACCTCTATGTACCTTGTTTCACAGTTAAAAACAACTCATTTTATTTCTATTCTGCATCTGGGTAGCTCACACATATAAACTGCCTCAGATACAAGCTTGCCTTTTCAGTCCTGGAGGTGAGATCTCTGACACACTGTGGTTTATTTCATTAAGTCACAGACTCTGACAATGATATGATGGCAGTCTGCTTGGCATCTGATGGGAAAACAGTATTGCAGTTCTGAAAGTCATTCGTCCTGTTATTGTTGACTAACACCAACATGAACTAATCTGTTTTCCAAAGGCAGAGGCAAAAGGGAAAAAAGGGACTTGGGGATTAACAGGACGTTTAGGAAGGATCCCAAATTAAAAAAATAGAGGGAGGGTTGTTGGTCTTTTAAAAATGTACATTCTTGCTTTATGACTGTCAGCACAAGTGGTATTCCTTCTGAAGAAAGGCAGATTGTTTCAGATAGCACTGGAAGTCCTCTCCTTGATTTCTAATAATTATATCCAGTTTTCATAACAACGTTACGAACTTTCCTCTTGAATTTAAACAGCCAAATGCTAATATTATTGTGTCTTACTGGAAAATTACCACTTTCTACAGTACTTCTCTGTTGTTTTTAGAATGAAAAATCTGAGATTTATTAAACAAGTCTACATCTAAGTCATGGCCCTTAGGAACAGGAAGAAATGAGCTCGAACCTCCCTGTAGCGTTTTGGGGGTTTTTTTGTTCTTAATCATCCCGAATATCCCCTTTTAATTCTTTGGGAGACTACTTGACCTGTTTTGTCCATCTACAAGAGCAGTTTTTTTATTCTTGCCCCACAGAAAGTCCCTTTCACCTCCAGTTTTACTTTCCTGTCCATTAAGTCTTTAGGGAGCACATAAAACACTGTTCAAGACTTCTCACTGTTTCTCCACTCCCCTTAATAGAAGGAACTGTAGAAGCACTGATGCAGCGATGCAGAGAACACTCTCTTCTCCCATAGTATGCATGAAAGAATGTGACCAATGGACAAGAAAATACAGCTAATTCCGTCAGCTATAATAACCAGCTTTCTGCAAGGTAAAGAACCAGCCTTGTATCTGCCCCATGTCAATGGTGTTAGGTTACTCATTAGCCTTTCACACACATGGCAGTAGTACCTAGGTGAATACTGAGAGGTGTTTTCCTTTCATACAGACTTAGAGGGGAAAAAGACAACTTCGTTAACTTCCTTAAATTTGAAAAGAAGCTTAAAAAAAAAAAGCTCATTGCACTGTTTCAAAATTTGTCTGAAGATTCTGAGTGAGCAGTTGAGATTTTTGAGTAGGTACTTAAATATACCAGGAAAGTGAAGTCAGTGTGATGATTTCAACAGATGAAACAAAACCCCCAGATTATAAAAATACACACATCCCATTTCATGAGGTATATGATTTTTTTAAAAAAATCTTCATAAGGAGTACTTAGGAATAATTGCAAGAGCAGTTGGATAATGTGAACTTAGGGTGGATTTCAGAAAGTTAGATTTCAGTAAAGTAACACAGGGGTTTTTTATTTAAAAGTTTTTCCATGAGCTATATTCTTTATGGTGAAGTTAGTAAATATGTTATATATCTACAAATAGCAATCTGATTTCCTCTCTAAAAGATCTTAGCATAATGTATAAGTAGTAGTATTACAAGTGGCAATTTTTTTAATTTATATAATTTTTTTTCAAATCTTTTTGAGTTAAAACAGTCTTTGCAGGCGAGAAAACACTTCTTTAAAGTACCAAAAAAAAAAAAAGACTTAAATACGTTAAATCCTCTGCCTTCTCAGAGTTTTAAATGGGCAAAAATGGAATGTTAAGTATACAAAAAAAAGAATCTTACATGCAAATTCTAGAGGGAAAGGAGCTTTCAGCTGAAGAGAGTTATTTAGTTCTTTGTGTGATGTAATTTGTAAAGTTTCTTTAATACAAGTTTTCCGTTCACATTATTTTACATTGTACTACAATTATTTAAAACTAAACACAAAGCTGTCTCACTTGAAAATATTAGGAAATAGAAATGTCAAAATTGTTCAAATTTATTTCTCATTTCTCCTGTACTTCCAGATTTTTGAAGCGGTGGGTAGGGTTTTTTCACATTCATTCCTCTGTCTCATTGTAAATTACCTAATCTGTACCATAATTGGGTTCAGTATTACCAAAATATCTTTCAGAATGTTAAAATACATTTTAGAATATGCCTCAGTCATCTTCAGGGGGGAAAATATCATGCTGAGTAGAATTCTTGTAAAATGAAAACAAAAGTTTATCAGGAATTGACTGGCTTAGGCAATGTTCTAAAATAGTGTATTGTTCTATGTTTAATATAGCACTTGCTGTTTAGGAAAATACAAGTGGAGCAGTGAGGTTGTCTTTAATGTCTACCTTGTTCAGTAGGCTTACTCTCAAGTAACTTACTAATCTTACATCATGAGTAGGTCACATTGAATGTTTGCAAGAAGAAACTATCACCTCCCTGCAAAGTTATTACAAATAACATAGATTTTTCCAGGTTTTGTATAGTCTTTCCTCATAACTTCAGAAGTGTTTCCCACTGTCATCTGCTCGTTGGTCATGGCTTGTCAATTCACAAAAAGCTTGTCTGCTGAAAGTGGCTCAGCAGTATGTGGCAAGTGGGAGAGAAAGTGTCCAGATTACTTGCCCATGTTTTCTCTTCAGGCACCTAGGTTTGTAATGGTCTTTCCACCAACCTCCCAGTGTGATGTTTCTGCCCCTAAGATATAAAATCACCTAGAAATTGTGTGGCTTCCAAATTTGGTTGGAGTAAAGGCTCATGTCAACAAGGTCAAGGAAAGGGACTTCCAGTCCATGTTTTAGAAACATTTGTTTTTTCTGGGAATGAATA
>VXBO01011705.1:78442-161303 GCA_013400135.1 Rhinoptilus africanus | reverse complement strand
ACCATGAGCTTTGAAGGCATATTTAGAGAGGAGGTAGTTTTCACTATTGTGAACAGCCTTATATTTTCTTTCAGTTAATGTTTTACATAGTAACTTCTTGGTAGTTTGTTCCTTAAGGGAATTGAATTGCTCTAAAAAGAAAATTCAGCTTCAGATATTGCCTCTTTATTGGGGAAAAAAACCACCACCAAACAACAAAAACAAACAACAAACCTTTAAAAAATCATATATTTTTCAGTCAACACAAAATTGAGGGTATCTGTCTGCAGTCACCTTTACCATTGTATGTTTCTCAGTGCTTATTCAAACTTGCTCACAAAACTGTGTGCATGCTTAATTGGAAATTTTAGTCTTTAACTCCATGGCATCAGAAATAGCTTTTTTCCATAGGAGGTTTGTTCTATTAGATGTCTGTAGAGCTTGCTTCAGTTCATTAGGTAGTGAAGACAATTTAAACTGTGATTGTCCTCTAATTCTGGTTACAGGTGACCTGCATATGTTAATTGTAATCTTTGCAAGGCTTTTTATTTTCTGTGCTGGTTCTCCCCTTATCTTTCCTAGCAGGAAAATAATTCTAACTTTGTAGACCTTCACTTTTTTCAGGTCACTTAATAAGAGATCAAGACTCTAAAACGTCTTCTCTAACTGTTTTAATGTTATGTGTCTAGATTTATCTTCTTAGTTTCTTTTGCTATTAATGAATATACGCCCAAAGTGGTTTTACTTTCTTTGATTTTCCCTTACCCCAACTTTTTAGGAATTGATCCCACTCATACTGTGTACAGCCTGCCTCCATCCTGAGCCCAAAGAGAGAGATCAGCTTCTACACATACTGTTCAATTTGATCAAACGACCAGATGATGAGCAAAGGTGTGTTTGCATTTGTGCGTTGCGGGACAAAAAGGGAACTTTTTTCTTTGTCAAAGAAGCAGAATTAATAGAAATTGGATATTATTGGATGATTTTAACCAACTCAGGCTGATGCTTTGCTGGTATAGTGTTGACAAATTTATGTGGACTTTGGGACTTTCCGTTTCTATGAACTGTACTTTCTAGTTACTGAAATGTGAGAATGTGCTTCATAAGCCGTAGCGTAACATTTCAGTTCCTTTTTTTGGTTAGAGATGAAGTGAAGCGCTTTGTTAAAATGCACTTTAAGATCATAATTCTTAGCAATGGCTGATATAGAAATCTAAACAGTTTTTTTTAAACCTCTGTCTTAAGGTATCTTAGTGATCTATATGTTTGTAAATTAACATGTTTATTTGGGAAAAATAGCTTGAGAAAATAGTACTCTTCCTACTTATGGTTCAGTACTATGGGTTCTGATTTAGCAGCGATTTAGTTCTGACAAGTGTTAAGAGCTTTGTTTTATTTCATTTAAGATTTTGAAACAAAGTACACTTTTAATTTTGTTTTATAAACTTAATTCTTCTGTAGTACTCAGGAAATCTGACTTTGACCCATCTTGGTAAGAATATTCTTAAAGTTGAAAGACAGTACCCTTGCTGGTATTTTTCCTTCTCTAACCGTGGAACAATTTTTTGTATTTGATCCTTAGCTCTTCTGTTATTTTCACTAGAGGAGTTTTGTAAAGCATCTGTATTTACTGTTGCTCTATTCTGTTTTCAGACGAAATAGGCTTTATGAAATAGATGGAAAGCTTTTGAACATTTTCTGAAACTGAAGTGTTGTGGTGGCTTTCTAAATTGTTCCCATGGTAAAATTTAGAGATGGAGTATAATTGAAAGAGATGGCATTGGGGACAAAAAATGCATAAATAAAAGCAACTTACAGCACAGTGGCACTATGCAGATTGAAATTACAAAAGGATGCCGTCCTTGTTCTCCTTCAGATTCATTAGAAATTTGCTTCTGAAACGTCTCCCGCTGTCTAAAATGTTTTGAATGCCCCATGCAGATTGAGAAGCTAAAAATATTTTATGAATAGAGAGGAAGGAAGTTATCTCGCTTGTAGTCTCTTGTAGTTAATTTGTCACAGGATTGGTGGCCTAGCAAGTACGCTTTTTCATGTGACTGTTCAGCTGCAGTTAGGTGTGTCTTTTCCAGCAGCCAAGAAAGAAGAAAATTCAAGCTTCTTTTTCCTTGATACTGTTCATTCTTTTTTGTGAGTTAGAGATTTATATCTAAAAATAGCTCATTTTCATCAGAAATTTGGGAAGAATAGTCTGCCATAACCTCTCCAGGACAAAACATGTATCTATATAATATACATTTACACACATACAAATCATCATCTGTTTAAAGGTGCCATAACACCTGACTGAAGAATAAGTAAAATTCCATCAAATAAAAGAGATTCTGCATGCAAATTAGTCAGAAAATACTTATTCAGAATTTCAGTTTGTTTTTTATACTTATGTATTTGTATGGAAGTGTGTTATGCATGCTTGTTTTTTTTCTAAATAAGTTTAAATAACGTTTTAGCAGTCTTGTGTGATGTGAAGTAGGCAAAGACGTTCAGGGTTAGTCACTAGAACACGGTATTAATTATCTTGTATGTTATTTGTTTACCTTCTGCTGTACTATACAGGCCTACATTATACATTAAAGTAGCAGTTGATAACAATATCAGACTAATGTTGGGGTCTTTTAGGACAAGGTTAAAACATAGTTCAGAATGTGAACTCTTGAAGATTTCCAAGTAATGTACCCAGAAGCAGCACTCTTAATGCAAAGAAGCTAAAGTACATTAAGCTTAGTGTATCTAGTATGACTTTTGGTCATATGATACCACCTGTTACCGAACACACATAACTTGCTGATATAGTAAGGAAAACTCGAGTAAGTTTTTAATATAACTTTTAGGAGTGACAAAAGAACCGCGAACTGTGCAGTGTAAGATAGAATTGCTTACCAGGGCATGCGGTCACTTTCTGAAACCTCTAGAAAGGGTTCAGAAGTGTTAAACTTCTAAACTAGAAGTTAAATTATGCCTGTTCTATTCTAACTTCTGCCTTGTCCCTCTAGTCTGATTCTTGATTTCACTTTGGTTTCTGTACCGATGAAGCAAACTAGTGCTCTGCTGAATTGTACTGCTTCTCTTAATGTTCCTGCCAAAGTGATTATAAGTGTATACCCAGGACAGAGGTCTTTGAGGAAAGTGTTCCCAGCATCTTGTTAACAAAAGAGATCATTATGTCAATAAGTAGAAAGAAGTTTTTCCCATATCCAGCCTAGACTGCAACTTTTACAACAAATTAGTGTTAAGATTTTTTGTTTCAGTGACCTATTGTTGAGATCCTTACAACCTTTCCTTCCCCTGAAATACTGACTGTTGTCATATACTTTTAAGGTGGTTACAGTAAAGTATTTAAAACATTACTTTTATAGCATTTTTTGCAATATCTTAGAAGTACCCTACTGTATAGGTAAGGCAAAAGAAAATCTTGAGTTAATTTTGAGATTTCTTGGAACTTTTTTGAGAAGGTTTGATCTAAACAAAATACATAGTTTGGTTTTCCCCATTTCTAGTACAGAAGTTTTAACGTAATTACTGTATTCTGCTATTTGGGGTTTTTTTAATATCTTTTAAGAATATACTCCGTTGCCCAATTCTGTGATTAGGTGCAGCGTGTAGAACCAAAGACAGGCATTCACATAACTATTTTGATTGTTGTAGAATTCAGAATTAACACAAGCTTTTGTCTCCATATTCCTATCACATATCAGCTGTTGATTTCTTGAGTCTTATCTAATCATTGCATTTTTGTTTTCCCCCGACCTTTTCTTACCTTGATCAAAGGTCTAGTTCCCTGTATGTGGTAGAGACGGGAAAAAAACCCACCCAACCAACAAACCACAACACAAAACCGAAGAGCTCCCTCTGATTGTCGGCCTAAAGAATGCTGGGGAAAAATGTTTTGAAATAGACTGTTTCTCCTTGAGAAGATTCTCAAAGTGAATGGGTCTCTTTTTGGATGGCGTACATTGTATAACTGGTTAAGAAATAACCAGCAGAATCTCTTCCTTTCAACCTTAAGGGCATACTGTTAGCTGCAGTAAATATTTAGGGGTTTAGATATGACACTAAAACAGTAACAAATTAGTTCTGACTTACTCTTCACAAAGTAATAATGAACAAATTCTCAGTGGTGTCTTGATCTTACTGTGCAGGTGGTAAAACAAGTGTCTCATTTTCATGTGTTGTTATTTGAAACCAGCTATTTAAGTGTTGATGTAGGCACTAAAAGTAAATAGAACTGGTGAACTGCCTGCAAAGTTGGTATCATTACAATCCTATTAACAGGATAAATAGTTAGAAGTAAAAAAATTATGGCAAGATAAACACCGATTAAGTAAAAGTTAAAATATCACAAATGACAGTTAAGTACAATTTTATTGAGTTTTTAAATGTATCTCTGTGCCTATGAAATAGATGGAACAACAGTGATTTCTTGCAGACTTTGAGGAAAGTTAAAAAATGCAAGAATGTGAATACAAATGACTCAGGTGTTCATAGATACTACTGATGCATTAATTGCCTCCCTTTTACAATGCACTTTAGAAGGTTTCTGACAAGAGTGAAGTCCAGTATTTTGGGAGAGGTGACAGTAGCTTGCATGTTATTATGTTGCAAAACCATTTTGTGAAAGAATTGTTACTTGTTTTGAACAAAGATCATTAAATCTCACAAACACTTCTAAATAAAAGCACCATGTGTACTTGACTAAAATACTGATAGTATGATAATATTAAGTAATTTAGAATCTTTTACTACATGATGAATCATAGTATTCAGTAATAGGAATTAAAGGAGAGATTTAGTCAGAGATTCCCGATCTCCGACATTAGGAAATCAGAGATTCCCAAATCAGAGATTCTCAGTTTCTGGTTCATGAAGTTTGGGATCTGCAAGTTTCTGGAAAAAGGCATATTAAATAGAAAACAAGATAGTGGCTTTCAACTTAAGATTTAGCCTTTAAGTCAGTGTGTATGGTGTGAAGTTTTGACTGTAGACAATTACCTGTTGCCTGACAGCGTCTGCTTTTCCTAACTTAAGGAATATATTCTATGTATTACGGAGCTTGACTTTATAAACAGATTAAAGTTTTAAATTTATGTTTTCAGACAGATGATACTGACTGGGTGTGTGGCATTTGCCCGACATGTTGGACCAACACGTGTAGAAGCCGAGCTTTTACCACAGTGTTGGGAACAGGTAACTGATTATTTTGTGCTTTATGCTGCAAAATTAGTTAAATCTTCATAAATGCTGAGTTTTGTTTGTTTGAGGAGGTGGTTGCTTTGGATTTGTTTTTCAATGAATGGCAGTTCAAAGCATTTTTTCAAAAGATACTTGGATGCTCTTTTTCCTCTTTATGTGTACTTTTATATATAGAACATTAAAAAGAACTCAGGAGCAGAAAATTAATCTAAAAAAATTCTGGAGATTCTAGTTACCTGCATATACCTGCATGCGTTTATTATTTTGAAATGTAGATATGCACATACTCATCATCAGCGTTGCCTAATCTGTTGCCAAGTAGCTGCCTTTGTAATTCATACTGTGATTTCCAAACTGGAAATCCTTTTTCATTCAAAGATTTCATTTGCTTTTTTTTATATTATAATAAGTTCCTGGAGTGCTGTCCACACTAGTTATATTCTTAAACAGAAAATTAAAGATCAAAGTAGTCAGAAATAAGTCCCCTGTTGATGGGTATGATTTTACACTTGTAAGATCAGCCTGAAGTTTACATGTAAATTCTGGAATCACAGTGACCTTTTCCACTGGCTTTCAACTGAAGATTTAGATTCTGTTAATTCTAAATTAGTAGAAATAGCTGAACAACCGAACTGAAATGCTCTTACTGTTTCATCTGAAGCATAGAAACAGAGCAATATGAGTTCAGGTGAAGATCCATGGTATTTTCCTACCATAATGAAGAAAAGGGGATTCATCATTGCTTAAAAGACAGTGAATAACTAATTCATGACAGAGTGGTAATGCTTGCTTTGATGGCACAGTCTTTCTGGTCTGATAATTTTCTACTGTTTCTTGCATAACACAGCCATCTGTGTTTCACAGTAAAGTCCAAGTTTTAATAGTCTTCATACTTTCTGACAGTAGAAGTATGTATTATATGCAGTATTTGTGCTTATATGTATGACTGATGTATCTATTAATTAAATGAAGGACTCATGGCTGTAGTAGTTGAATAGAAAATAAACCACATTTTGTTTTCTTAGTCCTCATGAAATTTAAACAGTGTTTCAAAAAAACAGTCTCACCTTAGGAAGAGCCCATCTTCATCATAGCAGTTTCTTTTTAATTGCTGATGCAAAAGAGAAACCAGTCCAACTGTAACAGTACGGTCTATCAGGCTGCCAAGCCATATGTCATCACACATTTATTTAATGCAGTTTGCCAGACTTTGTTTGCAGTACTGAAACCGGGTCATTATTTTCTCCAGCAGAATACCAGCTGAATCACATTGTCACAAGATGGAGTTTGTAGAAGGAAATCAAAAATACACGTCATTTTCTACCTTTTCTCAGTAGATGCTTTAATCATTACAGCATTCATGTAGTTGGTCTCCAGCCAAAATCTGTTTACAGTTACAAAGGACTGAGTCCTCAGAAGATTCGGCATTTTCATTCAGCATCTCAAGCACAGATTTATCAGGCTAGTCTTTGTGATCTTTCTACCTGCTTTTCACAGGTAGAATTTGGTAGCTGGCTCATCTGAGTTTAGGTCAAGACTCTGTGAATGCTAAAAGTTCCCTCAGAATTAGTGACCAGTTAATTGACTTCCAAAATTACTGTTTATTAAAGACAAAAGGAAAAGAAGCAGTAATAAACATTTTACAGTTACATTTAAGTTTTCAAGGGCTAATAATCTTCCCTGAACACAAACCTTGTGGAAATGTGAGTCTCTTTCCTCCAGTGTGTCAGGACATCCTTGCAATATCAGGGTGATATTTGTATTGTCTTGCCAGTCTGCTTAACCCAGTTGAAACTAGTCTTTGCTAATTCCCTCATGTAGGCAGAGCTCCAGAAGGCAAAGTGTATCTCTGTTACCAGGGATTTTTATTTGGAAAGATGACGCATATGTCAAAGATACTATAGTTATTAAAGTAGGCTGTTCGGTGCCTATAGTGTTTCTCATCTGTGACATCTCAATACTTCCAAAAAATATTACAGGTCCCCTAATGATGCATAATGCAAAATAGAGATAGACACTCAAAGAAGGTTCTCCCATGCTTGAGACTTCAGTTTAGTCCTGAGGCTCATGATTTGTTCATTTCAGTCTCTGTCCTGGTTTGAGTGACACAGGACTAATTTCTCTTCTAATGCTTGACAGAACTGCACTTTTAAACACTCTAGTGTCTGAATTTGTGAAAATATTTACTATATAGCCGGCTAGGCTATGTGGAGTTCAAAGTCTCAGTGTTTTCGAGCCTTGCCAAGTGCAGGGATGAGGAGGAGCGAGGCCTGGGCACTTGACCCAGGGTGGCCAACGGGATTATTTCATACCATGAATGTCACATTCTGTATAAATTAGAAAGTTTGCTGCGTGGTTCTCTCTCTCCCTTAATGGCAGCAGTCCAGAGAAACTTCTTGCGCAGGTGCCGGACCCCTGAGCCTTTCCCTTTCTCCTAAAGCCGTTGTGCTGGCAGTGTCTGACGTTTGCTGTCCACTGCTGGGAGTGCACAGCTTCCTGCTGATAGAATTGGCTAAGTATAATCTTTGTACATTTTGTATTGGTATCAGGATCAATACTGGTTCTTTAGTCAGATTGAATAGGATAAGACTAAATAATTAACAATATCTCCTGTTTCCTTGTTTTCCACGATTCCCCTTCCCAGGTGGGGAGGGGTCATTGGGCAATAGAATAATTGTCTAAATGACAGTAAGTTGTTATGAGTTTCTCAAACCATAACAGTCTTTTTCAAATGGTATTTGCCACATTTCATTCTTGAGAGAGTTCTTGGTGATTTCAGATCAGAACAGTGAGAAAGCTGAAGACATTAATAGTACGTCAGTCGTCAGGTACCATAGTTCAGTGTACCATTGTGCATCAGTGTCATTGTTCAGTGTTCACTGTGTCTTCATCTGTAGTTTCTCCCAAGCCAGTAGAATTGAAAGAATCACTGAAAGGCTGAGGTTGCAAGTGACCTTTAAACATGTTGTAGTCCAAGCCCCCTGCTTAAAACAGAGTCAACTAGAGCAGGTTGCTAAAGAGCAATTCTAGTCTGGTTTTGAATACGTCCAAGGATGGAGGCTTTGTAACATCTCTGGACAACGTGTTCCAAGGTTTGGCAACCCTCCCAGTAAAACAGAATTTCCTGTATTTCAAGTCATGTCCAGTTTCTCTTGTCCTTTCATTGGGCAGCTCTGTGTTTTTTACCTCTCTGCAGATAGGTACAGATATTTATACATATGGGTAAGATCCCTTCTTAGTGCTTGCTCTCTTCTCAAGACCAAACAATCCCAGCTCTCTCAGCCACCCCCCATATATCCGATACACCTATCTCTTAATCATCTTTATGTGTTTCTGCTGGACTTGCTCCGGATATGTTTTTGTAGTTGGGAAGCCCAGAACTGTACACAGCACTCCAAATGTGGTCTCGCCAGTGCTGAGTAGAGAGGGACAGTCACTTTCCTTGCTTGCTGCTGATGCTTATCCTAGTGCCGCCCAGGATACCACTGATCTTCCTTGCTGCAAGGAGTGAGTACATTGCTGGCTTTGCTTGGAAGCTGTCAGGCCCTCCAGGTTGTTCTCTGCTAACCTACTTTCCAGACAGTTGGCCCCTAGTCCTGGTGTGTGGGAATTATTTCTGCTCAGGTTCAAGACTGCACTTCCCTTTCCGGAACTTCAAAAGGGTCCTGTCTGCCTGTTTCTCCAGCCTGTTGAGATGCCTCTGAATGGCAGTACAGCCGTCAGGTATATCAACTGCTCCTTCCAGTTGTGTGTCATCTGCACACCTGTTGAGGTGCATTCTGTCTTGTCATCCAGGCCATTAGTTAAGATGTTACACATCTTTGTTGTTGGCCCTGGAATCAACCCTTGGGATGCACTGCTGGGGACTGGCCCCAACTGCAACTCTTTAAGCCTGTGATTAGTTCAGTCAGTTTTCCAGCCACCTCACTGTCCTTACCTAGCCCAGACTTCATCAGTTTGTGAATGAGGGTGTTAAGGGAAACAGTATCACAAGTCTTGCTGAAGTCAAGGTAAACAATAGTCACTGCTCTCGGCTTGTTCACTGCGCCCAGTCATCTTGGAAAGCTATCAGGTTGGTCATGCATGGGTTTTCTTATATAAATACATGCTGACTATTCCCAGCCATCATCTTGTCCTTCATATGCTTGGAAATGCTTTCTAAGATTAATTGCTCTAACCGCTTCCCAGGTGACAGTTAAAGCTGACTCCATCAGGGTGCAAACTTGATTCAAAAGTGTCAATGTCAAATTTGTAAGTCACCATTTTCTAATGGGCTTTGAGCGGAAAGGGGAGGTAGGCAGCACAGGATCAAGAGTTTCTTGGAATAGAAGCTGTTTTCAGTCACACTTAAGAGATGCAACATGTTTATGCTTGACTTGAGAGCAGAACTTCAATAGCATGCAAATACTTCTTGGTTTAGTTCATGTGTATTTTTTTTGACCCCAGTTGCTCAGCAAGAGCTAGGCAGCTGTGCTACACTGGTTGGCTCAGAGCACTAGAGGGCACTTGTGTAGCTCTCACAGGAGTGGTGTTCATGAAGGGCTACAACAAGACAAAATATTTCATGACAGCTCAGAAGTTACTCATTGTAAGTCCAGCAGTCCATATGCTGCTTTCCACCATTCTTTTTACTTCATATATGTACATACCTCTCAGATTTTTCTCTTACTATAATCTGTATTTTGTAGGACATCTAGAGAAGGCTGTATCTGCTTTGCCTTTATGCCTCAGTGCAAGAATTAGAGGCTGCTTAGTACCATATGCAACTTCTACAGACACAATGTTTATCTAAGAGGTGCATGTGTATCCCTCCATTGCATTTCAGTCTAATCACATTTTGAATAATGGTTACTGCAAAGCAAATAGGCATTCTGTTTCTCTGTACCAGATCAACCACAAATACCCAGAGAGACGGCTACTGGTAGCAGAATCCTGTGGAGCTCTAGCACCTTACCTTCCAGTAAGTATTAATACTGACTCTCAATGCTTTGCGAGTGAAAGCAAGGTGAAAATCTATTGCATAATGTAAACGTCCTATATCATTTTAAATATTCCCAAGGATGTATGTTATGTGTAGACAGTCACATTGTCTTCTACGTTATATCACACATACAAAGGCATTATTTGTGTGATATATACATATAAGTACAAGGAATATCTATAAAGGAATACAAATCAATCTAGCTATAAAATGTCTTTAAAAACAGCACATTCTGAGAAAATCATCTTTGTTTTAGTAGAGGTGAAATAAAGATAGTTGGGACCAATTAAGGAAATAATCTCTGAAAAAATAATTGGCACCCAATAATAGAGTTTTTCAAACACTGTGGAATGTTACATGAAAAGTGCTGCCAGTCAAAAGAAGCAGCAAAATTAAGGCAGTGGCGAACTAGAATTTGAAGCTTCAGAGAAAGATGAAAATAACCCCAATTAAAAACACACGTTTCCAATTTAGTAATGGAGTGATTAAAGATTCTGTTTAAAGTTTAGGCCTATAGTAGTTTTTTTGCTGTTAGTTATTTTTGGTACATGCTTCCGAACGAATTGAAGGACCTGAGTTCTGTGCTTAGTATGACAAAAGGCTCTCTAATGAGGCTACTCACATTTTGTATTCGTTCATTTTGTGTTGTGAAAACTGAATGTGTAGCATTCAAAAGAATCCATGGTTGGAGGAAGGGATTTTGTTTGTCAGCACTAATAGAAGTGCAAATTACTTATAAAAATTGCTATAAACCCATATTTCTTCTTTCATTAGATTTAACAAGTATATTTCTTGTTTACAAACAGAAAGAAATCCGTAGTTCATTAGTACTCTCCATGCTGCAGCAAATGTTAATGGAAGATAAGGCAGATCTGGTACGAGAAGCTGTGATCAAAAGCCTTGGCATCATTATGGGGTATATTGATGATCCAGACAAATATCAACAGGTATAATTTAGTTTGGGTTTTGTATGTATGAAATGTCTTCTGTAGTTATTTCATCAATAGAGAGATGCATAGTTTCATTTGCTTTTATCAAATCTTTTCAGATACTTTAAAAAATGTTGATGGTTTATGTGAACATTGATTTTTATTGTATCGCCAAGACCAAAAAGAAAACATATAAGTACACGTATCCTTAGAACCTCAGGTGTAAGCCTCATAGAGAAGCTTCTCTAATAATTCATAATTTGCCTTCAAGAACATACCACTTCATTGGCCAGCTGATACTATTAGCCAGTTTGATACCGTCACTTGCTAACAAAGATTCATCCGCTACAACAAAGCCTACTAGTAGTTTGATTTAATACTGCCTAATAATGTTTTGGATAAGTGAAAATTAAGAACTTCTAATCCTATCTTTGAGTTTTCGAAGTCAGAGTGGTAAAATGTCTTTGTATTAATTCTAATAACTTCATTGTAGGGATATTAGTAGGATCACTGGATCATCTGCTCCTTACCTGTGTAGGTGGGCTGGGAATATCTGCTGAAAGGGCTCCATGTATACTACATTGTTTTATTATTATTAGTGTAAAATTTTAAAAAATAGTTTATAATCTCTTTCTAGACTGCATGGTTTATGTAGCAAACTTTAGCATGAGTTGTAGGAAAAGTAATTATAATCTTTATTTTTCCAGGGCTTTGAACTGCTGCTTTCAGCTTTAGGAGACCCTTCAGAACGTGTAGTTAGTGCAACGCATCAGGTATTTTTACCTGCTTATGCTGCCTGGACAACAGAACTGGGAAATTTACAGTTCCATCTTATACCCACACTGCTTAATAAAATTGAAAAATTGCTCAGGGTATGTGTTCAGCTCTTTCTACATTGGAGAGTTTTCTTTGTATCTTTATTACATATACAGACTTTTTAAAAAAATACAAAAATGTAAATAATTGCTACTTAGTGTTCTATGGGAGGGAATTTTTCTGGAGATTTTTGTTATAACTCCATAACTTTTACATGTCCTTTGGAAGACAGAAAATAATATCCACCACCAAAACCCTCAAAAACCCACAAAAAACAAACGGATGCTTCTTTAGCAGTGTTTTACTTTATAGCCAAATAATTAAAGTGCAGTTCCAAAAACGCTTACTTGAGGCTGTGACCAGATGGATGTGTGTTATTCTCAGTGCATTTGCCCTATATTTAAATTCTTTTATGGTGTCACATACTGTGGATTTTAATAAAGTGTATTATTTATTTTTTTTAAAAAGTAGAATTGAATGGTTTACTTAAATTATTTGAAATAATGAGGTAGTTACCTACCGAATAAAGCATGAAGTCTGAAAAGTTCTGGAAAATCAGGTATCTCATAACAGTCTAACACACTTAACCAAGGTGCTTGTTTTCAGAGTACAGGTGACTAGTTTATTCACTTTTTAGATGCATTGGTCCCTAAGACCAAGGAATCCCATTTCCAGACGATACTGACAATTTTTCTTTCAGAATACTTTTGTGTTCATTGGCATGAACCATTAAATGCCAAAGACGATTTTGCTTAAATCTTTTGAGGAGAATTGACTTAAGGGTGACAAGGGGACTTGGATGGTGTCACAAAGTAAGCTTGTGGTTAGGATAAATTCTATATAATTAGTGTGTCTGTGTAGAAGCTCATCACAGATGTGTTGATGTCTTGCCAGGGAATACATGCCTAAGCAACAGATCATGCAAACCGAAAACTTTAACTAAATGTCCTGTTTGTTTCAGGAAGGAGAACATGGCTTGGATGAACATAAGCTCCACATGTATCTGTCTGCTCTGCAGTCATTGATTCCTTCGCTGTTTGCACTGGTGCTACAGAATGCACCTTTCACAAGCAAGGCTAAACTTCAGGGAGAAATACCACAAATAGAAGGTAAATGATTAATTTCTGCTATGTGGAATTTTTAGAAACTGAAGTATGATTCAGTGACAAATTTCAAATAAATGTTAACTGAGAAAGGGGAATTTCAGGAATAGTCCATATATTTAGAATTCATGTATATGTTGGGTTGCTACGTAAACATAAGTTGCAGAATATATGTATAAACTTCAGATTTTTATAACACACTGTCTGTACAGTAATGATTTAAGTTTCTGTCCCCAGGCATTTTTTCCTTATCTGTCTATTCTTTGTGTTATATTTTTGTATATAGGAAGAGCAGAGAAAGAAATTCAGGGTACCTCTGTCATGTTATGAATTTTCTTTCTTTAATGTTGCTGAGGTCATGAAGTGATTTTGTTTGTTTGTTTGTTTTTTAAACTGGATTCCAGCATAGGAAGATTTGTCATGACTCTTTCTTTGTTACAGTTTTTTTTTCCTTTATGGGGAAACATCTTTCTAATTCCTTTCCTTCCCCCAACTCATACTGTGTTCCTATGAAAGAAAACAGTCTTAGACCTGAGCCCTTATCAGATACTTATCTAATTTCGAATATCAGTTTATTGATACAGAAGAACTATGTAAGCTATGATTATTTGCAGTAGAATAAAGGAGAACTAAATGGTATCCTTTTGGATTTTTCCCCTATGTTTACTTAGCAGTGTTCTGCACTGTAAGTTACAGACAAAATGGTTTCTTTGTGTCCAGTGACATAGTTTTATGTAATCCAGTGATAGTCTTGCAATAAAATACTTTTGTCACAATACGCAACAAGTTGTGGAGGGAAAAAAATAATAAAAAGAATACCGTTTTGCCTTCTGATTCGCTTCTTAATTGTTTTTTCATATTGATCTCTCTTACCAAATCGTTAAGTAGTGCTTCTTTTTTCCTTTTCTATGCTAGCTTGAGAGACCTGATTATCACAAAAAGAGTTTTTATATTATCTTTCTTCACTTCTTTCTACTTCTTAAAAGAAACTTTTGAGAATAACCACTGATAGCTCAAGAAGGCTGTCCTCAGTTTCAGCTAATTCTTCCAAATAAAAAAATTTATGAAGTGGTAAAAATACAGGCTAGTGCAAGAGCTTTGCCATTTGTTCTGTATCTATGTAATACCGTAGCAGACTGAATGTCCTAATAGTGAAGTAATACTTAAATCACCAGTCCTAGCCTGCAGAATGTTGTATCCTTTTACAAATACTTATTGATAATACCTGCCACATGCTTATAATAGTATTGTGTGTGAAGATTCAAAGAAAGGGTGACATCTTTAAAGGAGAATATGGAAAGTAGCTAGTGGTACGTTACTGTGCATTAATGTGAAAATGTTAAACATGCTGTGGAAAACTCATTCAGCTGACTTGAGTCATTTGAAGATGAGCGCTTTTTCCCTGGATTACTCCTGCTTAAATAAGGAATTCAAAAATTTCAGGCTTCAGCTTGTCTGACACTTCCTTCCACCACAAAAGTGGAAGAAAAAAAATCTCATGTGCTTTTCCCTGCAGTAGCATGCAGGAACTGCAAGCTTGCTTCCTCGAATTTTGCAGTAGGAAAGATGACGTTCTTGTCACTTTATCGCTGAATACTTTTAAGTATGCTTGACACGAATTAAGAATAATAAAAGCAATCTTGGTGTAGGCAGGCTTTCAATCCCCAGATATTTTGATGGTCTATATTTTTTGAAGTCTTGCTTTTTATGTGTAAATTATTCTCTTCTGATAATTCAGATAATTAAGGAGATGGGGGAGGGAGTGGGGAGTGTCAAAACCTACTTGATATATAAAGAAAGGTTGGAGCAGTTAGATGACTGAAGTGTAGCAGGTCAGGAAACCTTGCCTGCAAGTCACTCTATTGTAAATCTGTGGTGTGTTCTTTGGGAACTTCCATAATGTCCCTGTACCTGTGTTTTCCCTTTTTAAGTAAGGGTTATGTAATCTCTTTGGAGTTGGGTTTAACTCCCTGATTTTTAAAAAACTATTTGATAACCTTACACAGAAGGTACTAAAGAATTTCAGACTTTCTTAGCTATATTTACTGACATCACCCCTCAGGTATTTTCTTCGTCTTTTGTTCATGATCACTTATTCTCTGCTGTTGCAGTCACTAGATTTCCCCGACCCGTATCGCCTCTTCAGGATGTGGCCATCATCATTGGAAGCCGCGAGCAACTAGCAGTGCTGTTGCAACTGTATGATTATCAGCTAGAACATGAGGGTACCACAGGCTGGGAGACTTTGCTTTGGGTAGTCAATCAACTGTGAGTTAATTTGTACCTTACAATTCCTAATTTTAAAATGTGTCAGAATTAATAGTTCTTAAGCATGATTATATTTAACCGTTACTAAACATAAGAATTTTAAGTATGTTTGTGTTTAGGAATTATTAAAGAGGAAAAGATTGACTTTGGTTTTAGGCATTTTAATTTTCATACTGAATTGACTTTGATTTTATTCAGAAAATATGACCTATCTAGCAGAATATGTAGGTAACTACTTGCTCCAAAAAACTGTTTCTTTCATCTTTGCACTAGTATAGTCAATCCTCTGTTGAAGATTTTTGTATTCTGAATATGTCATGAAATACACTGTTCTGCAGTAACAGATGTTTGAAAATATAGGTCAGACTTTTCTGATACTTAAACCCTTGCTTTCTTCAAGGGTCAGGAATTGTACAGGACATGTAGATAATGATAGTAGAACCAATAGTGTTCTCTGTGTGTCTATGTCTTTATTAATATAAACAGTAAATCTATACAAATATAACTGGAGAGAAACAGAAGATCAGCATAGTGTTTAATATCCTTTTGTTTCCTGATTTTTAGGCTACCACAGCTTATAGAAATAGTTGGCAAGATCAATGTAGCATCAACTGCCTGTGTCCATGAATTCTCTAGATTTTTCTGGAGGCTTTGTAGGACATTTGGGAAGATTTTTACAAACACTAAGGTAAGTTATACCTTAAACATTCTATTAAAAAAACCCCTTGATAATATATATTCCCTATATTTATGGTGTGTCTTAATGCCCACGCTTTATGTGACCATTTATATTTGCATATCAGACTGATGCTTGTCCATAAGTACATTTAAATGTGCTACTTTTAAACCTCTGTTTGCATCCTTTGGTTTTCAGTTTTTGTTCATTTTGGAATGGCCTTCTCAACTTGTCCAACAAGGGATTTACTTTTTAAAAAAAAAACCAACCTGTATTCTTCATATTTGCTTTATAAATGGCATTGAAAATGGGAGAGATCATCCTAATTCTAGTGATTTAAGAATTTTCTTTCTTCAGAACAGCATATACTGTCCAGTGTTTGTGCCATACATAAGTACCCCAGCCTGTATGTGGTTGGAAATTTAAAATTTATGCTTTCCCAGCCTGAAATATTTCTATAGATGATATCTAAGCATTTTTATCAAGGAAATAAATGATTTTTCTCAATAAAATAACTTCTGAATACAACTAAAAAATATTTTAAAGGGAAATTATAAAACATGAGAGGATTACCTAAAGACAAAATTACAAAATATTACGTGCTGCCTCCAGAGAGGAGATTAAAACCAGTCTCTGGTCTTTGAAAGCCCCTTCTGTCAGTTATCTTTAGAAGCCTTGCTTCTGTAAAATTTTGCTGATACTGATTATTACAGCTATATTATGAAGGAGAGTACTTAATGAACAGCACAGATACAAAACAAAACTTTTTTTTTTTTTTTAAACCATATGGCTTGGTAAAACTGTAGACCCTAAAGCCCTACTAAGCATATTGCCAAGAGACTTCAACTTTTGGGTATCAGGAGTGGTAAGTATTCCTACTTCAGTGTGGTTATTCAACAGAAATTTTTACTCTTTTTTGTCATACTTTCAATTTTCATAAAAGCTGGCTGTACTTTTTAAAGGGTTTTCTAATTTCTGTACTTTCACAATGTCCCTTTTTTCTGTTTTTTTAAATTTATTTTTTCCTAAATTTTTTTCCTAAAAATGGGATTCATCTTCCTTTGTATAGGTAAAACCACAGTTCCAGGAAATCTTAAGACTGTCTGAGGAGAACATAGGTAAGCAGCTTTTTACTGAAACATAAAAATTTGTCTTAATCATAACTGGAAGAAACCCTGTCAAATCTCTTGTTCAAATAACACCTTCAGACTGCAGTTCTCAAATTTTTCTTCTTTCTGAAATGTTGAAAATCTAATCTTAGTCTGAATGGAACACACTGAAGTTGTAGAGTCTGTGTGTTGTGTGTAAAGTACAAGAAAAATCTCAAATCCAAATACCACTTGAGCGTTATCTTAGCACATGTGTGTGTATATATATGCA
Source organism: Rhinoptilus africanus (assembly GCA_013400135.1). Taxonomy (NCBI): domain Eukaryota; kingdom Metazoa; phylum Chordata; class Aves; order Charadriiformes; family Glareolidae; genus Rhinoptilus; species Rhinoptilus africanus. The sequence continues at coordinate 143,963 of VXBO01011705.1, read as the reverse complement.
TACATCTGTATAAAAGTTCTTCATATATCTATAAAAAGGTGAATATATGTATCTAATACACACATGTCTACCTTAGAGAGATAAATATACAAAATATAGAGCTCTACATACATACATACTTATACAAATATGTGTGTATAAAACCTAAATTTTTCACTGTGTTTCATTAGATTCCACAGCAGGTAATGGAGTGCTAACAAAAGCCACAGTTCCCATCTATGCAACAGGGGTCCTTACATGTTATATTCAGGTAGGTTTGGTTTTATTTCTTTGTTGAATGTATACTAACATGTAAAAGTTACTCTACAGAAAATCCCATACTGTTTTCTTTTGAAAACTTACAGTGCTCCTGTGCTTTGAAGATAGGTAGATAAGTGGGCAGCTGTGAACACGTTTTAAAGCAAAGTTTTCTAGTCAGGTTGTCTACTACATTTTATGATAGACATCGGTGTTAAAACCTGAATTCAGTAAATCTTAAAATAACATCTGGCATCTTCACCACTGCTGACTCTGACATTGACAGCTGCCATCTGCCTCTATCAAAAGTAATAGTGTTAGTCCATAAATGGATTCTTGACCATTTAACCATGACCTCTGCAAACATAATTTTGCAAAATTTACTGAAACGGATAAGCAGGTCAATTGTCATTTGGGGCATAATTGGAGTCTTAAAACTTTAGTGATACTAAATAATACTATCTAATACTCCAGTAACCAGCAGTTATGGCCTGGCATACACGTAGTTCACAGGAAAAAATAAGTACTTCATCATCTCACAAATATTTAGTGAATTGTGAACAATCACAGACTGTCAGGAGCCATGAAAGTGCTTAAGTACAGAGTTTCTTTAGTGTAGTTTCTTCTGTATTCAGCATTGTATGCTCTTCTTTCAGGAAGAAGACCGCAAGCTGTTAGTTGGATTCTTAGAAGATGTAATGACCATGCTTTCACTATCCCATGCTCCTCTTGATAGCCTGAAAGCTTCATTTGTGGAACTGGGGTAAAGAATGTACCTTGGAGTTGACTAGATCTAAATATGTCAGAAGTTTTTATTAGAAGATGTTAATGTGGCTGTAATTTTAAAAATTGTGATGCTTTGGGTGAATAAAGGGTATACTTTCCCCCTTGGTGTTTCACAAAATTTAAACTTTTAATCTCTAGATTTAAAATGTAGTGGTAAAAAAATTATGAAGTGTAAAAAAAAAAGAAATGCCAAAACCCACAAAAATCAGTCATTGAGGATAAAATGGAAATTCCTTTTCTATTTTCCATACTACTAGGATGTGTTCTAGATAAGTATTTGCATTCAGTTCAGTGTCATAATTTATTGAAAATTATATTCGCTTTTTTAAAAAATGAACTTCAAAATGCAACATATTTTCTAGACAGCAACACATTGCATGTCCTTCAGAAAGGATAAATGTCGGAACTATAGATTTGTTTAGCAATGGATTCTTGAGACTACGTTTTGTAGGTGAAGAACATATTCAGGGTTTGAGAGTCGGTTTTTTTTTGATTGCCCAACTGTTTTCTTTTAGTGCAAACCCAGCTTACCATGAGCTGCTATTAACTGTCTTATGGTATGGAGTTGTCCATACTTCTGCTCTTGTTCGATGTACAGCTGCTAGAATGTTTGAGGTAAGTGTTACCCGAACTTTTTTTTATACCTTTTTAAAACTAGAGTTTATTTTTAAAAACAGAGATTCAAATAATGTTGCTACATTCTTATAAATTACAAATGGCTTAAATAAGTTGTGCACTGTGTGATGGAGCAGGAATTTGTTGTGCAGTTGTTTCATTATCTGTTCTCTGTTTGACAGCACGTCTTTCATTAAGCAATTTGTTGTTAGCCACTTGCAAGGTGTTTCTGTAGTAACTGTGTATGTGTTCTTTGATCTGTTCCTGCTGCTGCCTTGATTGTTGCATTCTGATTATTGCATGCTAAAAAAACTTTTCTGATTATGAAAACGCATTTCATTGCTAAACTGTGTTCAAACCAGAATTAAATACGTTGTCAAATGTGTTTGCTTACGTCTGTAGATAAACATAAATGACCATAATCTCTGAGTTTTGATATTTGCTGTTGCTGTTCAACACATTATCAGTAGCCTAATTCACAAGTTACTGGTTTTCAGTACATTTTGTGTATACTCATGCAAGGCACTTACATTGTAATTCAGACTAGTTTCCATTGGTGTCAAATATGGTAGTAAAAATACATTTAACCAAATTTGTATTTTTTGTAAAATTTAAAATAATTTATGATTACTTGCTACATAGTGACAGCTTCATCTTTCCCTTAACATCTATAAATTTCTTCAGGATAAATACAAAGACTGTTACATATAACTAATAAGTTTGCTTTTATTTTCACATCAAGCCTTTGTTTCATCGAGTGTTAATTAAAAAAGGCATATACAAAAACTCTGGGACATAATCCACTTGATGAAGAAAGAGATTACTTTTTTTTTGTCATGGTAGAAAGACATTTTTTATCACGCTATCACAGTCCGTTTCTGTTGGGTTTTTTTTCCTCTTTTGGCTTCTTCCACATAGGACTCATTTACGTAGTTTTGCAGTGGACCTCTAGCTGAACCTGCCGTCTTGTATCCATTTGCGAAAACAAATCTCAAGTCTGCCTCGGAAAAAAGAGGACTTAACATAACCATTAGTCGTCTTTACTGCAACTCTGCAAGTCATTGCAGATAAAGGACTAAACAACCACTTTATACTGACTCTTCAGTTGAAAATATCCAGCCTTGTCTTTTTTTTTTTTTCCCTCCCTTTAAAAAGGAGATTTCAATTTTTGGTCACCTTTAAAATATTTTGTGAGTTGTTTGAGGGTTTCTTTCTTCTTTTTAATTTGACAAGAACATTGCTTATATTCCATGTTTGTAATAATAAACTTTTTTTTTAAATAAGCATTAGCCAAACATGTGAAAGACCTCAGTTACAACAGGCTGTTGTCTTGGTTACAGTTTCTTTCCAAATTCAATAGCATGTTGATTAATTTTAGGCTGTCCTGCATGGCTATTTGACTGCTTGTGTCCTGGTATACTTCAATTTTTACTAAAGCATAGGCAACTTTGTTGCAGATGCTTTTCTCACTTGAAAATACTATCATATTGCCTGTTCCTTGATAGCCATAGCATACATATTTATACATGACAGTTACACATTTGGGAAGTCACCTGTGTAAAGAGGTGGTAAATAGTTGGTTTCACTTTTGGAAGATTCCTTCATTCAAGGAATTTCTGACATCTGAGGGGCTGCTGAATGGCAAAGCCCAGCGATTAGATAAGGGGTGAAGAGTATGTCACCTGCAGGATGGGTGTATGAGACCCATAAAGATTCTGAGCAGCACAGAGACTGCTGTGATTTGGGTCTGCCAGGCTGCATCACCAAACCTTTACAGTCTGTTAAGGATTGGAAGGACACAGAAGTGATTCGCAGGCAGGAAGCTTTGTGCTACCATTTTTAAGGTGTAGTATGCATAAGTAATGATCACACATTGATCTAGAGGAGTCACAACAGGATAAAAATTTGCGTTGTCTGTCTCGCTGTAACTTTACATGCTGCCGCATGGCTTTGCCCATCCAGCTGTTTCTGTTGCTTCTGTGTTAACATTTCCCATTTGTGAGTAGTTTGCCATTTGAATGTTGATGCAAACAGATTTGATTGCTGCTGGTTTGAACATGAAGCGCATAGTTGAGTTAAAAGCTTTGTTGGTCTGTTTGGGTTCAAGGCTAGGATCACTTATCTTCAGAATAACACTTGAGCTATGAAGCATGTTTTATTTTTTGTAATACAGAACAATGCTGTTTACCATGCTTTACCATAATTAGAAGTGTGGCAGCCCACATAGTCATGAAGCTCAGATCATACTAAATTGTTTGCTAATTGTACAAATCCCAAGCATTTTTTTTTTTGAAGCACTACATTACCTCTAGACTTTTCTCAAAATTAAGATTAGTAAAGAAAGCCCAAGTCCCTAATTGTTCAAAATGGAAAATAGTAAGCATTCTCTATTTTAAGCAATGGGAAAATTGATAAATCTGCATATGAGTAAGATCATAGTGCTCAGTGAGCGATGTCTGTAACAGCTGTTTGAGAAGTAGCTCATAAACTCTACTGTGAAATGGTAAATAATGGTAAAACGTAGTAGCAGAACTGACATTCCTTGTACTTTCTGAATAACAAGTATAGAAAGTTGCCACTTTCCCCTTCCAGGTGCTTTGCAGCAATAAGGCAAACATTCTTACACAGCTTAGTAATTCTCCCCCCCACGCTGGGGGTTGGACTAGATGATCTCCAGAGGTCCCTTCCAACCCTGTGATTCTTCCTTCTTCAGTTATTACCTGTAAGGCCACAGTATATTCAGTACATATGTGCACCTGTGTGTGCATGCACATACAATTATTGCGTAACGAAAATTACTGCTTTGTATACAAGGCTTCTGGAAAGTCAGGTTCCTTCTAGTCTTTCACAGTTTACTTTTTTTTTTTTTTTTTAATTCAGAGTTGGTAAAGCAGGAATGCTTAAACAAATAGCAGAATGCAAAACCTTCTCTAGTTACAGTATCGCCTGCTTTTGGTCCTGTGAGATATACTGACAGCTATTGCTTTCCCCTTGTGCTATGGATCGTACATGTTCTCTTGTTATGCAGCTAGGGGTGAAAGCATAGAATTTAATTTGTGTTCATGATGTAATTTGGGTAATTAGAATATAGCTAAATATTAAAAAAATTCAAATTTCTCGCAGAAACTACTAATAGCTCTTTATGTCTATTTCCTAAAACTAGTAAATATAAGCAGACTTCCTTACATGAGATACAAAGTGGAAATACTAAGCCTCCCTTTGTTATTAATGCAGACAAAAAAGCTACTTTGCTGAATATGGAGAAAGTTTGGAACTTGTCATTTTTGAAAATTAGTAGGTTTTCACATGTAGAAAACATGTAAAGGGCATCTGCTACATATGCAGCAAATTTATACTTACATATGGCTATATAAGTAATGTAAAAACCATGTGGGAACATCTAAATTCAAACAATATCCACATATTTATGGGTAATACATTTCACCACGATCTCAGTTTTTAACATTTGGGATGTATTGCAACAAATGCATATCTTCCTTAATTTGCAAAACGATTGGTGAAATACGTTAAATGGATAATCCAAGGAGTCTCCATTTTCTACCTGCATAAACCAGCAAGGGAAACTTGTGAAGTTTCTCATACGTACTGCTTGGATAGTGGTTAGATCTAAAGTAGTCCTGAATGACTTTGCGGAAAGCTTAGTGGCATCTGGAAAGGTGCTATTTGTCACACTGTAAAAGGTCTGAAAGGGACCTGAAAAAGGGTCTGAAAGGTTTTTCCCCCCACTCAGTGTGGGAAAACTATAGACATTTGGCCTAGCTGAAGACATCTGTTTTGCCTGTGAGAGTCACCTTCTATAATAAATGCCATTCCATCGAGTTAATAACAGCATTTAGATTAAACTGTCAAACTCAAATTAGCACTGTTTTAGTATTTAATTATACATCATATGTATAATTGTAATATATAATTGTATTAGTATTGGAATTATAACAAATAATTACTTGCTAAACTTTTGAGAGGCCAAGTTTTAAAATAGGTGAAAATAGAGGAAACATCATAATATTGTTGAATTTGTCAGGTTTGTGCTAATTGCCAGACCACTTCAGCTTTCTTCATGCCTTTGCGTATATGAAGCACTAGCGTAGCAGTATTTGCTTAGCTTCTAATTTTGGTTTGCTTTTTGTGTTTTTTCTTTCTCTCTCTTGGTTGTGCCGTTCTTCTTCCCATGATACTGTGCTCGCTCTTTCCGTGCATCACCTGTGATACCCCCCTGCTCCGACCATTCAGCTGTTGGTGAAGGGGGTACATGAAACTCTGGTAGCTCAGAGAGTTGTTCCTGCTCTCATTACTCTCTCCAGTGACCCTGAAATGTAAGTTTCCTGACTGTCTTATATACCTAAGCATCCCTTTTAATAGTTAGGAAGAAATAACCATCAGTTCCGTTTCTTATTACAACATAAAATGAATTACTCTTAAACAAAAGTAACTCTTGAATCAAAGGTTTACTGCACCACCTAGAACTAAACCAGATTAAATTGCTGAATAAGCTTTAAATAGAAAACTTAAATCAATGTAATTTAATTTTTGTGGTGTTTAATCGTCTTCTCCATTTTGAAATTTGCTTACACTTTTTCTAGCAGAAAGCTGGATATTAGTATATTCAGTAATGCTGTCAGCATTATTACTGCAAAATTAAATATCATCTGCATTACTGAAATGCAAAATAGTTTTGGCTGTATGTAATTTCTGATAGACAACCATAGTACTTCATTTCCTGGACATACTGATGTGATATTTCTTTCAGGCTGAGGAGGGATGCTTTGCTAATCTCACTAACAGGTTGTTATTAATAAATGCTACAGCATGAATAGAGTCTTAATCGTTTGAATGTCTTGTGTGGGTGACTAAACCAAGAAAAAACCCAAGAGTCTGCCTGCCCATCCTCAGTCACAGCTAACCCAGTTCTTCAAGTTTACCAAACCGTTTTTTATTGCATGTTGACTGGTTTACAGCTGACTCTTCGAGGCATGAGTGAAGCCTTAGTTGACAAGCGGGTTGCTCCAGCCCTTGTTACCTTGTCCAGTGATCCTGAATTGTGAGTTTCACATTGAGACCTTGAGTTAATCCTGTCTGTCTTTTTCCTGGTCTGCTTTTTTTGTTTTGTCATTGCTAGAACCTAATGTAATTTAAAGTACTAATTTTTAAATTTTGCTCTAAATTTTAATTAATTTTATTCTTAATGTTTAATACATCTTAAAGACTCTGTTTTTCTGTTGTAGTTCAGTAAGGATTGCAACAATTCCTGCTTTTGGGACCATCATGGAAACTGTTACTCAGAGAGAGGTAAGACCACCTGTTGTCAGGCTGCTGCTGTTGTAGCATAAGAAGTGGGTGATTTTTTTTATAAATCTAGTAATTTATTAATGAACTTGGAGACAAAAAAAAAAGGCAGCTTATAAATTAATTCTTCCAAAATGCTTTCCAGTTTTGCAATGACCTTTTGTTCTTTTTTTTTTTAAACAAACCAACCCTCTTTTAACTAATAAAAACATTTCCTTCTAAATATCAAACCAAACATCATAAACAAAGAACAGCTGTGTAAGGGGGGAGGTCTGTGCTAGAGGATGGGAAATCCCATGCTCAAAATGTTTTTAAAACACTCTCCAATGCAGTTGAGGCATCCAGGTCCATTATTCCAAAATAAGATACCTTTACCTTTAAAATGCTAACCAAAAAGTGATGGTGGGATTCAGTTACCTCCACATAAGTATATTGTACCATTTTAGATACTTTAGGATTGTCCTGTTTGGCTTCCAACTACTTTAGAAGGGCACAAGTCTATTGCAGTTCCTGTCATATCTGCTGGCTTAGCCCATGGTGTCCAAGATGGCATTAAAAGACATCATATTGACATAACTGAAATAATCCTTGAGGATAATATAGATCTGTAATTCCTTCTTGTTTTTTTAAATTATGAAACTTTGGTAATAGATCAGAATTCTGAAAAAGACACCTAGGATTCTGCTATAAGCAGTAGAAATACTGTATTTTGTTTTATATAATAACTAACTGTACAATCAAATTTCTTCTTGAAGTCCTTGCAACTTTTTGCAGAGCTTGCATTCTTCCTGTAATGTCAACATATTCTAAAAGAATGTGTTTGAGGAAATGTGAGTAAGAAGTCAGTGATGACTCACAAGTACTTGGAAGATGGATAAGTTACAATTTTGTATCTTGGAATGCATGCCTATAATCAGTTTGGGAAGAATACTGTTTTGTTACCACACAAAAATTACTGTATCCATTGCACTAATTACAATAAGCCTTAGAGAACAGAGGTGATATCGCCTTCCAAAATGTATCAGAAAATGTTGTTTTTACAACTTTGAATACAAATTAAATACTTACGTCATCTTGGTTGTATTTGTATTTTCAGTTTTTCTAGCCTTTAGTTGAAGAAATCTTTTTAATTCCATTGATTTCATGATACTTCCTTTTACATCTCTGTCCTCTGCAGAAATTTTTTCAGCATGCTAATTGAGATACATTACAAAAAAAACCCACATGAATTCAGTTCTAATTAAACAGGAAAACTCCACGGATACTAATAGTAAGAGGGAAATTTTAATAGCAGATAAAAAATGTGAGTATCAAAACCAAGGAAACCTCAGGACAAAAGACCGGCTCTATGGAAGCACCCATTTGTAGTTAAAGATAGATCAGATTAAAATACGTTTGACAGTCTTTAAAATGTAGAGCTGCATCGAAGAATTTGAAACATCTTGTCAGAAAAAAATGTAAATTAATGGAAGGTCCAAAGTTTGTCATCTGAAATATGGAACATTATAGACATACTCTGAACTGACCATAATGGTTTCTAGCATCTTCATTCTTTTGTGTACTTTTTATTTTTCTGGGAATACTTAAGCTTCTGGAAAGAGTAAAAATGCAGCTGGCATCTTTCCTGGAGGACCCTCAATATCAAGACCAACATTCTCTACATACAGAAATCATAAAAACATTTGGAAGAGTTGGACCTAATGCTGAGCCCAGATTTAGAGATGAATGTAAGTTGCATCAGTGGGAAGATAACACTCTTCTTTCTGTCCTAAAGCTAGTAGTATGCTGGTTATCTAGATTTTTTTTTTCTTCACAAAAAGTTTGATGAAACCTCTTGTTTTCAGTTTTTGATATGTCCAAGTATTTAAGACTTTGCTAATATAATTTTAATTTTACCTAAAATTGGTGTGTATATAGAACACTAGAACATGGTAATGAATAATTTCAGAGCTGGAAGGGACTGGTCACTTTGCTGCAGTGACCAGCTCTCCCTCACTTCCCCTATTACTTCACCCCTGCTAGCATATAAATTTCAAGCATTCCACACATCTTAAATGTAAGTGCATCCCAGATTAACATAACAGCTTATTTTGATGGCACTGAAATGTAAAGCACATAGGAGAGCAAATTTGATTGTTAGACTGTCTTACAAGATGCTTGAAAACAAAGCATGAGGAGGTGTCATGCCTCCCAACTACAGGCGTCTGGTTTAGCAGGCTAAACCCATTAGATAGGCTTCCTCTGCAGTCAGTGAAGGTTTCTCACGCCATGCATATCTCTGTCACTAGCTTATCAGCTGTATTTATAAAATAGAAGCATATTTTGAACAGCTTTAGCAGGAGAAGAGTAATAATGTTGCAAAATATTTTCTGTAAACTGTTAGTGTTTCAAAGGTACTCTGAGGTACCTCTTTATTTTAGTTGGTGTTACCACAGTTTTATTTCAAGTTTGAGTTGATCACTTAAATTCATAAAGGCAGTCCTATCAAAAGCCATTATTTGCCGTTCTTATTCCACACTGATGTGTGATGCTTCGCGTGCCTGCGATTGCCACTTAGCAACTGTTTAATGCTAAGCAAGTCTATGGAAAACGATTTCAAAATAGTCATTCCAATATTTACTTTTACAGTTGTTATTCCACACTTACACAAGTTAGCCTTGGTCAACAACCAGCAGTCTGTGGATTCCAAGAGACTGGATATCGCAACACACCTGTTTGAAGCCTACAGTGCTCTTTCCTGTTGTTGTATCCTTTTTTTTTTATGGGAAGTTTAGCTGTTAATTCTCTGGTTGTGGGAGAAGATCAATACTTGGAAAATAACTAAGTTTGTCTTTGAATGTGTGATGTAAAATATGATCTGCTCAGTATTAAGAGTAAGTTTTCACAGAAGGTGGAACTGATAGGTACTTTAAACAACAACACAAAACCAAACCCTTTGATCTTAACCAATAACTTGAAAAAAAAAATAATATGAAAAGAATGGTGTGGGCGTCTGAAATATATGAAAGTAAATATACTTAAGACCTCTTTTCTTTTTTTTTAGTAGTCCTGAAGTGGCAAATGCTGTTCTTTTTTCTTGGGGTTTGCTGTTGTAGTTTGTTCCTGTGTTCAGTAAAATAAAATTGTATAAGTTCAGAGCACAACCTTTATAATACCTTAACAACCTGGGGTTTAGTTATTTCAGAGGATTTAATGGTCAATCACTTTTTACCAGGACTTAAGTGTTTACGAATTGACATGGAACATCTCTCGCCAGAGCATGAGGTGAGCAGCTATGTTTACTGGGTATGAGGTGTAGGTGGCAGCAAAAGGTGAAATGTTAATGGTATTTAAAGCTACAAGTTAAGGAGAGCGGCTCATAAGAAGTATCATAGCATTGAGGGGTTTTCTGATAATGACGAGGTCACATAAATTAAAAACAGTAAATAATTTTAAACGTATTTCTAAGCTGAGTGCATCTGTGGAGTCATTTTCAACTGTCAGAAGTGTACATAGAAACACGGATCTCTGCAGACTGCAGAAAAAGGAAATGTTTTTACCATCTGTTTTTTCATCAAAACAAGGATATGCTAAAATCAATGGCCATTATGCATCCAAGGAAACGCAGATGAAAATGGTGGAGTGCAGGAAAGAAATGACAGGCAAGCTCAGGAAAGGATGAGGAAAGTATAGTGCTGAAATAAATGGAATGCTCTTCATATCTGGCATACTGTGTCCGATGCTGGGCTCCTCGGTGTAACAGAGGCAGGGACATACTGGAAAGGGTCCAGTGACGGGCCACAAAGATGATTAAGGCACTGGATCATTTCTCCTGTGAGGAGAGGCTGAGAGAGCTGGGGCTGTTCAGCTGGAGAAGAGCAGGCTTGGGGGGAATCTCATCAATTTGTATAAATACCTAAATACCTGAAGGGAGGGTGTGAAGATGATGGAGCCAGGCTCTTCTCAGTGGTGCCCAGGGACAGGCCTAGAGGCAGTGGGCACGAACTGAAACACAGGAGGCTGCTGTCTGAACATCAAGACAACACTTTTTCGCTGAGGGTGAACAGGCGCTGTCACAGATAGCCTACAGAGGCTCCAGAGCCTCTATCCCTCGAGATACTCAAAAGCTGTGTGGACATGCTCCGGGGCAACTGGCTGTAGGTGGCCCTGCTTGAGCAGGAGGGTTAGACCAGATGGCTGTCAGAGGTTCCTTCCGAACTCAACCATGCCGTGATTCTGTGAATTGTGAAAAGCAGGTCACAATAAGCAGACAGGACAACATGGGAACTAACAAGATCTTCCCTCATAGAAGGAGACAACAGAAAGTACCAAGAGAAGAGTTAGGAGGAGAAGCTGACTTAAGAAACTTGAAAATTTTGTCTGTATGTCCGTGCGCTTTTTTGTAAATACTTGATGAGCACGAATAGAGGCTGGAACACATAGATATTAAGTCAGTAGCTGAAAACAAGAGTCGTAATTTAGTTGCATGTTTGGAAAATCTTGACAGTATGAACACTTAGAGTGACGGAGGAAAAGATTTAATCAAAATGTAAAAAGGAACGCCTTCCTGTTTTTTGAAGGTTAATATTGCACTTCAGGAATTACTTTGTACTTGAGAAAAGTGATTACTTTTCCTTATGATTGCAAAAGTGACATAATTAATATGGCTCTAGGAGTTCTAAGTTCTTATACTTGGTAACAAAGTTGCTTCTTCCAGTTAAATTTTTTGTTTAGTAGCCTATAGTCTAATTCTCTTATTTTCTCTATATTATTTATGATATGTGGGACTGGAGGTGAATTAATTCGAGGAACTTTGAGACCTAAAAAGGAAAGAATCTGACTTCAGAGGGCCAAGTCAGAAGAGACAGTAGTGACCTGAGCATCAGTCAAAGGCGACAGAATTGCAGTTCCTTACCCCCAGGCAGCACTGGGGGAGATCTGGTATTGATGATGCTCTGTATTTAGAGAGTGCTGGGAAATATATTGTCTTTTGGGAAGTCTAAGAATATATCTGAAAACTGCGGTAGACAGAAGTTTGGTTTAGTTTAGTTTTTTTGGTTCTGTCATGTTCACTAATGGGGTAACTGATACAAGTCCTAGTACTTCATTTTTGTGTAGTAGTTCAGCTTCTAAGGTTTAAGGGCATAGTCAGTTCAAAAGATGCCCTGAATTAGAACAAAAGAGCGTATTTGATTGAGTTTGAGTCTTGTAGACAGAGAAGGAACTGAAGGCTTAAATCGGCTTAAAAATGAGTAAATGAATAAATATAGACACTCTCAATCCTCCTTTACCATGTGCTACCTCACTGTGATTGATTGGCTTCGGGAATGATTCCAACTGCTTTATTTTTACCCAGAGGGAGACACAAATTTCAAAATATTTACCCCCGCTCCAGTGGGTTGGAAAAATTACTACAGCTTTTACTGTAGCAATGGAAATCTGGTGCTTAATCAGTTCCTTGCTATAACAGGATATTTGTAGGCACTGTGATCGAGACCTCTGAGGCCCAGTTAGTTCTAGTGTCTGTCTTTCAAGCTTTGTGTCTTAGAAGTATGTTTTCTGAAGTAAATGTGATTTGCTGTTTCAAATAGCTAGACATTTGCATAAACAGAATTAACTCTTGTAATTATTCTGGTCACTGTGGTGTTATTCATGATTCAAATGGCATATATGTTACAAAAACGTATTTTCTTGTCCACAGAGCCTTAGGTCTTGTGGCTCAAAACATCAGTACAGAGTTTATCCTCATCTTGGAAACGTAACATTTGCAGAATTGGCTTGTGATCCTGTCGGGCAGCGTTTACCATTTATCCCTCATATTTGCTTTCATTCATGTAAACAAAAGTCCAAGTTGGGCATTTAACCCAGACCCTCTCATCTTTAAAATAAACATTTTACCTTGTGCAGACATTTCAGATGCTTTGCCAGCATCTCTAATTCCATGCCAAGTCCCTTCTTCCTCTTCTCTACTTGCCCTCTCTTTCTTTTCAAAAATAATTGGATTTTGAGTTGCATGATAGTGAGATATAATCAGTACTGGATAAAAATATTTAGCCCATCTGCAGTATTGCTTATAATGCTTAAACACATTGTCTCTTAAATTTCTCTAAATATAGAGCTACATCTCTAAAACATCTCTCTTAAAGGAGTTCTGAATGATTCCATATTCAGTCCTATAACCAAACAAAGAGAACATAGAGGAATAAGTGTGAACAGCATGTGCAAGTATCATAATGTAAAATTGCTATGTGATAACTATATTTATACGTTTGCTCTGTTGCACCCTGAGCTTTAAGTCAAATTAATTTGGGGAAGAGGGAATAATTACTCCACTTTTTTTGAGAATTACGCAGCCTTCCCGAAAGGAGTTGTGCAATGGATGGGGGCTCCATCCCAGCATTCAAATGATTCTGGGTCCTTGCTGAATTTATTCTTGGCCTTGATCAAGACTTCATGTTGTTGATATTTGGAACACCTAGATTCAGATAGATGTACAAAAATGTAGAAGTGCTCCACTACAAGGGTAGACATGCTAAGTAACAAAAATTACAGCTGCTGTGCTTATAAATTTATTTTTTCTTCTGATACAGAAAGAAAAGCTTGCTTTTTCACTGGAATTCTGAATGCATTTCTCTTGTACCTCTGTACTCTTGAGTTTAAGTACTCGCGTAATATTTATGCAATTGAAGGACAGCAAATTCATCAATAAGAGTTGTAGTCCTGTTAGACTCGTATGCAGGTTTGAATGCTGCTTTCTGAAATATTCAAGAGTGTATAGCATCTGCTACCCAAGCAGTTTCAAATGTTGAAGTAATACTTCTGGAGAAATAGAGTGAAACAATGGCATAGATCTGCCACAGACCAGGACACATCTTATCAGTGTAACAAATGGTTTCAAAGGATATTTTGTGCTGCAGCTGTCTAATAGGGATTTGAGAGAAACCAGCTTTTTTATGTATATAGATACATTTTAAAATAGTTATCACTTGGTAGTAGCCGTTAGTGATGGAACCAGATTTTAGAGATTGAAATTAGGTTTTTTTCCTTTATTGCATATATTCAGGTTTTGGTAAGACACTACTAATTTTAGTTGCTTGTAGCTTTTAGATTTAAGTTTAGTGTCTCAAAGAAAGTGCTAGCTTTCTCTTGAGCTGTGAGCAGAGGAAACTTCTATTTATGTAGTGGGTATGTATATGTGTGTGTGTGTGTATATATGTTTATAGTTTCACACTCTGCATTACAACTGTTTTGCCTGAGTGTTTCAAGTGCTTTTGTCTTAATGTGTTAAAACAGTACTGTTGTGGGCAGAGCAGGGAGTTTTATACCTGTCCAATGAATTGTGTGATCTCTTTCAAAGCCTGCTAATGGGAAACATTCCTTCATTTTTCATATGCTGGAGAAAGGTAAAATATCCGCCTGGGGGTGTTTTTAGTCTCAAATATTCTGCAGAAACCTTTAACACTGTAATTGCTTAAGTAAAGAAGACAAAGCCTTGATTCATAGATACTGTGTTTGCTTTAGCACTTCCTTGACATTAAGGTGTTGTCTCAGGATGCCATCACACTTTTTTCTTTTCTTTCCTTGCTTTTTCTTTCATATCTAATGTTGGGAAAGATACAAATTTTAAGAGGTACTTGAAAACTTTCTAAAAGAAAATAGAGGGAAGATGAATGTATGTCAAAGGTAATTGCTAATAAATAAAAGTATTGTTTGAAAAAAGGAAGATAAGGAGACATGTCACAGAAGTGAGTTTGCTTTAGCTCTGTTTTAAAAAGCCAGGGAAGCAGGAGGGAGTCTTGAATTTGTGTAACTACTTAAAAAAATATTTCTTCCTTGAAGTATTTTGAATGGTTTTGTTGTTTCTAGCCGCAAGGCGTTATCAGATAGCTGGAATTTAAATGCACTTGAAAAACAACAGAGAAATTTTTTAAACAGTTCCACTAATGTCAGAATTAGTTGCGGAGTAGATTTTGTACAAAGACTTAATGTAAAAGAAAAAATGTCATGTATATCTCTTCATTATGTGTCTTAGGTTATTTTAAGCTCCATGATAAAAGAGTGTGAACAGAAAGTGGAAAACAAGACCGTCCAAGAACCGCAGGGGTAAGACTTCCACTTCTGTTTTTTTTTTTTTCCTGTACCTCCAGAGTAATGTTCTGATGAGTGTATTCTGTAATGGTGTCCAAGGCTTGTGACCAGAAATCCTGCACTGATACATTCCATGTTTGAAAGCAGATTTTAGGAACTTCATTTAATTCACTTTGTGGTTGTTTCTGTCTCCGGTGTAAAACACAGGACAACACATTTTTGTTTGTATCATAGCAATGACATTCTTTTTCCCCATGTTACTTTCTTCTTAATTTTTTTATCCGTTTAAATCAGTAATTGAATTTCTGTCCTGAATCTGAGAAAGTGGGAAGTGCTTGGCCTAGGTGCTTAGAGCAACACGTGTGGCACACATCTTGCAACCCTCTTTCATGGGGATGGCCTGCAGGCTGAAGGAGTTGTTCTGGTTGTGACAAGGACCTGCTTCAGGCTGCTGTCTTTTGCTTGCATGTGACTACTGCACATGAGAAGAGTTTCTCCAGTCTATAACCTGACCTACCTGTATGACTATGCTGTTTAGTAAATATCTTGGCTTTGGGTAAATGGCAACTATGCTGCGCTTCAGTAAAACACCTATTCTACAAATGCACCGTAAACCCAGCTCTCCAGTGAGGTATCAGGTCTCGGTTTCCCTTGTGGTAGAGGTAGTATCATATGTGTGTGTCTCTCTCCTGATAACAATAGAAGCTAACAGACCCACAAGTTTGGAAAGCTAAGCATCATTATGATGAAGTGTATGTGTTCTTTTTCCTGCTCCTTCCCTGGAATGGCATACTAGCAGGTAACTTCTCGTGGATTATAATATAATTTAATAAATCCTTAGCAGTGTTGCTAGGAAGAGTTCAAGAAGAAGCAGTAGGTATCTGAGAAAGAGAATCTGTCCTCAGTCTTGATGCTTTGCCATGTGAATCAAGATGATCACTGAAACTTGCGTCATGCTTCCATATCTGTAACAAATCGGTAGTAATTACTTCTTGAAAGAGGTCAGGCAAAACCCTGGAAGCAACCAGTAGCTTGAGAATTACTGAAATAGGACAGGCGTACAAGAACTGAAGAGGTGTGGTGTGGAAAAAGAGTCAGTCTCTCGTGCACCAAGTAAAATATCGCAGGCTTTCCTAGTGGTAAATGGCCTGTTTACTGGTGTAGTTGATAATGAATGGAGCCTAGTAAGAACTGAATCCATTTGAGAGATGAGCATCAGGTTGACTCTTAAAGGTGTACTAGACATGAACTTCAGACTTTGGAAGTGAAATAATTTTAAGACTAAAAATGTCCCAAGTTCTACAAGAAATCACAATCCATAGTGTATCTGTTCTAGTAAGATACTTGATTCTGTCTAGTTGTATAGAAGTCCTGTTGAAGGGAGAAGAAATAGAAAAGTCTTTAGGATCTGAAGAATGCAATGTCAGTCACCTTCTTTCCTCTCTCCTGTTCATGTGGCAATATTGTGGAGTAGGGACTTGACTGACTATGTGTATTCCAGTTGAGTAGCTATTTTCATGATGAAATAGGTACTTCTTTGACGTACTAGTTATTCGCAGAATAAGAACTAGGTTTATTTGACTTAATCACTCCATAGGCATATTCCTTGCTTGCAACATAGATAGCCAGTCAGTCATGAAACAAAAAATGCATTCATTCATGCTGTTGTGTTTTCCTGGGGCTTCACTGTTACTTCCTCAAGCTCTGTACTTTTGGCCCTCTCTTAAACGGCGCTTTCTGGCATGCGTACCTGTGTGACCCCCTTTGGTTGGACAGGATTTTTAATTTATGTTTTTAAAATGTGTGCTTTTGCCTCTCTCAAAGGTTTTAACCGATTTAGTTCATCAAAGCTGTTCTCTGCATGGCTAGAGTTTGAGTGATGAACTTTTATTTCATGTAGGGTTTAGACTTACCTTGCTTAATCTTATATCAGTACAGATATGTTAACCTAAATGTAAGAGGTCTATATTACTTGAAATCCCTCTTATGAAAATATTTTGAAATCACAGTTAGTCCTATTTGCCATTGCAGAAGCAGATAAATGCAAACATGATACAAAATCTGGTGTGTTTTCTTTTAGAGTGCAACTGCTGAAAACTGTAAGGTTTGAAAAGGATAAGTCTTCACTATATGTTGCTTCATTCTTTAATTAGTTTTCCCCTTTCTTACTCAACATCAAGCTATGATTGCAGTCTTTTACTGTACAAATTAACATGAAATATTTTACCACTGAAGTAATGACCTTTTCATATACACGAATATCTCCTTTTTCTTGCGAAGCCCTTGACAATTTCAGTTCCTAATTTCAGTGTTAAATATATATTTGACGAAGGATTTAAATGCAACTAGGAGATAAATTCCTGGGTTTTGTTAACAACATGAGAATACATGCACATAAATTTTTAAAAAAGCAATCATAAGATGCTCTTGGTTATCTTGGTTTTCCCCCTTACTGTTAGAAAAGATTGGTCAAGTGATATGGAGTCACAAAATTACTTTTTAAAAAAAAACTAACTAAACCTTTGTCTTTTTAAATATTGGATAGCCACTTTTGTTACACATTTTCTTTAGCAATTAACAAGGTATTTCAATCATGGATAACCACTTGTGTTACAAACTCGTTTTTACAAAACGTCCTGCATGAATGTTTGTTTTGGCCTAAAGCTTCCCCATAAAACAGGCAGAATTCTGTGTAGCATGTAATTTATCTAGACACGGGTCAAAAATGTGATGTTTACACATTATTTTTGTTTGTGGGTTGGTTTTTGTTTTGTGTTTTGAATAATGAGTAAACATAAGGATTTTTCTATAGGACTACCTGTTTTAAACAAGATACATTATTGCCTTGTTGGGTTCTCTGACTCTTTAAAGACATGAGACTCAAATTATTTGATTCCATATTGCTTTTATTATTATATTCAAATGTTCAATTTGTATACTGATAGAAGTATTTTGGGGGCATATTTAAACTTTTAAGTTTGTCGAGTGTTGGGGATTATTTTTCTATTTACAGTAACTTTATATTAGAAAACATAAACTTCTAGACAACTCCAGTTCATAATTTTTAATTTTTAACATGAGATGGCTGATATCCCCCAAAACTGTTTTGAAAGTCAATTGAACATTTCCTGGTTTTCCTCAAGCTTATTCAGGATCATTACAATACTGACAGCATGGTTTGGTTAAAATCACAGGTTTATCACTAGTTGCTAGGCTTTCTTTTCTGAAGTGAGCCATTTTATTTTCTTAATGTTGCTAATGCTTGGAATTTCCCAAATCACTTTGCCTAGTTAGACGTAACTCTAGGATACATCGTAGACTGGAATAGCTTCTTGTCATTAGCCAGCTGACAGCAAGAACAAACAGTTATTTAAATATTTTATATGCCCATGCTTTATCGTGAAAACGAGGGAAATTGCACAAGAAATCCATCTTACAGTAGCACTAAGTTACCTGCTAAGTTTTATCAACTGAAAACGTGTGATTCTTTCATTGAGTGTAGATGCTTATCAAGTCAAAGGTGTCTGGCTATATGATTGTGCCTGAAAGAAATATTTCACTTTAGAAGTTTATAAATCCCTTCAAAACAGCTATATGTCTTCATCACTGGCTGCTAAATAGCATAAAAGGATTATTTTTAATATATATTTTTTAAATAAAATGTGAATTTTAATCAGATATTGCCTAAAAAGAGATACTACCTGAGAAGTCTTTTCAAAATTTTAAACGTTACTAAAAATTCAGACATCATATGTTCAATTAAATGATGATTAAACACTAAATTTTAAGTAACAAGGAACATTACAGAGCTTTCAGAAAATACCAACTAATATTAAGATTTAAAATGAGATGATTGATTTGAATAACCTGTTCCATTAATAGATGTACTGACGAAAGATACCGAAGAGTATGCTTTGTGATACTTTTAGCTACGTTATGTGAGGCATGCCTAAGGCCCTTTAAAGGATCTAGGTCTGTTGATGATGGAAATGCAGAAGACAAGGTGTCACCTCAGCTTAAAAAGTATAAGGGATAGGGGATGCATTTGAGAGGATACAATGAAGCTATCTGTAAAACCACAATACAGCTTTAGTGAGAAGCTTCCATTTTGTTTTTTCAAGTACTCTGTTTAAAAAAGAACCAGAATTCGTTACTGCTGAGCACCTTTTTTTTTTTTGTGGTATGAAGTGGGCAAAAAATACCAAATGCATCCCTGCTACCTTTGAAGAAATCGTGCAAGTGCAGTTCAAGCAATTTGGAGTTAACTTCAACTTGAGCTGCCTTGATGCAAAAGTGTCTGACAGAACTGTTTTTAACCTTGCAGGCTGAAAAGTCAGTTCCTGGAAGCTGGCCTGTGCCAGTAAGAGAGATCTTGTGATCTTAGGCATAATTTTGAAATGCAGAGTCCACACTGAGCTTACAAGGGAGAATTTCACTAGTAACATTTTGTAAAATTGGCCCTGTCTAATGTTGAAAAATGTTTGCCATTTTAACTACAAATATATAGGAAGTATGGAATGTTTCTTAATATTCCTGCTATCATACATTTGCCTTGTTGCACTCTGTCTTGAGATAGATTACTCCTACTGTGCTAACTATTTCTGTAGTTGAGCTCACCGATATGTTGTAAATTAAAAAAAAATAATCAGTTAATCTTGCAGCATTGGGATAATATCTTAACATGTTGTTCAAAGTTGTAGCATCTTTTAAGTTCAGCATTGATTGGGTTGCTCCTTCTTGTCCAGTTTATGGGAAAATTGAGGGCTCTGCTTTGTCTTCTCTAGTACGTATGAAGTAGGAACGCTTAAGCAAAGGCAGCAGGAGTTGCATTCACAACAACCAGAAGGAGAAAGCTCTTTACCCGGCAAAGGGGGAGACCTAGTGGGACTCGGTGCCTCAATGTGGGGCTTATGAGAAATTCAAAAGTGGAATCAAAGGAAAGCTATAAAAGTAATGTAAAATAGCAATTCATTGGGAGTTACTAGATTGACAGTCCACACTAATTTTAAACTCTGCTTAGATGGAAATATTTGGAAAATAAGATTGGAAATTAAGGAGAGGGGTCACTGTTTTGTACTTACCTTGCTTTTACTCTTCCCTACATGTCTGCTAATGGTCACTGTTGGAGGCAGGATACTTGGACTAGAGAGATTCTTAGTCTGAACTAGTACTGCTGTTCTTATGTTAAATAAGATTCACATTTTCAGTGAGAAGGTAAAGGCGATCTTTCCCAGAGATATTCATCACGGGCACAATTGCCAAACAGCTCGCAAATACTAATGCGGTGACTTCAAAGGTGTTAAAAAGTAGTGTGCACAAAAACATTTTAAAATTTTTGCAAAGACTGTGAGGGCATGGTAATCATTTTAACAGTGTATATTTGGGTTTGGTAGTAATGGTTTTTCAGTTCTTCTTAATGGACCCGTCTTTTGTGATGTTGATGCAAACAACATCTAAAATGTTGATGATGCAAACAACATCTTTGCATCTCTAAAATGCAAAGACAATTCAGTTGCTTATTAAGAAACAGCACAGTGTTCTTTTTTTCTTTGTATTCTCATGTCACTAATTTTTTTAACTTTCCTAGCTCAATGTCGATTGCGGCGAGCCTTGTGAGTGAAGATACGAAGACCAAGTTTTTGAACAAAATGGGCCAGCTGACAACATCGGGTGCAATGTTGGCTAATGTGTTTCAGAGGAAGAAGTAAGATGGGAAAAGGAACTCCCAGCTAACACTAAGATGGACCTCACAGAGACTGGTTCACGTACTTGAAGTACTTGCCTTTTAATTTCTCTGTCTTATGTTCTTGTAGTATAATTTTATTCTAACCTCCAAAGATATTTGCACTGCTTTTGAATATCGCTGTGTATCTGTTAATTTTGGGTTAACTGTGGTTGATATAAAACTGAAATCATAGTCTGTACCAAGTCCCTGTTCTGTGTTTTTGTCTTTCCAGCATAATTTTTTTTTATATAGTGGAAGGTTTGGGGTTTTTTTTATTTTCTGACAGGATATCAGCAAATATCTGTATTATACATGGAGCTATTATGACGGTACTTAAAATAATGTAAATTTGAAGTCATTGTCATGAAGTAATAAAAGTGGAGATTACTTATGTATTTAAATTATGAGAGAGTAATGCAGATTTTTTTTATTATGTTTCTAAAAAGAAGAGGAAGAGCCACCAGCATTTGTCTGTGCTTCTAGGGTTGTTTTTGTAAGTATTGTGCATCCTGAATCCAGAGGAATTGCAGTATCTAATGTATGAGACTGCTTGCGCTGCATCAGTCTGCAGGGAATGCTTATGTTTCAGACGCTTTATGCTGACATTGTAAATGCTGTACAAAGTCCTTGAGATAAAATTCTCACATCTGTTGTGGTTTTTTGAGGGATGTTTTCTTTTGTTGGGGTTTTTGTTTTATTTTTAAGCACTTTAACAACCAGTCTACACATCCAGAGGCACATCCACTAAGTAAAAGAAAAACATAATAAAATAATAAATGTTAATAAATGTATAAGCTACTACACAGGGTCCAAGTACAGTTCTGCAGGCAGAGGAAACTTACGCAGGAGAAAGTGCTTTCATCTTGCACTCAGTGTGCAGTTCTGTGTACCGTGAAAGCGAAAATTAAGGTATTTTGTTGTTTAGATTGAATCTCAGTTCAAATTTAATTTCAGAGTTACTGAAATTGTGTTAAGAGTTTGACATGCAGTTTCTTAAGAATGTTAAGTAGACTGCATACACACTTTATAAAAATTACATTGCAAGGAGCATCTTCAGCAACTATCAAACATTTTTGTTAGCAAGAAAGCATCAACAACTAAATCCTGTTATTCTTACGCAGCACTTTTTTTTTCTTTTTTCTTTACATCAATGTAAGCTTCGGAAAGTAAACTCAAGTGCATGCATGAACTGGTATGAGGTATCAAAATATAAAAGCTCAGGCATTCTCTGACACGGTACCATTCAGTTGGAAGTACCAACGTCTTTGAGGACAAGGGAAGCAAAAGGAGTGAGGGAAGGGAAGTGCTTACTTCTGAAACGGAATGTGGGTGGAGTAGCATTTCAGGTATGGCCCTTAGACGGAAATAATGGAGATAATTTGAGACTTTTGACTGCTTCGTGTCTGTGCCTGTTGGCGCTGCGCATGCAGTTGCCTGCCATGTTTGTGTTGTGACAGGGCCTGCACTGTCCCTTTTCGCTGCACTGACACGTTTTCCTTGAGGTTACAGACAGCTCCATGCCTTCGTGTTGCTTGTTACCATGAAACTCTACTTTTAGCAGACTGACTGTGAAATGGAGACATTCCTGAGGAATGGGAAGTGGTGACGTTCCTCTCTATTGTTCTGTTGTCAATAAAAAGTTTTGTATACCTGCCTTGTCTTGTTACTTCTAGTCTTCTCCGAAAAAGATGATCACATCAAACCAGCTGTTACAAGAGAGAGGTCTAACGTGCAGAAATTTTTTAGCCTTAACTTTTTGGTTTTTACATAGCAGGTGGTTGACTGAACTCACTAAATTTCCCATCTCTGTGTGCCTTTTTCACTCTGGCTTCTAGTCCTGTGGCTTTATTGCCATTTTTATGCAGTGTCTTTTCTTCTCCTGTGCCATACCTTTATTTATTTATTTATTCACCACCCCGGCTATGTCTTTTCCAGGAGTTGTGGTGCCAAAGATAGCTCTGTAGTCATGAGACCAAAATGACATCTTTATGGTTAAACTCCTACTTTTCAGGCAGCCTCTGAGAGTAGCTCCGAGCCCACACTGAACTTCAGCCAGGGTTTGGAAACCTGCTGAGTGGCACAAGACAAAAACCGGTGACAGCAATTTAACTGTGGGTGATTGTGGGATGAGGCTCTGGTTTGTTCGTATAAATGCAGCAGCTTCTTTGCCCAGCTACGTCCAGTTTCTCCAGCCCCTTGCAAAGTTTAGCTTTTGCTAGTCAGCATTTCACTTCACACTGGTTGATCCAAGGAGGAATTTGAGTGAGAATCCCAGGGACACCAACTCCCATCTTCAACTACTGAGGTGAAAAAAAAATCTGTGTAGGCAATACACCTTAGGCAGGTTGTCTTGAGGGGTTTTGTCTCATAAATTTCAGGTCTCCGTTAGTGTGTGCTGGTTGCAGGAGTGGTTTTTTAAATGTTTTATCAAATGTTGACAAATGTTAAAGAAGAGGGCAAAAAGTTGTTCTATGTGGTTTGGTTTTTCTTCCTCCTCCTAGCTGTGGCACTGTAGTGTTCAGGAGTGGGAAAGAAAAGCGAGAAATCTTTAAAGAAAAGAATTACCAGCATATTTTAAATGAATTTTTTTTCCTCCTGTTGTTACACAAAATAAGTTAAGTAAACCTTTGGGGAGAAAATGCTTCATGAAAAGATGACAACTGGATATTCAGCATGGAAAGCAATTCATCTCCAAAGGGCTATCCTCATTTGCTTATGATTTTTCCAAAACAAAGATGCTGGGTTGGGTTTCTTTGTTTGGTTTTTTTTTTAATAATTAAAAAAAACCAAAATGTTGGCTTTATTAGCTGTGCCTGAACTTCTGCAACCTGTTGGCTTTAAGTAGGGGCTACGTTGAAGGTCTCATGCTGTCCCTAGTGAAGTTTCAGAATCTTAGTATTTCTTTAAAGGATTGGCTCTTGTGCTTTTAAGCAAAGTGAGCAGTGGGCTGAAGGTACATGGCTGCCTGAATGAGTGTTCATGGTCTAAATAGCCTTATGTTTAATCGACAGAAAATATGACTGATAACAATGTACATATTTTGTTCTGAAAGAGATTGTTTTCTAAAACCATAAATGAGGCAAGTTACTCTTTTCCTGTCTTCTAATCAAGGTGAATAAAGGGAGCTCTTTAAGAAAAGCTGCACATTCTTCTGTCAGTCTCTTCCATTCCCCTTTCGCACTGAGGAAAAAATGCTGCTGTTGCTGGATGTAAAAGTATATTCTGGTTAGGAGAACTAAAAGCAGTTTTTGAATGGATTAGTGGCTAGAGAAAATGAGGAAGCTGATATTGCAAATTAAAATGTTAAGATTGAAAGCTATAAATTATCCATGAGAAAGATCTGTTGTGAAGAACAAGCAGGAGTTTTTCTAATATATTGTGGGAATTCATTGTTATATACGGATGATGATACAAAATGGTGCAGAAAAAGCAGAAGTGTGAAATATTTCTCTTCTCTGTATTGTGACAGTGTTAATGACGTTTTTCTGTTCCAGGAATAAGCAGCTCTGTGTTTAGTGCGGTTTCTAAAGGTGGGTATCCTGCATTCAAAACGTTTTAAGTCATTTCCCATGTGACACTTGCTGATGTTGGTATTTAAGTAAGCCATAAAGTCACAGCAGAGCGTCACGGGGTAGAAAATCATTAATAAGGTGATGTAACATGCTAATTGGCATGGCATTGATCCGAGGTAGAATCTCAGAGTTTCTTGGATCAGGTGTAAATGCTGATGAATTGCAGGGTTGAGTATGGTGCCAGGCAACAAGACTTCAAGGAAACTGGTTTGGTGGCTCACTGAGGTGCGTTTGGCTAATGTTTTTAGCAAACACATTCAGATTTGTAGCTAATTTGTTTTAGACTACAAAATTGGTAAATGAAGGCATAGAGGAGGGCTGTTGTTGAATAAGTAGGCTAATCAAGTCCTGGATTTTAGTACTGTATGCTAATATATTGTGTTAACTAATCTCGATGAGTAACCTTGAATGAGTAATCAACTTCCAGAGAAGCGGTTTCTAAAGTGTTCTGCCTTTAGGTTTAACGCTGGTCAGGTTTCACACCTGCAGGTAAGCTGTAAGAAAAGATGCTTTTGTGTAGTTTGTAACAGACAGGCCATGTCAGTGGTAAACAGCCTCTATATCTTTGGAGGCATCTGCGCTACATGCTGAGCTTGAACTTCCATCACGCTTCCAGTGTCGTGAAAGGCTTCCTTAGGCTGAAGATTTCCTAGAGACTTCGAGCACGAGTGGTTCCACAGCAGAAATCAGTGACTTGAAAAGGTGCCTCACAAGTTGTTGTAAAGGGCCAACACCATGACAATGGTCTGTCTGGTTCCTTTCCCAGCACTGGTATTGCATGTGCTCCTCACAGTATCCCAAAATTGTTTTGATTGTGGGATTGGGCCGCTGCTCGTTGCCCTGCCCTTTAATGGAGATTTTTCCCATTCCCCAAAAACTGAGGAACTTCTTTGTCTTCAGTGGCAGCTGAGGTGGAGGCAGTGCGATGCTGGAGCCCTCCTAAAGTTACGTGTGCCCTGTAGGATCCTTCTGCCGGGCCTGTTACGCTTTCCCTTCAAATATGACGGGGATGAGGGAGTGGGAATGAGGAAGAAGCAGCTGTAGCATTTAAAAGGCAATAAAGTGTCATTTAGATTTGATCCTTTGCTGAGGGATGAATGCACACTCTTCATCCAAGTGTGAGTCATCTCAATAGCTGAGTTTTCAAAGAAGTTCAAGATCATTAAGCGTACTGCTGGATAAAGCGTCAGGCTGACTCTGTGGGTAATGGGGTGTTGCATGGCGGTTCAAAGGGCTTACGGTCTCGGTCCTCTTGCCGAGGGGTTGGTGGGTGTTTGCTGGCCTTGGAGACTCATCTTCAGGCAGGACGGAGCAAGCTCCCCGGTTCACACCAGTATTGTTCTTAGTCTAAAGGTGAACATATATATATAACTTAAGTCTTGGACGTCATCAGGTTGGTATCTCTTGTAAGCACGAACAAGCATTTGAAGTTAAAAATTCACCATGAGTTTGTATTTCCTTCCAGACGTATGTAGGCATTGTTATTGCCCCAGTGTTTGGTGATAACCTATCAGTGCAGTCTGTGCTCGCACGTACTTTGGATATTTGACACATTAGTGGTGGCTGGTTACGAGCTTTTTTGTCTTTTGAATGCTGCAAACTCCCGGTTTTTGACAGGCATTCAGCTCTGGTACATTTTTGTGGGGTTGTAAAAAGGTGCGTTGTGTAAACCACAGCTATGTGACGGGAGAGCTTCATTATAGTTGCTCTGTCATGAAAAATATTTTTGTGTTTGAAAATCTCAAGGAGATTGGGCAATTGTCAGCTATGGAAACTTGCGTTTTGCCGGAAGAAAACAGTTTCAAGTTGATGGCGTGGTTTTGTGTATGGGTTTGGTTTTTTTTAGGTAGATAATAAAATTATTTTGTTAATGTATTTATTTTAATAGCTGGATACCTCAACTGAAATTAGAGCCCTCTGTGCTAAAAGCGTGCAGATGGTTTTCTACCTTTTTTTCCTGCTAAGCTCAATGTAGAAGGCTCCATATACTGACTGATCCAGCAGGGCCCTCTCCCTGTGGAGGGTGATGAGGCAGCTGGAGGCAGCCTTTCTCCTTGGCCCCATGACGGACTCTGTACATGGGTTGCTGATGCCCCATAAGCCGCACTGCGACCCACCTGCCCCCCAAGGCACCCCCCTCATCCAGAGGGCTCTCTCCTTGAGCTGTAACTTTGCTCGTGCGCCGGGTTTCTTGTTTGCCTGCTGGGAGACAGGTGCTCGTGTTTACAAAGCCTGTATTTAGTTCAGAGTCCGAAACCCCAACCAACCTATACGACATCTCGTAGGAGAAAAATTATCTTGATCCAACAAAACCCATCATCTCATCCCTCCTCCCTCAACAGGATGCGAGTGGCAGGGGAATGGAAGCGTCTCCACAGCCTTTCTGCATGGTGTGAAAAGGCATCCTGGGGCACAACCACGTGCCTTTTGGTTTTGCTTCTCTGCAGGGGTTTCCTTCACCTTGTTTCGAAGACCCAGGTTTGGCACGTAGGCACCTACTTCCTTCTCCTGGGGAAATGGGGCATCACGAGGGGCTGGGGCCCTTGTGCGGGTAGGGGGCAGGGGCGTTCAGCAGCAAGGATAAGGTGAAGGAGTAGCGGGGAGGTGGACGTGAGCCTACGGGTGCTGCTCAGATGCCCAGCCGACTGGTGTTTCCACCAAACCATCCCTTATCTTTGCTTTTCAGGTCAAAAGTTTTGAAAAGAAGGGAGCCAAATTCAGCGATTTGCCTGGGAATTAGTCACCTTTTATCCAAGCTCCTGGAAAAGAGGCGTTCTTACCCTGGTGCTGAGGTGGTTTTATTTTCAGTTACAAAACTTGCAGTATTACATCGAATGCTGCAGTTCTTTAAAAATATTCTGTAGTACGTGCTTTCCACTTTTCTCTTTCCAGGAAGGAGGTAAGAAGAGATCCGTACTGACCACAGACCTGCTCCAGCAGTCAGCCGTGCTCACGGTTTGTTTTGCACGGCAGCCTTCACCAGGGAAGGGATCCTGATGTTACCCAGGGGAGTATTTTGGTTCTGTCGTGCCTCTAAGGCTGTGCGTGGTTTTCCATCTCTCTTCTCTAGAAAGAGCATCCCGAAGGCCGGTCCAGCTCAGGCTGGCATGCCACAGCGGTGAGCAGAAACAGGAGGTACCGGGACACCACTGTAAGTTTGAAACTTTCAGACTTCAAGCATTTTGGGGTTTTCTCAAAATAGGGTTTTTTTGCAAAGGTAGCAGAAAACCTAGTGTTCTATAATAGAAGAAAAAAATAAATCTTTCCTAGAAAAGAAAAAGCTGACAAGCCAGTTTTGGTGTAAATCTTTGGTTTTCACTCGTACTACATAGAATGATATGCACGACAAATGTAAGAGCATTGACAGCACTTTCATTGACTATACATTCCCTAGTTCGTATTTTCGAGCATTCACATTTCAGTTTCTATCTACTGCAGTACATAATTAAGACTGTAAAGCACCCAGTAGTGGCTTCTGCGGGTTATGGCTCAGAAACATAAAATTTAACTCGGAGGGAAATGTCTGAGCTTTCAAAAAGAGGCTGTTTTCACATAGTGGTGGAAAACGAGAGAAATTTCAGCCTGAACAAGAAATATTTCAGGCAGGATCAGGGGTGAGAATGCAAAAGTAATGGAGCTTATGTGTGATACTGAACTGTCTGGAGCTCCTCTGAGCTGAACGGGGCTTGGCGTTACTCAGTGCCCTCCAGGCCTTCAGAGCGAGCCGATAACACGTCTTACTGCTCATGACAGTGCGAGTTTGCTCCCGTAAATCTGTGTTTAGAAATAAACACAGCCTTAATAGCCTTGGTATTGTGCTAAATGTGAAAAGGGGAAGAGACTTCACAGACTGTTCTGTTTAAGAAGAAACATTTCCTTGTACCTTAAACGTGAACATTTTAAAACACCCTGTGAGTTTTGGGCGGTGTGTGGATGTGGCTCTGGCAGAAGGAACTCCACGTGGTGCTGCTCCACCGCCTCACCAGGCTCCCGCCAGTACCGATGGGGAATAGCACCACCGCCAGCAGCATGTACTTACCCGCGCCTCACACCTCAAAGCCCCCGCTGGAGTCGGCTTAGCACATGTCGCCTACCCTGGCAAGCTGGGTGCCCTGACCATCCCTCCCACCCCTCACCCCCAGCTCAATTTCTGCTGGGTACTAGAGCTGCAGCTCGTCCTGCCCAAGTGTGGTGAGACCCCGACGCCTCGGGCAGGTCAGCGGGGCTCTGGCGCTGCGGCTGCAAGCCCTGTGGCTTGCTAAAACCCATCAGCATGTCTCTTGCCGAGCTCTCCTTGAGGCGGATGGGCAGCAGGACCAGCCGCTGGCCCTAAGCCGGGCACGTCATGCAGTGTCCTTTTGCCCTGTAGCCTGTTGGGGAGCACCAAACCCACGGAGGAGCCACCAGCGCCTCAACAGCCACGTCACGTTGGGAACCGGGCAGGGGAATGTGGGCACCGAGACCTGCTGGAGCAGGGATCGGGCAGGGCCCAGCGCTTGCAGAAGGACACTGAGGGCGTTAAGGTTGGAAAGGAACTTGAGGAAGATTTAAAAAGGTCTGGCTTTATGGCCCCTGGAAACTGCGTAGAGGTGAAGTGAAGGCTGTAGCTTCGTTTTGCCGTGCAGGCAGACCCTTATCAGCCCCAGGAGAGAAGCCCGGCAGCCGTTTCTGTCCCGAGTGCTCCCTGGCTGTGAGGAGCGCTCCTCTGAGCAGAAATCAGACCACGGCAGCACAGGTAAAGGATTTTTCTTCTTTCTTTCATATCCTCTTCATCTTGTGTGTTTGCATTTATTGATTTATTTGCACACGTAGAGCAACTTAAATAAATAACATTTTTTTTCCCCCCGGTCAAGGGTTAAATCTAAATACACAAGTGAAAGATCAACTTCCTTATTTGCTCAAGTCAGAAGCACGCTCCCGGCTTATTTCTCAGCCGTGCAGGGAGGCAGGGAAGGTGTAATGATGCGGTCGGCTCTGCCGGATCCTCAGCCCCTGTAAACCAGCCCTGGCCCCCTTTTCTCCCCCCACCGGAGGATCCCCGCTCCTTTTGCGAGATGAGGGGCATCGCGGGCTGTGCCCAGGTCCGAACGGCAGCCCACCAGCCGCAGCCGCTCTTTTGCGGGGCAGGGGCTTGCTGCTGGGTCGGTGGTGGTGGCCATGAGTCTCTTTCGGGGGTCAAGAGGCCGCTTTGCGCTGTCCCAAGCCAGCTCGCAGGGACTGACCCCCTGCACCGTTGTGGGGTGTTTTAGGAGAGATCCCAAAGCACGTCTTCAGTTTTTCTTTCCCTTGGCAGCCATCCCACCCGCCAGCACCCACTGTCGGCACAAGCAAAGCCCTTGGGGGGGCCTCAGGTTGTGCCAGAACATCAAGGCCAGCACCCCCAGGCCCATCGCATGGGATCGGGGATGGGATGGGGCAGGAGGCTTTCCCCAGTGCCGGGAAAAGTGCCGGCAGGAGGGTGGTTGTGCCAGGGCGGATCAGAGAGCAAGACGGGAGGCCACCTGAAGCACGGCTGAGACCCAAGATGTCCTCTGACAGCGTAAGGCAATATCCAGCAGTGGTGATTACGGGGCAGATGCGGGGCCAGGGAAAAGGAGAGCTGGGAAGGGAGGACACCGAGGCTGGGAGGCAGGTGGATGGATGGCCCGGCCGAGAAGGACCGGGAAAGCAAGTCCCCATTCGGCAGGAGGAGGGACGTGGGCATGGTGACTAAACTTCTTGTAAAAGGGGGTGGAGAAAGGAAAGGGAGGGACGAGAAGAGGGGAAAAAAAAAAAAACCTGCATATCAAGTCTGAGGAAATGCTGTGGGAACTACAGCCAGGCGCCTTTTTTTTTTCTTTTTTATTTTTTTTTCTCTCTTCTTCTTCTTCTCTCTTCTCCCCTCGTGTAGCTGAGAGGAAGGAAAGGAAGAAAGAGAAGTAACTAGCCCAAATGTGCCTCGCTCTGCTGCCGGGGCGCGGGGGCTTGGCTGGAAGGATCTAGTTTCTCTTCGGCGGCAGGAAAAGGAGCCAGAGGAGGAGGGAGAGACGGACACCCAGACATGCCCGTCCCGTCAGGCAGCTGGCTCCTTCTCCTTTGCCTGGCTGCCGCTGGCAAACAGGTAAGGCTGCGCTGCCAGGGCTGAGCCGGAGGAGGGGAAAGGCGGGTGTCACATCTCACCCGGGGAGGTTTGTTTCGCCGCTCGCTCGGAGGAGGTGGCGACGTTGGAGCCCATGGCATCTTCCACCGCCGGCACTGGCAGAGCGGGGTTTAGCAGGACAGCTTCGCCTGCACTTTGTTTTGTTTTGTTTTGTTTTCCTTCTGGTTGTTTGGTTTTGGTTTTTTTCCCTCCTGCAACTCGCCCTGTCTCGCAAGCTTTTCTCGCTTGTTTAAAAATCAAAATAACCCAAACCCGAAGCTCCAAAGGAAGCCAGAGGATCTGCAGGGAAAACAGCCTGCTCCTGCCCAGAGCAGGGTGTGAGAAACCAGAAAATATTTGCAGTGAGGTTGCTGAGGGATATAATTTGCATGTAGAGTAAAAATAAGGCAGACTCCACCCTGCCTTAAACAGATTGATTCAAGAGAAGCGTGAGCACACTTGTCCCTCAGACGTGGGATGAGCGCGTATGGTCTTTGCAGCCCAGCTACAGCTTTTCAGCCCCCCTCGTGCTCTCACCACCCCCCTGTCCCGAATGTGGGCAACCCCCAAGCAGCCCTGGGAGGTGGGACGGCGTTGGGACCCCAGGTCCACGGGTGGAAGATGGAGGCCCAGACCAGCTACGTGACTCGCTTGGAGGTTCACGTGCCACTCATGACAGAGCCGGGAAGCAAACCCCAGTCTGGGGTCATCTGCCCGAAAAGGGCAGCCCTTTGATCTCAGGGGGGAAGGATCTGAGCGAGGTTTTGGCTCTGCGGTTGTTTGCAAACAGAGCCTGCTCTTTCTGCAGCTTCATGCGATGCCAGGTGGCTAATGGTCAGCGTGTTTGACGGCTGGCATCGTTGCTGGTCTTCCCCGGTCTTCAGAAAGACCATTTTCTACAGCCAGCTTTTGCTGAGCTTTGTGAATGGCGTACAGTGGTTTAAATTTGCAGAATCTTGCTTTGCTTTTTCTAATTATACAGGTTCAAAATTATTTCTCTCCCTTTGGGTTGTTTAGACCCTTCTAGACTGGCAGGCCGTTTGCAAATCCCATGCCACAGGCACTTTTATCTTCTCCATTAATCGATGTTTGGCAGCCTCACTACCAGTTGTGTTTCTTTCATTTGAACTTCTAGTATTTCTCTGTGTGTCATTATTCTTGATTAGTTGTGTCATTTTAAGTGCTTCCCTCAACACAGTGCTATAACTGAGCCGTGGCTGTGTTCCCTGAAAGCAAGGTGCAGCTTCAAGAAAAAAAAAAAAAAAGAGAGAAAAAAACCATAACAAAACAAAATACCCTCTGCAGTCTACAGCTTACAATTTAATGTCTGACCGCATAGTCCTGAGAGCCTTTTCTCTGGATCCCTGATCCTAAATACATTGCCTAAAACCACACAGGCCTTTTTTCCCCCTCTAAAACATATGTTTCATTCTGTCCACCCTCGCTCTTAGGCTTCTCTTAAATCGCTGCTTTCCAGGTGTCCTCCATATGTATATGAATGAGCCTGTGTATTTCAGAAGTGATTTTTATATCATAGTCTTCAGATGGTTCATCCCATTCCTCGGTATCCTCTGTATCCATCTTTTTTTTTCCTGCCTTGATGTTCAGGACTGTGATCAATGCAGCATGATGAGCAGAGACCTCAGTGTTCTTTGTACCTTTACTTCAGGTCACTAACCATTATGTATTTGTTTCCTTCTGGAGCCATTTGGGTTTGGGGTAATTGTTGCCTTTGGAATCTCCTCATTGCCTGGAACCTGCTCAACTCCTGTCCAAACCTTGGAAATTCAGATTTCCATGCTATGGCTCCCAGCGTGTTCCAGGTACCCTGATCTAGAAGCCAGGGGGAGGTCCTCATTATTTCTCACCTCTCAATGCATAGCTTTTCAGAGGATGCAAAACAGGGAACTTGTGTTTATTTGGGGCTGATGTGTAAAGTCTTTCCGCTGCATTCAACATGTGCTTAATTCTGAGTCTGTAAGTGGTTGCACGGGGTGCAACTTTCCATAGCCAATGCCTTGGACAAGTAGCAGTACAAAATAGTAGGGGACTCCATGAAAGTACTCGTGTAAGCTTACATAGGAAAAGCCATGCTTTGTCAAAGAGCCAGTTAACCTAGTAGCCCATCTGCAACCATGAGCAGGACCTGGAAGGCAAGCCTAGAGAGATGCTGATCCCAGCCATCCTTTCAGGTTCTTTACTTGACTGGTTTGAATGGTGGTGTCTTATAAGAGCGCCGTTTTCTGATGGAACAAATTGTGACACTTGGTAGGGCTGAAGTTTGTCTGATGCACTTGTGTTAGTTTAGGGTCAATAATACAGTGGGGTAGTGGTAGGGCAGTGATATTTGCAACATATTTCCTGCAAAGAATGAGAAACACTTGGAAATATGAGTTAATGAGTACTCATAATTCTGCTGAGAATAGACATGATCATCGTCATAATTTTCACCAAAGAGGAAACAGGAACAGAGAATTCGTGACTTGCTCTAGGTCACACACCGAGCGTGGAGCAGAACTGCTGGGAGCAGGGCTCAGCCCTCCTTGTCTTGTGCTTCAGCCACAAGATGATCTTTCCAAGTGATTCGTCTTGGGCACTTGTCAGAGAACACGGAATTTTGCTTTCTGAGGCATGATCTGCTCACCTTCTTTGTACAGAATAGTCACATCCCTCTCCTTGCTTAACACTGGTGAAGAGCATAGATGTTTCTGTCAGATGGGAGTTCAAGCCTGTGAGAATGTGCGTTTGCAAATGTGCAATAAACCAGTTCCCTCGTTTAACGCCAAGGACTCTTCTTCCCTTATGTGGCAATGGGATGGGTTCTTCCACTACTCTGTAATATTGACTTTATAGGGAAAGTTTGCTCACTGAAAGCATCTGGAATTCTTTGTAATACTGACAAGTTTTGCCCCAAATATAGATTATCTTTTCACTTCCTAAAGTATAGAGTCTTTATGATGAGAGAGGGGAAAAAAGAGCATAACAATGTCCATCGTAGGCTTTTCTGGTCCAGTGTTCCTCCTCTGATCAGGGCCAAAGGAATCACTCAGTAGAGCAAAACTTCTACAATATCTCATCTAAACTCCTGGATTTATCCTGTTGCTAACAGTATGGGTTTCAAAGTTACTGTACTTCAATTATGTCAAAATGCCCTTGCAGGAACGGTTCCTGCAAGGGAAACTGGAAAGTCTTTCATTTCTTTGCAGTTTCCCCTAGAACATGTGAAAAATCTTACAGCACCTCATATAAGAGGAATATAATCGTATAAAACTGAACCAATCCACAATTTAAGAAACCTCTGCCGCTTCTCTTTTCATGTTGAGCATCATCCTCCTGATGTAATTTCTTCTTTGCCACAAATAGGACCAAAACAAACCTTCACCACATTTCGCAAGTCAGTAGAATTCAAAGCTTATCAGCCATCTCGAGGGTACTGACCGATGACATTTATGGCACAGGGCTTTCTTCATACTATGCCAGAAGGAAAAAAAATGCAGGTAAAGCAGAGAGCTTAACTCTGTCCCTAAGGATCTGTTCCTGTTGCCTGCTACTGCCATCCCACGTGCCCTCAAGCTCAGAAAAGTGGGGTGTAATTTGACCGCTCTACAAGAACCAGTGCAGGCAGTAAAAGGGGTGTGTGCGTAACTGCAGGGTAGAAAATCACAAAGACCTCAGAGTGGTGCCCTCTGGCATTTATACCTTAACGCTGTTTAGAGGAATCATATTTGAGTCATTTTGCTATGTTTATCCACCTGTCCCTTGGAGTTCAAGTGATGGAAGACCCTCCTGCACTATGTACACTCGTAGATGCAACAAAAAGGTAACCCCTGTTGCAAAGCTGTCCTCCTCGTGCTCCTCCCTGCCAACTTCCTCTCTGTATGACCGGGTCTCCAGGAGGTGTTTGTGGTGACCAGAGACAGCAGGGTTCCTGCCACCACGTGCTGTGACCGCAGGCTCCAGACCTCCTCCTGTCCCACGCCCCGTGCTGCACGGGGCTGCTCGGCAAGGCGAAGGCTGCTGGGCACTTGGAGGGGACAGTTGCTTCAGGTGCCGGTTTAGCGTGCCGGGGGCGGGCACTGGGGAGAAGAGGGAAATGGAGGTGGCTGGGTTCATCACATCCTCAGCTGCAGCCGTGCTTCTTGCCCCGGCTGCCCCCTTCCTTTCAATGGAAACGCAACTTTCCGGGGTGGCGCTGGCTTCTGCTGCAGCTGCCCATCCTCTGGTTTAAGCGCGCGTTGGTTGGCATTGCCCGCATGGAGAAGCAGCTGCCCTGAGAATGGTTTGTTATTACTGACGGAAAACGCGAAGGCAAACATTTGTGTGTTATAAACACGATATAAAACCTAAGTGCTGTTTAACCAGGTCGCACTATGGACTTGGGTAGGCCTCAGTCTGTATAGCACAATAGCCTGCCTGCAAGAACTTGCCCCTTTTTATGACTTACTTTTCTTTGAAAATGGTCCAAAGTTCATGTAGGAGAGGAAGGACTAGTGTTGGACCTCCATGGGAGGGAGCAGTGATGGCTGAACATCGCAGGGTGGGCTGCAGGAGGGTCCTGCTCTGCAGGCTGCGCTGGCACCCAGGGCAGCGTGCCGTCGTGTCTGCTCCGTGACAGCAGGGTTTGGTGTGACGCTGCAGCTCTGGGGAAATGCAGGTTTCCTGATTTTTTTACTTTCTGTGTCACTGCAGCGTGCAGTCGTATTGGTGATGTGCTGCCTTGTGAAGGGCTCAGCACCGCATCAGAGAAGCGACACTGACTTAGGCGTGGCATTCCAGGACACCCTGGGTTTTGTCCCATACCTATGCAGCCACCTGGCTGCTCTTCACAATGCTTCCCTGGGTTACTTTTTTGTTTGCTTTTTCAGGGCGTGGGTCCTTTGGGCCAAGGGCTTGGTTTTCTTTGGTGTTTGTACTACGCTTAGGATGCCGCGGCTGCAAACAAAGACAGTCATTAATCACCGCAGGATAGAGTCCCGTCCATTTCCCACTGAAGTCATGGGGAGGTCTACCCATGAGGGCTGAGGAAGGGAGAGTGGATCCGCCTCCCCAGCCGGCTGCCGTCACGCAGGTAGCAGCCTCCAACCCACTCCCTTATTCTCCAGGTCCTCTTCTGCCCGTGACCCCACTGGCACCCTCGTGGTGGAGGCATGTTCCCCACGCCGCTTGGCCAAATGTGTTGGTGGTGGCTCCTCCCCACTTCCCTGCGATGTCCCTGGAGCAGCTGGGGCACGGGCTGCGGCGGAGGAGGGCAGTACAGCGGGCAGGCAGAGAGCCAAGACCCAGGGCTGCCTCTCAGCTCTGCAGAACCTGCTGGCTGCTCCCCTCTTAAAAATCTAGATAAAAGATATCAGGAAAGGCCGTGTTCGGTAAAAGAGCCAAGCTGGCCGGTTTAATCCACCCTACAAGAGCCAATTAGCCAAGGAGGGAGAGAAAAAAAAAAAATGAGGTCATTCACCCTCACCACTTTGTGGCTACTCCAAAAGAAAAAGAAGTATATAGGCTCTGTTCAAGAATGACAAAGAACAACATTTGTGACTGCAGATGGGTGCAGAATATATTTAGTCAGTGGTCAAAGTGGAGGGAAAAGAAAAAAAACCTTGTATGGAAAAAAAAATACTGTGAAGTTTTGTTAGGCAACCCATTAATCTGGAATACAGATAGGGAAAAATGTGCTACTAGGTTCATATGGAGTCCTAAAAATTGCTTATGTAGCACGCAAGGGAATCTATTTTGAGCATGTTATTTTGCCACAGCAAATAGTTTTGCCTTATGAGCATCATGTTCTTCAGTAACTTTTCATTGTTCAGTAGCAAGAACAATGAGATGATTCCTTGAATCTGCTCTCACAGGAAAAAAAAATTCTCCCCTGCAATACCACATGTAGTAAACCAGGCTGCTTACAGAAACAAGCCAAAGCCTGTTCAAACCAGGGAGGAATATTATCACGGACTTGACTGGCCTACAGTCCCCAGCAAAGCTGATTCTTTGTGGGGACACCTACAGAGGAAACGAGCCAATTCTCATCCCAGTCCTGAGCCCTTTACTGCAGGCAGCAATTGCTTCAGGCTGGAGAAGGTGCAGATCTGACCGTGCAGTTCTTACTGTAACTCACGCCAATGGTCTGCAGGTGTTAGGCACATCCCCTCTATGTGGCCATCGTCCAAAGTAAGGGCTATGGCCCTGCCACTACTCTTCCTGCCTGCAGAATATTCAGCATTTGTTCCATGTGCAATTCTAAGATCCAGGAGAAGGAAGCCGAAGCAGAGCCTCAGGCGGTGAAAGCAGGCTTCACCTCTTCTCTACGAGTTTTCTCATTCTCCCTGGCAGCTCAGCTAGTGTTGCAAGGTCTCGCCTCGTCCCATAAGAGATTAATATGTTATGGGATTAATACGATTATGAGATTAATGCGATATTAATACGTTGATGGGGCCAGGCTCTTTTCGGTAGTGCCCAGTGACAGGACAAGAGGTAATGGGCACAAACTTGAGTATAGGAAGTTCCACCTAAACATGAGGAGGAACTTCTTTCCCTTGAGGGTGGCAGAGCACTGGCACAGGCTGCCCAGGGATGTGGTGGAGTCTCCGTCTCTGGAGACATTCAAAACCCGCCTGGACGCGTTCCTGTGCAACCTGCTCTAAGGTGGCCCTGCTCTGGCAGGGGGGTTGGACTAGATGATCTCCAGAGGTCCCTTCCAACCCTGTGATTCTGTTATGTTCCACTCTGGTGGCATGCTGGAAGGAAAGGGTACATAGAGATTTTTAAGCATAGAAAGTTCCCATTGAACTCCTAATCTGGCATCCAGAAATAGCGCATCTCAAGAAATCTCTCGTGGTTGTTTCTTCATTAAGACTCAACTTCAGTTGATGAAGCATAGAAAAATAATCTGCTGAACTAAAACGCAAGAGGAGCGTACTCCCCATAAATGATTGTGTCTTTTTTTATTATTAGTTTAATTAAGCATGAATGGGTGTAGAGTTTCTCATGGCGAGTCATTGAGGTTGTACCTGGAGCAGTGAGACTGCTAAGCTTTCCTATGGAGCGCTGCTATTGCGCCTGTTTAATCTAGAAGAGATTTGCCTTGGCAGGCCTTTGCACAAGCACATCTAAATATTGGCTTCGATAATGTCATTAATCTGCAGTTTTTATTTCTGCTCATTATGGACCGTTGTCTTGCTGTCAAGCCTTTCTGTTGAATATTTTGGTTTGATTAGCTCTTGGGTTTTTACTCTCTGATTCATCTTTAAAATATTCTACCTAGTAGCTGCTAGCCTTCGAACTGCTGTGGCAGTGAGGACACGCAGGTTGAAGCATGATGTTTTGCACCGAAGTGCAGGCAACGTGCAGAGGCCACCGACCGCCCAGCCGATGAAAATGTTAGGTGTACCCTTCTGGCTGTTGTCTGAAGGTGACTTTACCTCTGAATGACGGATGCTGCACAAGTGATGGCAAGTTTTCAGTCCACAGAGGAAGGCTGGCTGATTCACACGCTGGGTGGGTAGCCGTTTCAGCCCTGCCATCCATCACCTCTGTCATCTCCCATCTGATATACCTGAGGTTCCTTTCTGTCTTACCCCCACCGCCCCGCTGCGAGAGTGGTCAGTGCGGCACTTCTCCTTCACGTAGCCTGCCGGCTAGAAATAACTCTGGTGGGTTTGCGATTGATGGATAATCCTTCCCATTGGCGGAGCAGCACCAGTTGCGCAGGTGTTTGCTTTTTGCTGCGCGCTAAAACAGAGGGGCAAGGGGAGTAGTCAGGAGGAGGCTTTTACTGCTGTTTGCCCTCTTTCTGGCTGCAAGTTACAGTTTTCACCTCTTTATTATGGGATTTATCCCTCATGTTCTTTCTGGCCTCTTTAGATATTCAGACACTAGCAGGGCTTCAAGGACCTATTTTTAAGAGTGAAATAATATTTAGTTTTTAGCTGTTGCCATTTCCCGGCTATATTTTACCACGTGGTGGTAGTTCTGTGATGTGGTTTACTGGTCACTGGAAAGTTGACATCACCAAAAGCATTTCATTCACAATCTAAGATTTTCGTGATGAATTACAGACCTGCAAGCAAATAACTGGAATTGCAAAGCTGTGACTCGTGTGCTGCTTTGACTGACTTTTTATCAACAGTGAAGATTGTCTGTGAAAGAACTGTTGCATCCAGCATCCGTGTGATTATGATTATGTCTTTAACATAAGACACCTCTTTCCCCTTGTAAACTCACAGTTGTAAAAATTTCCAGAGTCATTCATTGTGTGTGTTATTATTATGTGCCTCAATAGAGTGCCTGGGAGCACCGGATGCAAAGCAGCGCCCATTGAGAGCCAGAATCTATTTTTATCCTTAAATAATTGTTTAGGGAAACCTCTGAAACTGGCAATGAGCTGAAGAAATCTGCTTTTTTGCTTAGTGATGCTGCTGACCCAAATCAGATGGGAAGCTGGAGTGCTGTGGGCACACAGTCGGTGTGAGAGGAGAGGGAGTGACTAGGGAGTGATTTGAAGGAGAAGCATCAGCAGACAACTGCAGAGGCCATCCTAGCTGGAATTCCAGGGCGCGGTGCTTGCAGGGGCTACTTCAGTTCAGGAGATGTTGGTCAAAGCTCAGTCCTCTTGACATAGGCGAATAAAGCCCCAAATCCACAGAAATATTATAGTTCTACAGCAGGCAAGACTAAGGACCTCAAAAGCAAGTGGTGTGAATAAACTCAGTCTCTAAAGTACAAAGAACAAGTGGTGTGCAAAGCAGGACACACCACAGTTGGCTCTCCCATAGGTGCTTTTGGTTCTAAATGGAGAAAACAAATGTGCTTTGCTCGGTGAAATGATGACAGATGACTTGAATGCTCTCCAGAAACAACTACAGTGAGCAAGAAGGTGTCATCTTAAGATAGTTACTCCTTGACGTGTCCCTTTACATTTCAATTTTTGCAAAACTAAGATTATCGCTAATGAGCAATTCTCATTGAGGCCTCACTTTCTTGTTCAGAAGTGACATGGGAAAAAGGCTGTGGAAACCCCCGAGCTTGTTCTTCCAGATTTTTTCTTTTAAAGGCAAGAGGCCCGTGCAACTCTATCTTCTCTGAAATGTCTGTCTGAATATTCATCTGAGCGAGAAAGTAATTTTAGCATCCATGACACACAGCTTCTGCTGCCATCCGATTGCTCAACGGCACCAAGAATAAATATTTCCTTAAGCCTGAAGACAGGAATCTGAACCCTGCTGGTTCCTCCTTCAGAGGCACCTGTGTGTGTGTTTTTTCAAGATCTGAGTAACACAGTGGTGCTTTGTAGCTCTGAGTCATCAAAGCTCTCCGACCCTGCAAGCACACTCTTGCTTGGTGTCTTTTTCAACAAATGGAGGGGGGGAAAAGAAAGCAAAAAACCAACTGAAAAGGCTCCCTGCAGCTTGGCACTAAAACATGGTCCTTCTGCAAACCTTGACATAAGCAAGCATGCCTGGTTTTCCAAAGTCAGTGGTGCTGCTCATATGCTTAAAGGTAAGCAGGTGTTGGCGTGCTTTGCTGAACTGGATCCACTAAGCCCGGAGGAGGTTTGTCTTTTTTCCCCTGGATTCTTCCCCAGTCAGATATACTTGTTCCGATGTAATGTTAATCAAGCGGGAAAGCTGACTGTTCTTTAGGAACTGGTGCAAACTTGTGTACTTCACACCCTTTTTAAGTAAGAAATTGAATTTACACGGGATACCTAGAACCCTTGAAGCACTCATTTGCATGTGGTGGTGGGATTTAATGGACGGCTTCATCAACAGTGAGACACTTAAAAGAATGACCAGGCTGGGTTTTGTCTTATTTAATCACTTAAGAGCAGGCTGACACCTCTACATCTCTAGATAAGAGCTCAGTGATGTCCAAAGGACTCTGACCCACAGGCCAGCACCCGATGAGAGGAAGGATGTTCCAGGGGTTACAGGGCGAACTTGAGACTTGGGAGACTTGGTTTGGTTTCCTGTCACCTCTGCAGAGCCAGCCAGCCTCCGGGTGCGAGTTCCTCATCCGCGAAATGAATTGTACTTCCCCGTCTCAAGAAGGACGCCGGTGGCGGGAATGCGCTGGTGATGGCGACGCGTCAGGTCATCGTGCTGCCAGCAGCCCCCACGGGAAGCTGATGTGCAGTTTGGCGATGAGACACACACAGTCCCCTGGCAGAGGGTTAAACAAGGAATGACCCGACTTCAGCAGGACTGTGCTAGTGATGGTTTTTGTCAGTGTTAGGTTGATGGTTGGACTCCATGATCTGAATGGTCCCTTCCAACCTAGGCAATTCTGTGAAGTTCAGCTCCCACCCTAAGGAAACCCCAAGTTGCTTTTGTTTCCCTTCCTGTCCTCTCTCTCCGCAGCTTTCATACTCAGTGGGTCCAGTCAGTCCATACCAGGTGAAAATCCTTTGCGAGGAGGCTGGGCTCACGTGGGGATTAGCGAATGGACACCGAGAGTCTTGTCTTTATGTCATAGAGCATAAATCAAAGGAGGGAGGAGAGCAGCTCGGTGAATGCATTGGCTTGTGTGAAAAGGGGAAGGACACAGTCGCAGAAGAGACTACTAATTGACATACAGTGTAGATTTATGCAGCTGCAGCTGTGAGTATACCGTAACAATAGTCCTCTTTATACAATAAAGTAGGGAGGTACGAAACAACTTCCAAAAGGTGGCTGAACTCTTGGAACAAAAGGTGGTCTGCTCTCCTGGCCTCGGCACCGAGAGATTGCTTCTCCTCAGGCTGAGTTGTGATTCTCAGAAATTATTCCAGACCCTTTAGCTGAATACTCTTTAGCAGATTTGCATATCCTTCCTTAAAAAGGATGACTTTGCCCTAGTTTGACACTTCAGTAATTTTTTTAGTCTTGTCTTCTAAAGAGGAACTATCAAACTGGGGCAAACAAGGAAGAAGATGACATTCTGTGACAAAAAGTGAGTGACAGGTCCCATTGTTGGTCTCATCATTTTTGTTGCCTTTTCAAATGGCTGGGAATAGGGAATTGGTCGCTCAACACCTCCGCTCTGCTGCGTGGTCCTGCAGCGTTGCCTCACCCACGTGCTCACCAGCTTAGTGTTTTAGCACCCGCTGCCTGAAATGCTTTACAGATAAATGAGCTCCTTTGATTACAGAGGTGTTTGCAGCGTTTCCCCTGGGACACTGAACAGTGTCGCTGCCAGCCTGGCATGGCTTTCTATATCCTAGAACAACTCTCACCTCGCTGGCACTGATCATTGTCCTGTGCCTCTCCTGGGAGGTGCTGCGCAAGCACAAAATGCAGTGTTTGTTCCCAAAAACGTATAATGTAATCACAAGACAGGTAGTGCTAATGAATGCAAAGAAAGAGACAAGGAAACAACGAGACAACAGAAGATTTCTTGCAAGACTAGACTCTTAAATTGACCTGGGATTGTTGTAGTGGTAGAAAAGGGCTGTAAGTTGTTTATAACCTGCAAAAATACAGAAAATCAAGACATCTGACTTGAGGTACTTACTCTGTTCCAGACACAGCTAGAGCAGTTTTGATAAACACGAGTCATGCACCAACCCATGGCTCAAACTCCAAGCCAGAAGGTGTTGTTTTAAAGAAAATTTTTAAACTTTAATGGTCATGATTAAGTTGCAAGACCCTTCCCAGCATTAGAAGAGGACAAGGTGCTTAGTGAAAAATATGTTCTATTTAAAGAGATTGCTATTGCTGAAACTAGAAAAGGAGGAAAGAGAAGTAAAGGGTTGGAGGAAACAAGGGGAGAACACTAAGCAGGGGAATGGAAACCAGTATCAGTAGGCACAGGGCTGTCATATGCTATTAGACAGTGATAGTTCCCTTTATCCAGCGGCAGAAACTTTATTGCAGCTTTCTCCAAGTAAATGAGATTTTAACAACTGTATTCAATGATGAAAGATTCCTTGCTATGGGCCAGATTTTGAATCACCTTCTCTATTGCAAGATCAACAGCTGGTTGTAAGGTGTTGAGTTTGCCTGGAGGACCACTGCCAGGAGACTCCTGGGCAGCCAAAGCAGGGTCGATGAGGGACTAGGCATGCTGCTTGGCTGGCTAGGATGGCCAGCACAAGCCATGCCCTGAAGCCCGACCAAGGGAGCCATGTGTGCCTGGCTTGCAGGTAGGACCACTGTGCAGCTGAGAGCAGGGAGGCGATGAGAAGGCCCATAAGAGCTAGAGGCAACACTTCTACCGGCGTTACAGAGGTCCTCTCATGTAACAGTTTCAGGTGGTTTATGTTGTTTGGTTTGGGTTTGGTTTGCTTTCTGAGAAGCAAAAAGTTGTTGCCTTAATCATACCAGCTCTCAGGATGGCTGCCTTAGTTGCACGAGACCATCTTTGCAGGACATAATGGGAGCCATTAAAAGCTGACAAAGTAAAGCCCAATATTTTCTGAGGCTAGCCAGGAGTGTTGTGTATCCCAGTGGGAAGCTGGGAACTTCTTCTTTTTCAGGTGTATAAATCATTCACCGTACTTGTTTGCTTAATGCCATACATTAAAACTGTCAGTTGCCCGGGTCTTGGTCTGAGGTCATATCTGTGGAAGAGACTACAGAAGTATGTCTATGCCAATTTTTTTTACTTTACAATTGTTTTAAAGTCACAGATTTCAAATAATAGAGTACTGTAAGCAAAGGTTATATAGCAGGCTAAAAGTTCATGAAAAAATTGCAAGATTATGTTATTTATTTACCACCTGGCTGTATTACAAGTCCCTGTGTGTACAGCATCAAGTACATATTCTTACCGTGTCTACAAAGCGCCTTTGAAGTCATAAATGTTGGGTAATTTTTACTGCTTAGCTATCCAAGATGCTATGCAGAAGAAACATTTTCCCTCCTCTGTGCCCGCACTGTGACTAGGTAGGTCTGAAGCTCTCCAGGTGTATTGGTTCTCATGTCCTCCTTCTCCTTCTCTGCTCCAGTTGTCACTACAAATCACTCCGCCGTGTGAAAGCGAACAACACTATGAATACTCTGGACGGTGCTGCAAAAAGTGTGAGCCAGGTATGTGAGCGCCGGGCTGTACCAGCTTCATAGCTGAAAAGCTCATTAGAAACAGCTCTGCAGGTCAGTAAGGCAGC
Organism: Rhinoptilus africanus; assembly: GCA_013400135.1. Classification (NCBI taxonomy): domain Eukaryota; kingdom Metazoa; phylum Chordata; class Aves; order Charadriiformes; family Glareolidae; genus Rhinoptilus; species Rhinoptilus africanus. The sequence goes on along the minus strand of VXBO01011705.1, from coordinate 100,461 downwards.
TTGCCTTTGTGATTCTGCTAATCTATTGGCACATCCCCTCGCAGGTGCATGATTTCAGGCTTACGAGTGCCTTCTAGGGCAGGAGCGGTCCTGCTGACCTCAGCAAAAGCCATAGCAGCTCTTTAGTCGGAATAGCACTTAGCCACTGCAGGAGACAGAAAGCAGCTTGATTCTCGTGCACGTAGGTAGGGCTGCTCCCAGGCCAGAAGCTTCGTGGATGTTTCAGTGCCACACTAAATGGGAGCCAGGCTGAGGAACTGAAAAGGTGGTAGGAAGAAATGATTGTCCACACAGCAGTGTTAGCCCAACCTGTTATTTCTGCTAAGCTCCTTGGACAGCTGGTGTGCAACTTGCAAACGACCTACTTGTCCTTCTCTCCCTCACAGGAAAGTACATGTCTGCTAGATGCACTGGTACTTCTGACAGCGTGTGCCAGCCGTGTGGCCCAAATGAGTATATGGATGTCTGGAATGAAGAAGACAAATGCTTACTACATAAAATATGTGATCAAGGTGAGCTGGTGGTACTGAAGAACCTTTTAATCCAAACTAGTGAAGCGCGGAGATGGGAAAGTTGGTCTAGGGAAGTTGCTTTGTTCAGGTACACAAGACTGGAGGCTGGGCTTGAGGAAGAGCCTGGTGGAGAGGGTGGTCCCCAGACAGCAGGATTCTGTGCTGTGCTGAGCACTGTGACCAGTCTCCATGCTGCTAATAAAGAGTTTCTACACTGGGGCCATTCACTCCTGTGAGTTGATCTTAAAGGTTAATTTTTTTGCCCAGCATACTGTGCATTCGGTTCCCCTAATGTCTTTGTCTCACCCTTGCAAAAGCTGTTTATTTTCTATAGCAGCTACATGGAAAAGTATTTCTGAGGAGTGCAATCAGTGAGGAGCCCTGTGCTCATCAAGGGTCTCCCATGCTTCTTGAAAGATAACATCTCCTCTGACGCGAATGGTTTTGCAGATGGTAGTCAAGCAAAGCAAATAGGTAGAAGAGGAGGGTCATAAACTTGAGGCTTATTATCAGAGAGATTTTTCCTCCCATCTGCTTTCTCTTTTAGGGAAAGCTTTGAGAGAAGTGAACCCAGGGAACAGCACGTTCCAGCGGCAGTGTGCTTGTACAGTGGGCTACCACTGGAATGAAGACTGCGACTGCTGTCAGAGAAATACCGTATGTGCTCCGGGATTTGGAGTTGAGCATCCTGGTAAGATACAGAAAGGGGACGTATGAAGTGAAATGTCCAGCTCAGGCCTACAGGATGAGGCTGGATTTGTGTGGGTTGTGACGTTAGAGAGGATAATTTAGATTCTCAGATATCTGTCAACAGAAGATGGGTATCTGAGTTATCGTTGCTACTGTATATAACCGTCCTGGACTATTTGCATCTGAAGGCTTCTGCCTCTGTAGTTTAAATAATATCTTGGATCAAGTGACTTTTGCAAGATATCACACGGACATGGCAATAGTCTAAAGGTGTTGAGCACATTTCTAGTGTTTGCTGAGGTGTCTGACTGTGAGTCACTAGGTCATGCCTTGCTCCGGTGTTCAGAGAAACGGTCCACTGGGGATTGTTCCTGAGGTTGGATTTGAAATCAGTTTTTGTCCAGTAACGTTGCTTTGCCATTTTATGTTACAAGCAAGTTAAAAGTGATTAGCACCTTTCAGGTAGCGCAAGTATTCTGTTTTAGATGACTTGTAATGCAAAAATTTGTTACGGACATTTAATTTAGTCTTAGGTCTGATCAAAAACCAAAATGGCAAAGTTTTGTGCGTGGAAAATAGAGACAGTCAAATTGGGAGTTGTAATGAACACTGGGAACGGCTGTGCCAAGCATGAGGAACCCCAAATAAGCAGCACATAATAGAGTAATGGAGAATGAAATGCTCTGTGGGCCCGGAGCACAGTGGTGCTGGTTTTTCTCCAGTCTAGCGAATCCTCATACAGCATTGTGTTTACTGTGGCTTCATCATAAAAGTGTTAATACCTGTTAGCGTCACTGTCTGTGGCATTGCAGCAAGGACGTTAATGGAAGGGGAAGGATATAATAGCTGTGTGTTATTTTACAATAACTGCAAATGGCTCCTGGTCATTTCTCATTTTGATCCTGTAGAGAAGTGCTCAGGTGAGACAAACATACTTTTTTTCTGCTTGCACATGACTGTCATTGCTGCTGTAATGCAGGCTAAGATCGTTCTCTCTCCAGGGAAGCTTTCAGGGGAGTTGTGTGTGGAGCAGGAGGATGGGGAGCTCAGTCACCTTCCCCTCACCTGAAAGGAACTCAGTAACGAAGTTTTTCTTCCTTTCCTACACACAGTGCAACAAGACAAGGACACGATGTGTGCACCATGTCCCAGAGGCTACTTCTCAAAGGTCGCTTCATCCACCGACAAATGTAAATCCTGGACCAAGTAAGTCCCTGTATCTTGTAAAAAGACCGTGACAGCCGGAATGTAGGGAGAAGCTTGGGTGAAAGCATTTTTTAGCAGGGTGTTTCAGGTGTCTGCGGAGCGCACAGAGCATCTCTGCTGGCTGTGCGGGGATAAAGTCATTCTCACACTGAAGCTGTAATTCTCCTTGGGGGGGGAGCAAAGAGAGCAGTAACAACAGAGCTGCTGAGCTAACACAGCTGAAAATGAAGAAGGTATCTGAGATTCTTAAGGATGGAGAAACGCAGGATAAATGTTGTATGTTACAACAGGAAGTACTGCTCTGCATAAGTGTAGGAGACACAACAAGCTCCCTCTTTGAGAACCTAGCCTCTGTGTCTTTCTTTTTCAGCTGTACAGCTCTAGGAATGGCAGAAATAGTGTCTGGGACTGACAAGTCAGATGCAGTTTGCGCAGAACAGAAGATGCCTGAACCATCGGAAGATGGTATGTGTCCCTGTACAAATTATCTGCTAGAAAGTACTGGGGAGGAGGAGGGACGTGTTTCCTAGGAGTCTTGGCTGGCTTAAAACTCCATTTGCATTGCGGATGATTATAGGGGGAGCAGCTGTAGACCAAGACAGTGCTCTTGGAAAATCCTGATTTTAAAGATTACTTTAAGCCTGGCAGCTCTAGGGCCGATGTCCACTGCTAAGCAGAGCTTTTACACCTCCCACTGTGACTGCATGGCGAGCAGCACTGTTGTTATACTTGTGACCTCCATCACATTTACAGCTCTCTCATTTTTTCAGCCTGCTAATTTCCATACACGCATTATCTGTACAAGCTACCAGCTTCTCTCCATGCTCCTTTTATGGCAATGGGTAGAGTCCCAGCTGAATGTAGCTCTTCTTTCTTTCCCACTGCCCATTTCCTTCTCCACTGTGGATATGGTACCAGGGAGGCTGCGTGCCTGGCATGCAGTGATCCGTCATAACCTGAAATAAAGGACAAATTTTGCCATCTGAATTCTATAGTCTCCATGAGCTGTGTGCCCTCTGTCCCCTGAGGGAGAGCAAGCACAGCCGATGGGCTGCTAGCACATTGCAAGGGGACTTTCAGAGGAGCATGACTGGATCACACCCCTCTGAGACACCAAGACTCTGTTTTTTATGGAGATGACTTGGTACCAGGTACCTTCAGTACGGCTGCTTGTCACTCTAGCATGAGTGCTAGGGCTGTTGTCCTTATTACAGAAGCTAAAAATCAAATAGGAAGGAAGAAAATCCCTCTCCTGTCAAAAAGCAGGTAAAACGAGCAAGGATTGTCATACTGCTGAGTGCAAGCTGCATGTTGATGGCACTATCTTTTTCACAACCTGCAGGAACAAACAGGATCTTATACGTGTTGATTGTCATCTTGTTTTTTGTGGCACTAATTGGCATTGTCGTCTTCATCATATACTACAAGAATAAGGGAAAAAAGCTGACAGGTATGTGATAGCTGATGACATTCATGAATGTGACAAATGCATGGCTGGCTGTGCACTCTGGTTTTACGGATAACCACCAGGTTAAGAAACTCAGGAGTTATTCTGGAAGTTCTGTGCTATGCCAACATCTGTCTGTATGGATATGCTTTAATGAGCACAAATCCAGGTTTCACATTCCTTTCCTGTAGGCAGGGAGCGTATTACGCTTATGCATAATGCATATCGCTTGGTATCCTCCTGCAGCCGTGACCACGGTGTGACCTGGAAAAGAGGCGTCTGAGGGGTGACCTTATCAACACTTATAAATACTTGAAGGGTGGGNCCATTCTGTGATTCTGTGACCACCTTTGGGCGGACACAACCGCTGTGTGGATAAAGGAAGGCTGGTGCTGGGGACTTTGTTAGCAGCACGGCCGCTCTGTACCATGTGGCACAGCAAATCCTATAGCTAGGGGGAAGCAGGGAAAGACACAGGGGGCTTTCACCACCTCCTGTCTCCTTTTCCCTTCTTCCCCTGAAACCTGCTAATATATGGATATCAAGACAAAAGCCTGATGTGTTTTTGAAAATGTGATGGATGCAATGTTTCTAGCTGAAGGCCAAAGTTCTGATGAGGTACAGAAGAAATACCAGAAGGAGCAGAATAATTAATAAAAGTAGAAAAATAGAAAAATTTTAGCAAAGGCATACTGGATAACAGTGGGGCATTGAATATATTATAAATGAGGTGGAAATACCTCCAGTAGTCACTTAACTCTGTGTTAAGTCCTGGATCTCCTTAGTTAAGGGCATACTCCTATTGTTCTGTTCATTTTTTATTTTCTCCCCTTGCACATGGAAAGCTTTTCCTAGTGTAGTTTTTCTCATCTCCTTTCCCAAGCCCTAGCAACTCATGAAATGTTTTGGGAGCAGTGGAAGGGAAGACAGCAACCTTCTCTTGTAAAGTATATTTCAGCCTGTGTTTTAGAAATAGGCCGTCTCTGCCACACTAAACGCGGGTTGTGCTAAATCTGGAATTCCTGGGATGGGCTGGAGGAAATGGTGACTCTCCTTGCAAACCAAATACGCGATGTAAAGCAGGTTGGGAGGGGGGCTGCTCTTCATTTGACGTTTCTATTGCCCTGCTGCTCTGCAGTGACAGTCCTTCGTTGCCTTTGCGTGGTAAATCCTGCCAACCGGAGCCCCCGAGACTTGCAGGCTCAGGAGGAAGCTCTGCCTGCTTGGGCACTGGTGGTAAATGTGCAGACTTAACACCAGAGGAACAGAGTCATTGCTGGGAATGGCAGTGGCTTCAGAGCTGATCTATCTTCAGACATACAAAACCAGCACAAGCTTCAAACGTATACTACTAGACCTGGGTCCTACAAAATCTCCTGAAAGTATAAATAGAAAACAAGAGAAGCTGCTAACTCTATTAAAAGCGTCCGTCTTTACCATAAAGCATTGTTGGACTTAAAGCTTTTACTTGGGAGATACTCCGATTAAGTGAATTTCCCCACTAAGTACACCCTGATGAAGTGGAGTACGCTGTACTTGAGCGTGCCATCCCGTGGTTTCAGTGGCTTGCCCTCTTCTCTCCAGGCTCCTCGCTCCTGTCTGAGAATGGTCTTTGGGCCATCCATGTGACTTCTCTTGAAATAGACTGTATGGCTGCAAGCGGGTCGGTATCGGGCCAGTCATAGCTTGGTGTGACATATGACCAGGAGAGAAACCCCATTTGATGTGGAACACAGTTTAACCATGGTCTATTTTAGGAGCTTGGAAACATTTGTTCCATAGAAATATATCCCTGTTCCAGTTACAATGAATCCTCAGCTGGACTGACGCTGGGACACTTGAACAGTCAGTAAAAACAGTCTTGCTGGTTTTTATTTAATATGATATTGCGGGTTGTAAATGACTGTGGGTGTTTAGGTCTGTGGCTAACTTCAGTGCCTGCTATATGTTACAGCTACTCTTTTTGTTTTCCCTACAGCAGACCTACAGAATTGGGCTAACGAAGTGTGCAGCCAAATAAAAGGAACAAAGGTAAAATCAAAGACGCTAACATTTTCTCTCTGTCTTATGTTTTCCTCATGGCATTCCTGACACCCCTCCTGAAGCAGACTTCACGTTAATGTTTGGCTGGGAAGCAAGTTTTAAGTTCCTCAAAAAATGATCACAGCTTTGGCTTTTTCAGCCTGGTTTTCTTTAAATGTGAGGCGTATGAAATCACCGCTCTCAAATAGTTTCTGAACCTGCTCTCTGGTTTCAGCCAGTTTTAACAGTGGTAAAAGTCTCTGTGATGATTAAATATTTATGAGGAGAAAGTTAAACATGGGCCCACCAGTTGCTGAACGCCCGAGACTCTGCCTAGGAGAGAGCCTTTCTAAATGTCTAAGAGCAGGGGAAGCTTCAGTTGAGTTTTCACCTTTTTTACATACCAGAGTCCTCACAGGGGAGAAACCTGGATTTGGGGCAGCACCAAGAATGCCAGACACACAAGGCATTAAGCACAGAGCCATCAGATGAAGAAAGTGGCTGAGAGAGCCCTTAATGCTAATGCTCATGGAAATCCCTCTTGTCCGTTCAGCTGTGAAAAAATAAGGCCTTTCAAGAGGTTTTGCTCCAGAACAGCCCTGGATCCCACGCTCAAAACACTCAGACAGAGGCACAGGTTCAAGTTCATGTGCACTGCCCGCTTCACGCCATGGATGTGGGATGAGGTGTCCCAGGTGCATGCTGTCCTCACCACCCCATCTAGGACCTCTGCCTAGCTTAGCTGTCAGAAGACTCAAAGACCAAAAAAAAAACCAAACCCTCAAACCCACCTTTTTGAGCAGGCAGTTCCTCTTTTGTCTCCTAAGTGTTCATGCAACCTCCTGCATTGGCAGCTACTCAGATCATCCGGGACAGAGGAGTGAATCAACAGCAATTAGTGGCTGGCAGCGTTTTCACTCTCTCCTCCGTCCGGGAAGATCTGAACAGACACTAGAAATGAAAGGTAGCGGTTCCCAAAGACCCATCATTACAGCACAAATTGCATGAACTGAAGGGAACCCTTGAAGTATTTCCCACCCTTTTTTTGTGGAGCTGCAACCAAAACTGTAGTTTTCCTTTGACAAGTACTGGCAACGTGACATCATGGGCCCTTGCGTTTGCTGCCCTAAAGTTTTCCAAGTTAAAGCAACCTTGCCTGTGTGACTTCTTTTTTTTTTCTACCTTGTCTTGGGTCCTCTGAATCAACTCAGTTTCCTTCTTTGATCATTGCTGATGATAAAGATTCTGCTCCCAGTAAGGCCTTCACAGATCAACAGCCCCGCAGACACATAGGTGATTTGGGGGGTTTCAAATGTTACAAGCATTTTGGTAGATCTTACTGATGGTCCGTAACGAACAGCAGAATCCAGCAATTCTTGATTTATTAACTCTCCAGTGCCTTCTTCAGAACTAGGAATAGTCGCCTCCCAAAATTAAATGTTATTGCCCCCCAGGCCACCAGATTTTTTTCTCTAAACACCTGCTGAGCCCAGCATCATTGGTCACCGTTTCACAGCAGAACAGAATTATACTTCAAGACTCAAATATAGTGGTGCGCTGCTCAACCTCAGCAGCTCCACACCAAGGAAGGATTGAGATATGCCTGTTCCTTCTTTATCTAGAAGGTAATCTTCTGCTGATCTATTCATTAAACATGGGTTTATTTTGAATTTCTTTCAGGAGACCCACAGAGATGCATTTGTTACCGTGAACATCACGAATGCTCCTGTTCCCCAGACCTCTGAAGGCGTGTGTCTCCTGGGCCCTGCTGGCTCTCCTGCCCCCGGAAACTCGTGCTGCACCAGCGGCCACGCTCCCTGCAGGAACGGGAGCCCCGGCACGGCGCCGTGTGAGGTGGGAGGGAGTCTCCAAGAGTTTTCTGTGGTAACTGAGATTGATGATGACCATTTCCCACCAGTTCCCATGGAAGATGAATACACGGATAAGGATCTCAATACCACTGATTATTTATCTTTACTGAGTCGGACTGCCAGTAAAACCGTGTCATCATTTTCAGAACCAATGGAGGCAGGGGAGAATGACAGCTTAAATCAGTACTTCTTAGGGGTTGGGAGCACAGAGGACGTATCAGTCTCTCAAAGCTCTCACCCTTTCTCTGACACAGATGGGGCACACATTGCCACGGACAAACTTGTTCAGAAATCTTGCCAACAAGCCCACAGTTGCCTGAAGGAAACGGGCAACAAAGACACAGATCGTTTTGCAACGAACTATGACTCAGAGAAGATCTGTGTGAGGTGTGGCATTTCATACAGGGAATCTCCCAGAAAGTGGAGCAAACCCTGTTGTGCTGTGACTGACGGTGCCGCCACCTCCCCAGAAACTGGATCCTATGCACAGTGCACCTGCGGCTTGAATTGTCTCTCTGCTGGTCAGAGCACTCTCACAAGTGATCGTGGTGTGGAAGGTGCGTCTTTGGATAGTACCAACGTGAAGTACCAGAGCACAAACAGAAGCACTTCAGGGAAAAACAGCAGCACTTCAGACCTCCCTCCAGCATCTGGTAAGCCCATTAGGCTTGACCTGTACACAGTCGCAGAGGATTATTCTCTGTGCTAGCTCAGTATTATTCAGAGGGTCTGATTTAGGAGAAGAAGAATAAAATGATGCCTTTTTTACTTAATTGCCCTGAAGCTAATCTGAAAAACAAAACTGAAATAGTAAGGCCGTTTGGTTTGTAGTAAATTCTGCAAATAGTACGAGCACTGTGAGGGACCACTGTCCTGCTCCGATCTAACCAGCAATGCAGAACCCATCTTCTGGCTGTCACTGCAAAGGCCAGGCAATTCTATTACTGAAGTATTTTGGTGATAGCAGGTGTGTGTATTGCAGAAAACTTTGAAGGAGGAGAGTATAGGGACCTAGAGGCTGAGTCAAGAAAGGCTGCGTAATGCTCAGATAGACAATTTTCCACTCAACAGCCTGCACACCCATTTTGCCATTAGGTTTAAATCCATTAGGTTTAAATATGACGGTCAGTGAAATTCCAGCTGGAGCTGTAACCTGGTGGCCACGACTGGGTGTAAGAGATTATGTTCAATTTTCTGCTTTTAGCTCTTTCTCTTTGTTTTAATTTGCTGGAATATAACCGTTCACCTAAAAATAATTTCATGCAGACGTTGTTTCTCCACATGCGAGCCCTCTGTCCCCTAAACAACTCTGAAACACTGTCACCAATTTACTAGTTGACTACCAATTTACTAACTGAGTAAATATATCAAAATTGTCAAATGAAAGCGGGGAAAAAAAAAATCACTGAAGCAAAACTAGCAGAAGGGAAGTTATGAGCCTTTTCTGGATAAAGCCTTCCTCCCTGAGACTTTTTTTCAGTATAAAAGTCTGCAATCTGCCTGTCATGTGTTATTAGTCATTTTAGATTACAATCTCTTAAAGTCAGATGCTCTATTTTCATTTATGTCAATGCACTGCCAACTGTAATGAGACCTCAGTTTTGACGGGGACATAAGTATTACTGAGATACACACAGCAGTCGTAAGCAGCTGCCCTTCTTGGAAACCATGTTGTGCCTTAAGAGTTTCTTACAGAGACATTCTTGTCAGTCTGCCAAAGCCCAAAAGCAACGCTTTTGAAGGCCGTTCCCCTCTCAACATGCGCACTATGTGGGAATCTGAAAGCGTGCAGCGTTCATCTTTCTAAGAGCAGATACTCTTTCGGCTGCTTCAGTTTCCTGACACAGTTTCGCTGCCTGGTCTCTACAAAATTCAGCAGTAGTAAAGAGAACATGGATTATATTTTTTTCGTATTATTGGAAGGTACAACTGAAAGTCAGGTTGTATTTGGCACTGCAGAAGTACTGCTTTTTTTTCTAAATCTGACATGAAGAGGAAGAGAAAATATTAGGGAACAACAGGGCAAACAGGAGAGCTTGGATTTAAGCGATGTGCTCGAAAGTGCCATCTTAGATCTGCAGCACAATTCTTTATATGGGATTTTAATTGCGTCTGTGCCTTTGGGTATGTACATGCTACAGTGCCATCTGGTGAAACCTGAGCACAGATACAGCATTCCTAATTTGTCCTTTTTTAGGCAGAACTGCCAGCAGGTACTGACTGAGCTGTGGGCAGGGTGAGAGAGTGGGCTGGTTAATCTGTAGGTAACACGGCTTGCTGCAGAGGGGTTTTTCTGTCCACAGAATGAATGGCTGTGCCCTGCTGGCTGTTCTGGTTGCACCTGAATGTTGGCTCAGGTGCAACACCTGGTTGCAGGAGGAGTGGGACAGGGTTTAGCCACAGCTTCTACACTGAAGCACCTTGGCCATTCCGGGGCTGCACATGGAGCTGCAATGGCATCCGGCATTTTGCTGGGCCTTGTGAAACGCCCAGGTGGAATAAATGTTCGTGCAGAATAACTTTCTGTAAAGCTTCTCAAAGCAACTGAAGCCACCAGGCTTTGCGCACAGTCGTGCTAAGACAGAACGGTACAAAAGAGGGTGGATGAAAAATGAAAGAAAAAGGCTATGGTTAATTCCGTGAAGTTTTGGTTTTGGTTCCCTAACACTCAAAGTGACAACAGAAATTGCAAACTCTGTCCCTCCTATGAAGCAACTCTAGAGGACCAAAGTAAACCTCTGGACGGGTGCCACTTACAGGGGTCACCACCAGAGATGGAGGTAAGCCTTCAAGTGCTCTTTCAAACCCCCCCAAGCCTGGAAGCAGTCAGAAGATGAAGCATTGGTTCATAACCACCTCAAGTCTTCTGTAGGGCTACAGCATAGAGTATGAGTGCAGGAAGACTTAGGTGACTCACGAGCAGGAATGGTTTTGTAGAGCCTTTCACTTCCATATCCCAAACCAGCCCGCTTCAGCAGCGACAAACAGTTCTTACCACCTAAAGGCCATTAGACGGCTCAGAGAAAATGAATCACCTGCATTGTTTCAGTTCTTAGTGAATAATTACCACAAAAATTAATCTGTCGTTCTATCATTAATATCACCAGGTAGTCTGAAGGGATCAAAAGGCTGAAATGTTGCAGAGAACGATGCCTTTGCTTATCCTCTGAAGTTGTCTCTTATACTTTCTAGGTTGGAAGCACATCTCTTAGTGCAGTCCAGGAAGCTCTTGTGTTCACTTTCTGTGCTTTTGAGCCTCAAATACCCTTTTGTTTCAGCACTGAGTCTTCACAAAGCAGGGAGGATTTGCCAGACACATTCAAGTAAACATTATAAATGTGTTAATCTTTATTTCTTTTCCTTTCCCCTCACCGCTGCCACATATATGTCTGAATTCTTGATCTTGTACTAAGCACTGGTAAACTTTTCCACCGTACCTTTTGCGAGTGAGAGGCAATCTGTATAAAGGCAAACAGTTATTTTTGTACTCCCGTTATGCCTAACAGTTGTGTTGATGGCAAACAGCCGAACCGAATCAAACACAGGGGAAGCAAATGGCAGGGAAAAACTCCCGCAGAGAAAACTTTGTGACACCTCATGTTAATCAACAACACTTGGAAAGAAAGCAGAGTGCTAGCAGTGCAGTGGTTTAGCTAAAATAAATAGGGTTGCTTGAGGGGGGCTATTAGATTGATGCTCAAGCACTACCCAGACTCAGTTGTGTGAAGACACGGGTCCTGACTTGGACAGCCCAGTGTCCACTGCTGATGTGCAAACATCACCCGTAGCTGCTAGAAAAACAGCATTTCTCTGGGATAGGCCATGCTTGGCTGCAATGAAAATGGGAACATTTCAAGTGTTGAGGAACGTAATGAGGAAGGATGCAAAATGTCTGAAAGGTGTCAGATCAGTCCACAAGTAATGATTAAGTAAAGCACAGCAGGAAGAACACTTCTTAGGAAAAGTTTTCATAGGCTAGGAAGGAAGATACCTTTTTTTTTTTTGGTTGCTTTTTACTTGGTTGCTTCAGTTTGTTTAATTTTCAGGTGTGTTAGTTTGTTGTTGAAAGCTTGCTCTTAGTTATGCTCTTTTTGCTCTGAGGGAAGTTTATTAATTCCCAGAGCCTGGTGCTGCTGTCACTTGAGTCAGTGACGCAGTCCTTGAATGGAAGTAAGACTGAATTTACACTAAAAAATCTCTAACGACGGGCAGACTGACTCAAACCGTAACTCTGTAAGGTTGCTATAACATAGACTCTGTCTCTTACTGGAGTCAGCGTATATCCAGGTAAATCCATGAGGGCACTAGGTGAGTACCGGAGTGTACCTGCGTGGAGGCTCCAGGACAATATAAGATGATTGTATAAGCTTTGTGTCATTTGGACACTGTGTGACTGTATGGTCTGACGTTAAGCCTTGCAGTATTTATTCAATAAGCCTGCTATGTAGCCCACTCGGTAGGACTGATTGTTTACCAAAGCGGGGAAAAAAACCCCAACAATGTGATGCCTGTGACTCTTAACAAAAATTTTTTTTAAAAATCTCATAATGAGAAATACTGACCATTTCCTCACAAACTGTGGGCAGAAGCAGTTTGGACGCAGCTTATGTGACAGGCAGCACGGGGAGCATGGGATGGGGGCACTCTCTCTTGCTTCCCAGAGCATGATTGAGAGGGAAAATATTTCCCAGCCTCCCAGACAGGCTCCCTGTGGATGACAGGCTTCATCCCGAGGAGGCAAAAATGGAAATAATGAAAGGGTCCAGTGGAAGGCATTGATTATGAGAGCATCCTCCTGTCACGGGGGAAAAAAATAATGGAACAAGAGTAGAGCCGCCACAGCGGATTAAGTTCACTGCACTGTGCGTCCGTCTCGTGAGGGGAAAATATTAATCTTGCGTGTCTTCTTTTCTCTCCCCTCCTTCCTCAGGAAATGTGACTGGAAACAGTAACTCCACCTTCATCTCAAGCGGACAAGTAATGAATTTCAAGGGCGACATTATTGTTGTCTACCTTAGCCAGAACTCCCAGGAGGGGGCTGTGGCAGCGGGGCCAGGCGAGGAGAACGTGGGCAGCCCCGTGCAGGAGGAGAACCTCAGCCGCTGCGAGACGTTTGCCGGCAATGCCCAGCACTACAAGGAGAAATGTGCCGAGCTGCAGGGCCCCGGCCCGGGGAGCGGGGGGACACAGCGGACCACCATCCAGCTGGCCCAGGAGCTGGGGCCGTCCCACCATGGCCAGGCGTCGCAGCCCGTGCAGGAGGAGGGGAGGCTGGGACACTTCTCGGAGAAAGTGTTGAACTGAGGCGGGGCGGCGTCCTTGCTGTGGGCCAGAGCTGTCATGACAGACTGGGAGGCTGTTGCTGCTCCTGGTGTCTCCTAGGAAGTTTTACCGCTGGAATGGACCCTTGTGGCACGGGTGGTGGTGGTCCCGCTGAGGAGGCTGCCGCTGGGTGTGCTGCCCCATCGCAGAAGCAGTGGCTGGGCTCTGTCCTCTCCTTCCCCGGGCGGCGGGCTCTCCGCCTGGCTCCAGCTCCCTGGCACCTCTTCCCCCGCCAGCGGCAAAAGGAGAGCTGAGGAGATCCTTCCGGCACGCGAGGACTTGGCGAGCAGGAGGGCAGTGCTGGTGGCCGGGGGCGCGGGGCGCTCCCGGAGAGAGGACATGGCAGAGGGCCACACTGAAAGGGGCCCCCCAGCTCCACCTCGGGGTGATCTTTTTGCAACTAAGGTGCACCCATTTTGCTGGGTCTTGGGCCTGCCCGATGGTGGTGAAGGAAGCAATGGCCACGTCTGCTGCTGAGCCTAGTGCCGCTGCCGACCTTTGCCTCCCCATGGGAATGAGGAAGGTGGTGTCAGCCCTTCCCATCTTTCCCCAAACCAGCGCCAAATAGGTGTAACACTGCCCCAAGTGCATGACAGCGGGGAAAGCAGAGCTGATATGCCTTACAAGCATATCAGATTAATCCTGAGCAAAGAGCATTTGTGGTTTTGGACCCTGATTCACCTCTGCCTTATTGCACCTCGCCGGAGCAATTCACCCCCCTGAGGATGAGTGATGTGTGCCCGGCGTGAGTAACGTCACTGAAGTTCAACACACGGAGCTGCTAGGGATGGAGGAAGGGTCTACAATAAGCAGCTGTGGATATTTCCTGAGTGACAGGAGAGGGAGGGATTACCCAAAGATGGAGAATTTGGTCAGGGTCAAACACATGTTCCTTCATCTGCCCAAACAATTTTGTCACTCGCTCTGATATCTTCATTAGTAAGCAGAGCTTTACTTAGGTAGCATGAAGCTATTTCCAGAGCTCAGCCTGTCTGAGCTGAAATCGGAGTGTAGCCACTATCACACTGAGAGCTAAAAAGCAATGGAACCAAAGGGTTGGATTTAAAGAGTAATAGTAGTTAGAAGGGAGTCTCAGCTACTCCTTTGGCTTTGGTTCAGGTCCTGTGTCCCGCAGCCTCCTCCAGCAGCCACTGTGGAGAAAGAGGTGAAGGGAACAGAGACTCAGGGAACTCCCAAGAGGAAAAGACAACATCTTTAAAGATTTCCTGACAAGGGGTAATTTTCTGACATTTGCCTGCACATGTGAGCGCTGCAGGAGCCTATCTTCAGCCTGAGCCTTCAGGAAGGTCCGTGCGGTGCTTCCCGTCAGACAGCAAAGAGATCTCTTATCTAGTGTGATCACATCTGCCCTGATGAAAAAGGTCTCTGGTAAGGAGGGCTTCTCTCTGGGGAGATTTTTAGAGCTGCGGGGTTCACTGCATAGCTGCTGTGTTTGCAGTAGTACTGCTCTGTGGGTGAGGAGCACCTATAAAGCTGACAAAGCGACCACTGTGTCATGATGAGCTTCTCATCCATAAAACAAAAGGATCGGCTTAGCCACCTTCACCTCTCAGGAGAACAATTCTGCATTATTTATATATCTGGCATATATAAAGTTCAGCACAGACATGCAAGACTCTCTTGGGTGGCTGGCAAAAATGGGGCATGAACAGCCAGTCTCCCTGTCACCTCTGCATGGCCTTCAGAAAACTAGAGTGTCCTAGCCTAGAGTCGGCCAGGCAGGTAGGTTGTCCCATTCAGTGATGGCCCAAGCTACCTCTGATTCTTTGAAGGTGTGTAACTCTCTCCTATCTGTGGTATCCTTTTGTCTTTCCTGCTGCATCCTTTAACAACCCTTCTAGCCTCTTCTGGCCTAATTCTGTATCCTCTAGGCATTGGTGCAATAGGGAGAAGGAAACAGAGCCACCACCACATTCATGCCAGGTGGTGCAGATATTTTCCCACTTCATTTTTTGAGTCCTATTTTCCTGGAAAGCATTCAGCCAGCCCCACTTACAGGGCAGGGAGGGACTGAATTCTTGTGTTTGGCTCCGGGTAATATACCTGTCTGTAGGTCTGTCCCTTCCTTCTCCCTCTGCAGCTTCTTTCTTCCCATAGTTTATATATGCCACCAGAGAGCAGGCTCAAAATCCTGATTTCAGAGAAGACAATGGGAAGTTTACTACGTGTCCTCAGTGAGGACACGTTTTTCACTCGCTGAATCACAGGATCCTACTAAGCAAGGATTGAAACTAGGATCATAAGCAAGCGTGAAGACATGGGTCATAATGATCCCAGCACTGTGCCCGCTCCCTTAGGGGAAATGCGATGCACCGACAGATCCGATTCTTACTCTTCCTCCGGAGTCTACCCAAAAGTGAAGAAGCCATATCACACTCATCAGCATGCTGCACATTCCCTGGGTGTCTGCCTGGCTACTTGGACATGGACCCCAAAGGGACTTCTTTATCCTCGTGGTTTCACTTGACATCAGTTCGGAGGTGGGGCTGTTTTTTTAACATCGGTTTGTACAATGGGGCCCTATGCATTGGGCACTAATTTGGAGGCTTCTGGCTGCTATTGTAATACACATAATTAATGATAATAAAAATCTTAAAGATCTACTTGAGTGAAGATTTTTATACAAATTAATGAAGAGAATCAAATACATTATTACATGCCCATGCTTATTTTGAGCAAAAAACCACAATCAAATGTGAGTATAAGAACGCGCCAGCTTAGGCTTTTGTAATGCTTCTTGTAAATAGAATTGTTTTAACAAAAAGTGCTTCCCTTCCCCAGTATGTGCCACAATAATGCACAAGCACATCCATGCACATGTGTGAAACCAAACAGGAGCTCTCGCAGATCTGGTGGTGTAATGCTTTACATCTGAGAACTGGGCACTCGTTCCGACTCATTCCTGAAGTCTCCTCCTGCACACTGTGCACCTTTACCATTCCTTCAGTCTGAGGAGGCACACCGTGCATCATCCCCAATGAATACACGACGTGCTCTTGAAACACAGCCACTTCAAGCCTGGAAGGGCAGCAGTAATTGTGCGTATCACCGTGGGTAAACGAGGAGCAGTCTTTTGCTCAAGAGCACTGGAGCAACCCTTCTTATCCCTATGGAAAAAAATACGGCATTAAAGATCAATACAGGTAATAACTGTTGTTAATCTGTGTACTCTGCTACACATTCACACAGAGATTGGAAATCACTCTGCAAGGCTTACGGCACACCTGGGAGTAGCATCACTGAAATGTTGTAATTTCTACTTGTCCATTCAGGTTCCCCTCCTTTTATCATATTGATGGTATCTGAGCAACTACACTCCTGTGTCTATTATAAAACAAAACCCTGCCGCAGGATGTCATTCTGCTAATGGGGTATTTAATAGAGCTATAGCTTTGTCAGATACCTCCATTCAAATCAGGCAGTAGTGCCCCCTTGCCACCACCCTTAAAAGCCATGTACAACAACTGGAGAATTCACTTTTGTCAGCACGTGATACTGGACGTGGTAAAATGGCTGTGAATTCTTCATGTGGAAAAGTTATTTCCAGAGTATGTAATATATATTACTAATAGATGCTTAATAATAGTCACTGGAAAACTGAAGTGTATTTGACCAAGCTGCCTGAGATTTCTTGCAAGGAATGCTGAACCACTCCAAACCTCTCCCTGCCCATTGCAGCAGGGGTTGCACTAGATGACTTTTAAAGGTCCCTTCCAACCCAAGCTGTTCTGTGATTATAAGCTAGTTTTCCAAACCTCCTTCCAAGCGGCTGTGGCCCTTTTCAGTCCATCAGGGATACTTTTGACCTGAAAGGCACGCACTAGGGCAACCTCCCCACAGCCTGCCTGGGGCCCTGCTTTGCAGCACTGTGGCTTGGAGGTGTGGGCACCACAGAGCTCTGCCTGGCAGCGCTTCGCCTGACAGGATTCCCACCCTTTGCCCCCCGAGATGCTAAATGTCAATGATTCACATTCACCTTGGCTGAGCTGCAGTGGTACCTCTGGAAAAATCTAACTCATCCTCTTACGGCAGGCGCAGTCACTGGGGAAGCACGGGGAATACGATCCCAGGTGCTGATGGGAACGAGTCCCATTTCAGACCAAAAGATTGTAGTGAAATGTGTTTCTTCTCTCTCCCTCTTGCCTGGTGCTGTCTTAATTTCCAGAATGAAGAGTGAGTTGTTGCTATACAATAAATGATTTCCCCCAGAGCCCTGCCATACGAGTTTACTCTGCCTTTGTGCTGTGGTGTCAATCACCTTGCTGAGTGGGAACGTTGAAGCAGAAAACAAAACACATATGAACAGCTTCCTAACATCCCGGTTTATTTAACCTGATTACGTGGTGAAAGGTACTACTTTACATACTATTGCTGAGTCCACGTTAGCAAAATGTTGTAAAGAGCAAATCAAAAATCAGCATTCTTCCCCCGCAAATCCAGAGGAGGAACTGCTGTTGTTTAAGTGGTGCTGCTGGTCACCCATGGTGTCCTTACCTGAGGAGACGGTGCAGGAGAAATTCCTCGCTCTACCTTTTTTCCTGTTCTTATAGGTTTTTTGTTTATACTTTCTGATTTCCTTCTCACTTTCTCTGTATATGGGATGATTTACTTGAGGTGAATGTATGTTATTTTCAGTCTTTGTTATGCCTTCAAACCCAAGCAATCAAGGCTGCTCTCCTCAACTTGGAGTTGCTTAATGGGCAATGCGCAGTTTTCCCATGTGCTTTCAAGGGTCTCTGCTGTCATCCCATGTTTGTACCCTGGGGGGTTCCCATGCAGATATCCCCCTTGACAGACCCTAGCAGATACTTTTGTTTCCCATGGCTCTCACTTCAGTAAGTCTGGTTGCCCAGTTTTTCCTTCTGCAAGGCATCAAAGCTGTTTGTGGCCACCACGTGATAGTGTCCTCTCTGCAGCAAGGCTTGCTAATGCTCCACTCTTGCCTTCAAGGCCTTCCAGCACTCTTGTTGCGTTGTCAAACATTTGTTGTGGGGTTTTTTTTTGGTAAAACGTGAGCATACATGAGCACAAACATAGGGAAAAACGCAGTATTACGATTCTCTCTGGCTTATGAACAAGGCAATGACAGCATAACATTAAGGAGCCATGTTGTGGTAGATGAGTATGCCAGAGTGTCTGATCGGATGTTTTAACGCTGCTTTTTTTCTTCTTCTTTTGGCTAGCTGGCTTATGGTTTCTTTGTTTTGGCTGATTACCACAGCCCATCTGGCTCATTCCTTCGCCTGCCTGACCACTCGATCGATCCTTGGGCATTGCACTAGCTTTGACTTGCATCGAAGTTGACAGGTTGTTGCATCATGTTCCTGTCGGCAGCCTCAGATTTCTATACATTATATACAGATGATCATATACAAAATTGCTCTTGATTTCAGCTTCCCAGGAATCTGTTAGAAAGGTTCCCAAGGAAGGTAAAGGAGTTCAGGAGTGCTGGGGACCACCTGTACAAGCTGGATGTACACAAGCCAATGGCACTTGGCAGAACGCTCAAGCATCTGAGGCTGCCGAGAGGGTTGGCCAACGTCACTGCAAAGCCACACTTAACATCTTTGACAGTTACGGAGTTCAGGGGAAGTCCCAGCTGGCTGGAAAAGGGCAAATATTACACCCATCTACAAAAAGGGCAAAAAAGAAGATCTGGGGAGTTACACATGAGTCAGCCTCACTTGAGTGCCTTGAAAAATTATGGAATGGGTCCTCATGGAAGCTATTTCCAGGCATGAAGGAGAAGGCAACCGGGAGAAACCAACACCTACCTCAGCTAACTCAACCCTCTCTCACTGTCAGCAGTTCATTGTTTACTTCGTCATTGCTTCCATAGAGACCTGGGAGGCTGACCTTACTCATGAAGATCAAGACAAAGACAGAAAATCTTCTGGTTCCCCTCTGTAACTAACTTCCCTCATTTGTAATAACCTGACAACCCCACTCAGCAGTGGACCTACCTTTTCCTTATCCTTCTGTTTGCTAACTTACATACTGTATATTAGTACTTTCTTGCTGCTCTTCACATCTCTTGCCAGTTTGGGCTCCAACTGGGCTTTAGGTTCCTCTCTGCCTCTCTGCGTGCCCAAGAGGTATTTCTATATTCTGCTATAGAAGCTTGTTCCCTTTTCCATCTCTCTCATGTTCCTTTTTTACATCTCAGTTCTCTCAGTAGCTCACTGTTTAAGCAGGCTGGTTGCTTGATGTACCAGCTCCTTTTACCGCTTATGTGGATGGACTACTCTTGTGCTTGGAGAAGGCTGTCTCTGAAAGTCTCCCAATACTCCTGAACACCTTTGGCTTCCAGGCAAACTCTTCTGAGACAGCTCCTAACAGCTCTCTGAGCAAGGTGAAATCTGGTCTTACGAAGCTCTGGGGTTTTATTCTGCTACTTAACTTCTTCACACTCCTTAAAATGTTAAACTCCCTGATCTTATCACTGCAGCCAAGGCTGCCATCGTCAGTCTTCAAGTGGTCTGAGGAATATTTCATCTGTTTCTCTTTCCCTATCAAGTTGTCCATAGCAGACACCCACCACAAGCACTCTCTTGATGGTGACACCTCTGATTTTGACCCAGAGGCACTCCTCTTGCCCATGTCCTCAAATCCCTCTTTTACATAGACCATAACCCCTCCTCCTCTTCCGCCTTTTCTGTCTTTCCTCAAAAGCTTGGAAGCTGTCACTTTTGTTCTAATAGAGCTATTTCCTCAGCCAGTTTCTAAAATGACAGAAAAAGCGAGTTCCCCACTGTTGTGCCTTTGTCTTGTTGTAGGTCTGAAAGCTTTATCTTGTGCTTGGGGATGGGCCTTCACATTTCCCACCTGTAGGAAGGGGAGGGCAAGAGGCAAGGGCTGGAGCTGGTACAAAAAGGGGAGGCTGAAAGAGCCGTGCTCCCTCTCCTCACTGCCCTGGGGGGCAGAAGACAGCAACTTGCTGCTGCTGGAGATGACCCCTGCCTCTCCGGTGGAGGCAAGCTGGGCAGCAGCATCCCAGAGGCTTTGTTGTCCCCAGTGCTCTGCACCAGGTGTTCCCGGTGCCACCTGGGTCACCCCTCTCCTGCAGGGGAAGAAGCAGCCGGCAAGTGATCCAGGGTTTCCATCAGATGAAATCAGCCCTGTGTGTGTCTCAAAAAAAACAGTGTATACGAAATGAAGTGAAATCGGCCAGAGGCAACACATGAGGACCAACCATTTCAGATACAGAAACCGCTGCCCTAATTAGGCTGTTCCTATTGATCTTTACAGGATTTTAATGGCAGGCTACTTAAACAAAGTGTCAATTATTTGAAGCACCTTAAATGAGGATTTAGAAGGTGTTTTTCAGCATGCAGGCCTGCCATCACAGATCTCAATTACTTAGCTTTTATGAAGCAGCTTGCTTTCTTTATTCTCTTTGGTTTTGATCAGTTCTAACATTTATTTCTCTCTCTTGTAGTGTTGTAGGCATTTCTACATCATAGAAGTTCTTGCTCCCTGTGGGAAATACAAAAGCCTGTTTCCCCAAGGACATTTGCTTTTTGCATCATTTCAGTTCCTCCTTGAGTTTTTTGCAAGCTTAGCTGGCGATAAATGAGCTAGACAACAGATGGTAGAGCTCATGCTGTAACACAGAAAATTTTTCTTTAACGGGGGTGTCCACTTAAAAATTCAGCTGCCCACTGGTGCACGGCCAAATTTCCTTCTGAGAACACCCTTTGAACGTATTGGGAGAATGGGATGGATGCAAGTGGCTCTAATGATGGCCTCAGCAGGCTGCTCGTAAATGTTTCCTGCGACCCCTGTTCTTTTCATTCTCACTCCATGGATCCAACTCGTCTGCTGGATGGGCAACGCTGCGTGGCTACGTTAGAAGCCTGTCGAGTTTATCATCTTCACTTACACAAATAATCACTGCAAGGAGTTTGTCCCCTTGGACAGAGGAAGCTCCAAGTATGATAAAGAGAGGTACATAAAAATAAATCCACTTCAATGCTTAGGTTATTTTCAGTCAGGCCAGCCTGTTATAGTTAAATGTTGATGCCCATTAAGTCTATCCTCTTCACAGTCATGTTCTTTGTCAGGTCCCATTTGGGCCTACCACGCTATATACTTCTATCTGCTCTGTAGTAAATTTTGCAGCTGGTGCTTTGTTGATGAAAAGTACTAGAAATTATTTAAGTATTTATGTCCTTCTTCAGGAGGAGATGGAACATGAGGAAAAACAGACTCAAGAATTCTGTCCTGTTAACCAGTTTTAAGTCTTGAAGACTTATTTTCTTTTGGATCTCCCTGTTTTGCTGGGTAGTCACTTGGAGAGCAAGCGCTCTTCCATGCCACCTTTTTCTTCCCTCTCAGCACAATTTTTTGGCTGGAGATGGCCAAAGGGCAGGATTGCCCTAAAGTAAAGATGGATTTTATGGTTCTAAATAAAACGTGGAAGTGGTTCCTTTATGGGACGGAGGGACACACAAAGCTTTGCCCTGCTTTATTGCGACCAGAATACACCTGCTGCAGGGACCACAGTGCCACGGACAGGAGTCCCTTAGAGTTGATGCAGCTACAGTAAACACGCACAACCACAGCAACAACTTCTTAATTCACATCTGCCTAACAGCAGCTGACTAGGCTTCAAACAGCAAAGACATGCTTGGGTTTGGGTCCTTTTTTTTTTTTTTAGCCCCCCTCTCTAGTTTTCTTTCCCTCTCCTAAGCTTATCATTCGTTTTTTTGGTGCAAATACAAAGGTCACGGTTTTCAGTACAGTGGGTGACTCATTCTCATGTTTGAGCAACGTGATCAAAATGGAAATTTAGAGGTCCCGGCGTGGTGTGTATTCCCTGCAGCCAGCGTGGGTAAAAAGTGCCGTTGTGGATGCTGGCTGTCCCGAGCTGAGCCAGCAGCACCTAAGATTGTTGGTGAACTTCTGCCTGGGTGTGAGACACAAAAA